>JBBWWR010000266.1:0-378146 GCA_039583875.1 Platanthera guangdongensis
TTAGCCCAATTAGTTACATGCAATGAGTCATGAAATTATTTTACAGTGGTTCATTAGGGTAAATTTCACTCCTAAAATTAATAAGGGAATTTTTGGAATCAAAATTCCATTATTGGAATTTATTTTAAAATAGCTATTTTGGAATTAAAATTGGAAAATAGGATTTATTCAAGTATAAATCCAAACAACTTTGCCAAGGCATAGATTACATCACATTTGACTTAGGAAAATTATGAATTCTCTGTTTGGAAGAAACCTTGGAGTAGATACCCTAAATTTCCCATTTTACCCTTATCATGATAATTCTTGAAATGATATATTTATTACCTCTGAAAAATTTGGGATTTATTCTACTGTCATAAAATGTTGTTATTAGTTTATCATGAATTTTCTCAGAATTTATTGATGCATTACTTGTGTTAAAATAGTACAATGGCATTTTGGTAAATACCTTATAATGGAACCCCATAGGCCATCTTACATTCAAATTTTGATGATTCTCTGCCAATAGCCATAATTTAGTGTCCTTAAAAGGCTCTGTAATTTTCTGGAATTTTTTGAGTATATAATGCTTATACTTCATGGTAAAATGGAATTTATGTGGGATTGTTATTAAATAGAAATGACAATAAATATTTTAAGGAAAAATGAAATTCAATTCTGAAGGCAGTAATATTTGGTTCATATACATCTCAGGAAAAATTTCCTAAGTCAGAGGACTTATTAAACCACTTCATGTGTAAAGTGACCTAGCATTTAAATTAAAAGAATTTAATTAAATGATTATTTGGCCAAGAAAATTAAGAATCCTTAGGTAGTTCCTTAGTCCATAATACCTTAGGATAAATAATTAGAGGCAAGATGCCTTAAGTTTTGGAAGATCACATTTCTAGGGTAAACATAGGGTCATGGTCTGCATATAACACAAATAGGTCTTACCTTAGGGGAATTACCAGGGGATTGATTATCGGCAGAAATAAGAAGAGTTCAACATGAGAAACCCTGGTGGGTAGAGTTGTCTTAGTGAGGGATTTAAAAGTGCAAGTCTTAGCTAGCAACTGGAGCGGGGATCGCGGAAGACCGACGGTTCCCGGTAATAACTTAAGTCACTAGGGTTATACTAAAGCAATAAGGAGAGCTGGGAAGATACATGGGTAGCCATCAACTAAAATAAATATCCTTGCGAAAGGGAACGCTGGGCGTAATCCCAACACAGTTCCTAGTGCCCCTTGAGAGCCCTTCACAGGGAATACCGGGGGCAGTCCTGGGATTAACCTAAAATCTCTAAGTATAATAAACCGTAGGCAAGAGTAGTTAATAGGTTAGGACATTGTTGTACCTCTCGCCCGTGTGGGGGCTGGAGAGATTCATGATATATGCTCACCCGTGGGGTTTGAGGGAGTTGACACAAAGGCACTGATGTGCGTTCTCACCCGGGTTTGGGTTTGAGGGATTCAGGACGGGTTTTGGTCCTGCGAGCGGAAGGCTCGGTATGAATTACTTGCATGTGCATAAATATCGTGGCGGGCAACGCGGTACTGGCCGTTCGTCACACCGATGGCAGTACGGCACCACCAGGCGGTTGTTGGAGTTAGAGGGGCCAGTGGGTTGTTTTACACTGCGGTCTGGAGGACGACCCCCGATAACACACATCCGACCCAACAAGACTGACGGGTTTTGTCAGCAAAGTACGTACGCGAGACTCTAGAGTGCACCTTGGACGTGTACAGAGGCGTATGAGAGGGGTCTAAGGCTTGGTAGTGTGCATACCGGTCTAGAAGCGGAGACCCCGCTCCGCTGCTGCCGTAGCCACAGCGGTGGTACCCGAGAGTGATGCTAGCTCTCAAAAAGTGGGAACTAAAGGTCTGTGATCACAGAGTCGTTGTGTGTGAGTTGCACTTGCCTGCGCATAAATTGCATCATATCATTCATTCATATTAGGTCATACGCTTCATAGATCCTTATCATATAAATTAGTATGGGCTCTTTTATATGATAAGTTAAATTTCCTGGAAATCCTAACTTTATATATTTGTATGGGCATTTATATAAGTTAGGTACGTTTGTGATGATAGCATAGTGGTAGCTTAGCTTATTTACTTGTTCATACTGCTGCTTCTTTACCTTTCATTACTGCACTACTTGTTACTTGTTACTTGTACCGTACATAGAATTGCTAGAGTAATCTACAGTATTTATTACATCATTAGTTAGATATTGTCACCTGCTTCCACCTTGTTACCCCTTGTTGTCCTCCGCTTCGTCCTCCCGCTCGGTGCCTAGGAGCTGCGGGGCGAGGTGCGGAGGAAACGACTTAGTCTTTTTGACTAATGGTCGGTGACCAACTATTTTTAGGAGCCCGTGGAGATGGAGCACCAGCACGTCGAGGAGGCAGGACATGAGGAGCAGATACCGCTTCAGCAGGCTACCACTACTACTGTGCGTCCTCAGGTGGGACGAGTCTTGATGTTCTAGTTTAGCTTCCGCATTTACCATTTTGTGAGAGAGAGATTTGATGTACTGGGCATAAGCCCTTTTTACTCTTTCTTCTGTACTATTCTGTGGACTATTGTACTATTCATTTCCTTTATATGATTTGTACTGTGACTTGTGGACTGATGGCATTTTTATACCCATTATACTTCTTAT
Organism: Platanthera guangdongensis; assembly: GCA_039583875.1. Classification (NCBI taxonomy): domain Eukaryota; kingdom Viridiplantae; phylum Streptophyta; class Magnoliopsida; order Asparagales; family Orchidaceae; genus Platanthera; species Platanthera guangdongensis. The sequence goes on from JBBWWR010000266.1 coordinate 2,650, forward strand.
TTCTCATATTGGCCTACAGGTTTATGATCGTACTAGCCGGCAGAATCGGCGTGTTGCGGTGTCGACTAACCCGTGAGTTAGTGCCACCGTAAGACGGCGGTTCTGGGCATAAGATCCGGTAGCCCTCCTTGGTAAGGGGGAGGGGGGTCTTACAAACTGGTATCACTTGAACAACGATCATATGAGAAAGAAGTCCACAACATGGGACCACCCCCGCCCAGCATTAGTTTGCGGACAAACTATGCAGCGGAAGCAGTGGTGTGCCCATGTACAAAAGTCACAGAAATGGTCCACAAAGTACAATTTGATAGGCCAATTTTGCTTTAACCTTACCTTTGTGCAACCTCCACAGGTCGCAGCGCCGCAAAATGTGGCTCCTCCCCCTCCAGCTGCCACTCCATTCCTACATACGGAGATGGGGCAGACCCTGACGGCGATTTTGGATGCCTTTAGAGCCCAGCAAGTCCCGGCTCCACAGCCAAATCCGGGGTCGAGCTGGCTGAGTGCATTCAAGAGCCTGTCCCCACCGACGTACCGTGGGACAGAGGATGCAGTGAAGACGGAAGAATGGCTGGAGGCCATACACGAGATCTTAGCGGGCATCAGCTGCCCAGTCGGCCAGGCAGTACCTCTAGCCACCTCCGTGCTAGAGGCCCACGCGAAGAGATGGTGGAAGTCAGTCCGGGAGACTACTTATGCGGACTTTGAGTTGTCAGAGATTTCTTGGGAGGAGTTTGGCGATGTGTTTCCTGGAGCACTTCGTCTCTGCTACGGACAGGGATGCTTTGGAGGAGAGGTTTTTGAACCTCAAGCAGGGGACCAGATCAGTGATAGAGTACCAGAGGGAGTTCTCCCACTTGGCCAGGTTCGCGGGGATTCAGGACACCGACGACAGGAGGTATGCAAAGAGGTTCTACCGGGGCCTCAGGGATGATCTGAGGCAGGCTCTGTTATTCATTTCACATGGCACATCCAGGCAGATCATCGAGATGGCGAAGAAGCTGGAGGCTGACCAGCTGATGGTGCGAGCCGGAGGGAAGAGACCATTTGATGGATCGACATCAGGTGAGAGCAGTAGGGGCTCTCAGAGGGGCAGGACCATTGGATACAGGAGGGGTGGGGGACGTCGTCGTCCCAACTTCAGGCAGGAGCAGGGGCCTCCTCCAGCTTTGGCTCCCCCACCTCTACAGATGCATGATCCGAGGAGACAAGATGACCGAGGCCACCGACAAGTGGTTTGTTATGGATGCCGCCAGCCTGGGCACATCAGGTCGGAGTGCCCGCACCGATTCCATCCCCCTCTCCTCCTCCTCCACCTCCAGTGGCCCCAGTACAGCAGGGCCGAGGACGAGGCCGAGGACGAGGCCGAGGCCGGGGATATCATGGCAGGAGGCGCGAGCAGGAGCAGATATACGCCTTGGACCTCACAGAGCCGAGGAATCCCGAGGAGGTCATTACAGGTACTTGAAGTTAGTTTTGAGTTTCCTTAAATTTTCCAATGATATATATATAGTACCTGGAACCATAGGATAACAATTAACCTTCACATAAACAAACCTCAGGCATAGTCATGATCAGCGGCAAGCCTGCCATACTCTTTTCGACACGGGTGCGTCACACTCGTTCGTATCCGAGGCCTTCATCGACGGACTCGAAGGCGTGGAGAGGTTCCCTGGACTAGAGATGAGGGTACGCCTACCCGATGGATCGGAGCTGCGGACCACTGCACATTGTGATATGGAGGCCGAGATTGGCGGCAAGGCATTTGAGGCGCCGGCGACTATCTTGAAGCTGCAGGACTTTGACTTGATCTTGGGCATGGCCTGGTTGCATCGGAACCATGCCCAGATAGATTGTCCGTCCAGGAGGATCACGCTGAGACATGGCGACTCTCATGTTATCGTTGAAGGTATCCAGCCTGTCTGCCACCTACTATTATCTTCTATACAGGCTGTGAAGGCCCATGAGCAGGGTGAAGAAGTCTATATTGTCTGCTTCGAGATGGTGGGGACAGAGGCGACTATCTCAGATATTCCGGTGGTTCGGGATTTCTCCGACGTATTCCCGGAGAAATTGCCCGGGCTACCGCCTGCTAGAGACTTGGACTTCAGGATTCAGCTAGTGCCGGGAGCGAAGCCGGTGTCCCGAGCACCCTACAGGATGGCTCCTAGAGAGTTAGCAGAGTTCAGAACTCAACTGCAGGAGCTAGTCGAGTCAGGATTTGTACGGCCTAGTTCATCGCCATGGGGAGCGCCAGTTCTATTTGTGAAGAAGAAGGACGGATCACTGCGATTATGTATAGATTACCGGGAGCTGAACCGTTTGACGGTCCGCAACACACCTATCCTCTGCCTCGGATAGATGAGTTATTTGACCAACTACAGGGAGCATTTCTGGTTCTCCAAGTTAGATTTGCGATCCGGCTATTATCAGCTCCGTATCAGGGAAGAAGACATACCGAAGACGGCTTTCAGTTCGCGCTATGGACTATACGAATTCACGGTGATGCCTTTTGGGCTCACGAATGCTCCTGCTGCATTCATGAGTCTGATGAACCGTGTTTTCGAGCCTTTCTTGGATCGCTTCGTGATAGTATTCATCGACGACATCCTTATTTATTCTCGGACTCAGGAGGAGCATACGGAGCACTTGGCACAGGTCCTGCAGAGGTTGAGGGAGACACAGATGTACGCAAAATTTTCGAAGTGCCAGTTCTGGTTGCAGGAGGTGGCTTTCCTGGGGCACACGATCAGTGGGGCTGGGTTAGCTGTGGACCCAGCCAAGATAGAGACGGTGAGGGATTGGCCACGGCCGAAGACCGCATCTGACATCCGCAGTTTCTTGGGACTAGCAGGCTATTACCGCAAGTTCGTGGAGGGGTTCTCAAGGATAGCACTCCCCCTCACGTCCTTGACGAAGAAGGATGCTGATTTTGTTTGGTCAGAGCGGTGTGAGACGGCTTTTCAGGAGCTGAAGGACCGGCTCATCTCATCCCCTATTCTTGCGCTTCCATCCGGGAGCGAAGGATTCCAGATTTACACGGACGCCTCTTATCAGGGGATGGGTGCAGTCTTGATGCAGCATGGACACGTTATCGCTTATGCTTCGAGACAGTTGAAGAAGCATGAGCATAACTATCCAGTACATGATCTAGAGCTCGGGGCTGTGGTTTTTCGCCCTGAAAATATGGAGGCATTACTTATATGGGATTCATTGTGACATCTTCTCAGATCACAAGAATCTCAAGTATATCGATACTCAGAAGGACCTAAACCTGAGACAGAGGAGGTGGCTGGAGTTTCTCTGTGATTATGATTACAAGATCCACTATCATCCGGGAAAAGCGAACACGGTTGCGGATGCTTTGAGCAGGAGGGCCGGCACTTCTGGACCGGAGCCCCGATTGATGTCCATAGAGCTGCTTCAGATGATGGAGGACATGCACATTACCGTGGTGTCCGAGACCGAGCCAGTGGTATATAGAGAGTATTTGAGCTCAGTGATCAGCTGCGATGATATACAGGAGCGCATCCGAGCACATCAGAGGCTGGATGCTGCGTTACAGCCGATTTTCAGTGCCCTAGAGAGGGGCAAGGTCGAGGACTACACACTACAGGATGATCTTCTTCGGTTCCGGGGGCGCATCTACATACCAGCAGGGGGCAGTATTCGAGATGACATACTCCGAGAGGCACATTGCTCGAGATATTCAGTGCACCCCGGCATCACCAAGATGTGGGCAGATTTGCGGAGATCTATGTATTGGCCCGGGATGAAGAGGGAGATCACGGATTTTGTGACCCATTGCGAGACCTGCCAGCGTGTGAAGGCAGAATGCAAGAGCCCGGGAGGTTTACTACAGCCACACTGCCGCCAGTTCCAGAGTGGAAGTTCGAGGACATTGCTATGGACTTTGTACACGGATTGCCCCGCTCCCACTCTGGGCATGATTCTATTTGGGTTATAGTGGATAGATTGACCAAAGTAGCACGGTTTATTCCAGTTCGGAAGGATGCCCCAGTTGCAGTTCTGGTGAGACTATTTGTGGAGCACTACACGTCAGATATCATGGTATCCCCAGGACTATTGTTTCGGACCGTGATGGTCGGTTCACTTCGAGCGAGTGGAGGGCCGTGCATGCTCACTTGGGATCTCGGCTTACCTTTAGTACCGCCTTCCACCCGCAGACCGACGGACAGACCGAGCGGACCATCCGGACCATGGAGGACCTGCTCAGATTATGCATATTGGATACGGGGAGGCCTTGGGAGAGGCTGCTACCATTGATCGAGTTCTCGTATAATAACAGCCACCAGGCTAGCATCAGGATGGCTCCGTACGAGGCGCTCTATGGGAGGAGATGCCGGACACCCCGCTATCATGGGTACAGGATGTGGACACCAGGGCTCTGGGATCCGATTATATAGAGGACACTGAGGCTCAGATTCGATTGATCAGGGATCGGCTACTGGAGGCCCAGAGCAGGCATGCAAAGTATTATGATGCTCGGCACCGGCAGGTGGAGTTCCAGGTTGGAGACAGGGTATTCTTGAAGATACGTCCGGTACACGGTGTTTCACGGGTGCGGAGGCACAAGAAGCTCAGTCCACGATACATGGGGCCCTACCTGATCCTGGAGCGGATCGGCCCCTTAGCTTACCGACTGCAGCTGCCACCGGAGTTGGGTGCACTACATGACGTCTTCCATGTCTCTTCCTTACGGAGAGCTCTCCTTCGGCCGGAGCAGCACATCACTACTACAAAGCCGGACCGGTAGAGCCTGACAGATCAGTGAGATTGGAGCCGATCCGGATTGACGATACAGCCATCCGAGTGTTGCGGAAGAAGAAGGTTCCCCTTGTGAAGGTGCTGTGTCCAACCATGGACGGGAAGAGCACACTTGGGAGCCGAGAGATCTGATGCTGGAGCAACACCCGGAGCTATTCGCATCAGGTACATTTAAGTTATGCTTTTAAGATTCTTGATAATTCTTGCAATTAGAACCCCGTAGACCCGAACTTAAATTTCGGGGACGAAATTATTTTCTTGTTTATTGGAATTTGTAACATCCCATGTTACTTCTAGACCCCTCAACTTAGATTGGGTTAGGCATGGGTGAGATTTGAGGAGACCAGCTAGGTTTGACCCCAGGTAGTGGGTGGTAGCCATGTGGGGCCCACTATAAGACCATAGTCAAACTAGGTCAAACTAGCCTAAGTGGGGACCCTAGCCACACCATGACCCCACCACATTGCCCTAACCCTAAAGACAATCTAAGTGGCCCCTAGGGTTTGTCACTGGGTCAACATTTTGACCCCAGTTGACCAAGGTCAACATTGGGCTTAATTTGGTCAAATCCACACCCATAGGCCTAATTAACCTAAGTGGGGCACCCCCTTGACCCAAACCAAGTTGGGTGGTGCCACTAGACCCATTTCCACCAGGTGGGGTCAGTCCACCCACCATAGTTGACCAGTCAACCCCAAAAGTCAAATTGGTCAACAATTTGACCTAAGGAATGAAATGAAGGCCAAGTCACTCCCCCTTGGACCAAGCCCACCAAAATTGGCCCATAGTCAGCCCAAGTGAACAAGACCAACCCTACCCCTCTAAATCAGGAGAGAGAATGCATGCAAGGGGGTAAATTGGAATTTTAGGAGAAGAGGAGAGAGAAAGAGGAATGAATGAAATGGTGGCCACATGGCCACCCCATCAGCTGACTTAGGCTGCCCAAAACCAAGTGGCTGACCTCCCCTCTTCATTTCCAGCAGAATTCCAGAGCTGAGAGCCACATGGCAGCTGGGTGAAATCTCCAAAGCCCAAAACTGAGCTAGCATTGGAGATATCTCCACTTATAGCCCACCTCAGTCCAAACAGAACTCACCATCAGCTTCAGAAGGCCGAGAGGAGTGGAATTCGACTACTTACACATGGAGAACGGTGGAGAATGCAACTTTCGGGGAGGAGCTCGCCGGCGCACCACCACGGCAAACCGCCGCCTGACCCGCAGCCAAGCCCCGATTATGGTGCGTTTCACTTCACCTCTACCCGCACTAGCTTCTTAGATCAAATAGGCGAGAGATCGGGCTCAATTGAGCCCGATGCCATGTGAGAAAATCTAGAAAATTCTAAGTTTCTGAAACCGCTCGGGATCGCCGTCGCCGCCGTCTCCCGCCGCCCCATCGCCGGGAAACGATAGCCACCCACCACCGTGAAGGTGATGGCACCATTGGCCGGAGGTGGCGACGTCTCAGCTGGCCGGAAACCGCCGGCAAAATCGTTCCAGGTCGGCTCGATCTCAGCCGTTGGCTGGAGGTAGACGATAACCCGATCCCGTCAATTCTTGCTTTAAGATTCGTGCGCCGATTTTAATATAAATCAGTTTAATAAATGAATAGTAACATTTCTGTCACATATATTCAACCCTCTTGCATGTTAAATTTAGGCCTCCTAGAAGCATTTTCAGACCTTAAACCCTCAATGAAAAATGTAGCCTAGGGTATTACCTTTAAAATGCCACCCTAAACATACATTTTGGAGTAGTATACAGCCCTGTAGGACATTTCTCTTAGGACTGGTCCTAGACTAGGTCAAAAATTATATTGGATGCCCTGGTCTCAATATTAGTCACCATGATCCCAAATTTTGGGCACATGCATGATTAGGGCTTACTTACCTCCTGCCAAAATTTAGGAATTTTTGGAAAAGAGTTTCCTATAGTTTTTGGTAAAATATCAAAATTTAAATAAATGATATATATGGAGTTCTACTCCTCCCCATGACCCCAAATTTTGGTGGTGGGTCAGTGGGGTCACCCTTGGTGCATGATAAAATTTTCAGCACCTTGGGATCACTGCATGTGGGAGAATCCACTTGCATGTGCTAGCCTATGTTAAGGCTTGGTGTGCAAATAGTAAAAATGCAATTTGGTGAATTTAGCCCAATAGTTACATGCATGAGTCATGAAATTATTTACAGTGGTTCATTAGGGTAAATTTCACTCCTCAAATTAATAAGGGAATTTTTGGAATCAAAATTCCATTTATTGGAATTTATTTTAAAATAGCTATTTTGGAATTAAAAATTGGAAAATAGGATTTATTCAAGTATAAATCCAAACAACTTTGCCAAGGCATAGATTACATCACATTTGACTTAGGAAAATTATGATTTCTCTGGTTTGAAGAACCTTGGAGTAGATACCCTAAATTTCCCATTTTACCCTTATCATGATAATTCTTGAAATGATATATTTATACCTCTGAAAAATTTGGGATTTATTCTACTGTCATAAAATGTTGATATTAGTTTATCATGAATTTCTCAGAATTTTATTGGATGCATTACTTGTGTTAAACTAGTACAATGGCATTTTGGTAAATACCTTATAATGGAACCCCATAGGCCATCTTACATTCAATTTTGATGATTCTCTGCCAATAGCCATAATTTAGTGTCTTAAAGGCTCTGTAATTTTTCTGGAATTTTTGAGTATATAATGCTTATACTTCATGTGTAAAATGGAATTTATGTGGGAATTGATATTAAATAGAAAATGACAATAAATAAGTTTAAGGAAAATTATGAAATTCTGAAGGCAGCAATATTTGGTTAATATACATCTCAGGAAAAATTTCCTAAGTCAGAGGATGCTTAATTAAACCACTTCATGTGTAAAGTGACCTAGCATTTAAATTAAAAGAATTAATTAAATGATTATTTGGCCAAGAAAATTAAGAGAATCCTTAGGGTAGTTCCCTTAGTCCATAATACCTTAGGATAAATAATTAGAGACAAGATGCCTTAAGTTTTGGAAGATCACATTTCTAGGGTAAACATAGGTCATGGTCTGCATATAACACAAATAGGTCTTACCTTAGGGAATTACCAGGGGATTGATTATCGGCAGAAATAAGATAGAGTTCAACATGAGTAACCCTGGTGGTAGAGTTGTCTTAGTGAGGGATTTAAAAGTGCAAGTCTTAGCTAGCAACAGGAGCGGGGATCGGCGGAAGACCGACGGTTCCCGGTAATAACTTAAGTCACTAGGGTTATACTAAAGCAATAAGGAGAGCTGGGAAGATACATGGGTAGCCATCAACTAAAATAAATATCCTTGCGAAAGGGAACGCTGGGCGTAATCCCAACACAGTTCCTAGTGCCCCTTGAGAGCCCTTCACAGGGAATACCGGGGGCAGTCCTGGGATTAACCTAAAATCTCTAAGTATAATAAACCGTAGGCAAGAGTAGTTTAATAGGTTAGGACATTGTTGTACCTCTCGCCCGTGTGGGTGCTGGAGAGATTCATGATATATGCTCACCCGTTTGGGGTTGAGGGAGTTGACACAAAGGCACTGATGTGCGTTCTCACCCGGTTTGGGTTTGAGGGATTCAGGACGGGTTTTGGTCCTGCGAGCGGAAGGCTCGGTATGAATTACTTGCATGTGCATAAATATCGTGGCGGGGCATGCGGTACTGGCCGTTCGTCACACCGATGGCAGTACGGTGCACCAGGCGGTTGTGGGAGTTAGAGGGGCCAGTGGGTTGTTTTACACTGCGGTCTGGAGGACGACCCCCGATAACACACATCCGACCCAACAAGACTGACGGGTTTGTCAGCAAAGTACGTACGCGAGACTCTAGAGTGCACCTTGGACGTGTACAGAGGCGTATGAGAGGGGTCTAAGGCTTGGTAGTGTGCATACCGGTCTAGAAGCGGAGACGCCCGCTCCGCTGCTGCCGTAGCCACAGCGGTGGTACCCGAGAGTGATGCTAGCTCTCAAAAAGTGGGAACTAAAGGTCTGTGATCACAGAGTCGTTGTGTGTGAGTTGCACTTGCCTGCGCATAAATTGCATCATATCATTCATTCATATTAGGTCATACGCTTCATAGATCCTTATCATATAAATTAGTATGGGCTCTTTTATATGATAAGTTAAATTTCCTGGAAATCCTAACTTATATATTTGTATGGGCATTTATATAAGTTAGGGTACGCTTGTGATGATAGTATAGTGGTAGCTTAGCTTATTTACTTGTTCATACTGCTGCTTCTTTACCTTTCATTACTGCACTACTTGTTACTTGTTACTTGTACCGTACATAGAATTGCTAGAGTAGATCTACAGTATTTATTACATCATTAGTTAGATATTGTCACCTGCTTCCACCTTGTTACCCCTTGTTGTCCTCCGCTTCGTCCTCCCGCTCGGTGCCTAGGAGCTGCGGGGCGAGGTGCGGAGGAAACGACTTAGTCTTTTTGACTAATGGTCGGTGACCAACTATTTTTAGGAGCCCGTGGAGATGGAGCACCAGCACGTCGAGGAGGCAGGGCATGAGGAGCAGATACCACTTCAGCAGGCTACTACCACTACTGCTGCGTCCTCAGGTGGGACGAGTCTTGATGTTCTAGTTTAGCTTCCGCATTTACTATTTTGTGAGAGAGAGATTTGATGTACTGGGCATAAGCCCTTTTTACTCTTTCTTCTGTACTTTTCTGTGGACTAGTGATGTACTATTCATTTCCTTTATATGATTGTACTGTGACTTGTGGACTGATGGCATTTTATACTCAATTATACTTCTTATTTCTCATATTGGCCTGCAGGTTTATGATCGTACTAGCCGGCAGAATCGGCGTGTTGCGGTGTCGACTAACCTGTGAGTTAGTGCCACCGTAAGACGGCGGTTCTGGGCATAAGATCCGGTAGCCCTCCTTGGTAAGGGGGAGGGGGGGTCTTACATTGAGCTCCTCTCCTTTCCCTTTTTCTCTTTTGCTTTGATAGCAGTCGGCCACGACGTGTCCTGGCTTATTGCATCCAAAGCAAATAATGTCAGAAGAGCGTTGTTTGTTAGGTTTAGATGCATACTTGTCAGAAGAATAATTTTTCTTCTGATGCCTGGAGGAGGAGCTGTCTTTCTTTCTTTGATTCCTCATCTTGAGGAACTTCTTGAACTCTCGGGTGATGAGGGAGAAATCCTCCTCCGACAGCTCTGAGCCGGAGGAGCATGGTTCAGAGTCCTCCTTCTCTTCCTTATTCCTCGCACGGTATGACATCGCACACTTGCCCTTTCTAGAGTAACTGGCTTTTAGGGCCACAGTCTTTTCTTTTGCAGCAGCCTTCTCTGCTTATTCCTCTGCTTTCCTGGTGTTCAGCTGAAGCTCATAGGACATCAGCTTCCCAAACAGGATTTGTGGATCAGTTTCTGCTAGTCTGCCAAATTCTCTGATGGCGCAGATCTTTGTGTCCCATTCCTTAGTAAGGGACCTAAGGAATTTGTCATTGAGTTCACCATTGGTGAACACTCTTCCGTAGCCCTTGAGGGCGTTGACAATCTTTAGGAAGTTCTCGTAGGTGACTCCGATCTCTTCCTTAGGCCCTTGCCTGAAGGCCTCATATTTTTGGTTCAGGAGGGATATCCGATCATCCCTCACTTCATCCGTGCCCTCCATTAGGATGATCAGGCACTGCCAGATCTCCTGAGCTGTCCTGCAGTTGCTGAAGTTTTGCATCATAGAATCATGAACTGCGCTCACCAGAATGTTTCGTGCCTTCTTGTCCAGTCCCACTAGCACCATCTCGTCTTTGTCCATTTCAGAAAGTGTCTTCGGCACCTTCTTGGTGGGATCGATGGTGGAGGCCTTAGTGGGGACATAAGGTCCCTCCTCCACGATCATGAAGAGTCGAGGATCGACTGCTTCCATGTAAAACATGATTCTTTCCTTCCAGATCGGAAAGTTGAGCCTGGTGCACACTGGGATCTTGCCGGAGAACTTGAGCCCGTCCATAATAGATGTTTGTCTTCTTCTTGACACTAGGGGCAGATTCAACTCAAGGTGTTAACCTTTTTGATGAGCAACCTCGCTTTGATACCACTTGAAAGTCCACCTAGTGTCAGCTATGTGCACCTATGGGGGGGATAGGTGACGTGTAGCGCTTTTGCGGAATTTACGAATGTACCTGCACAATAAAAAATAAAAAGCACAGCACACAGAATACACATGCAATTTATAGTGGTTCCCCGACTTGGGTACATCCACTTTCCCCCTTCGACCTATCTCCCAACAAGGGACGACTCGGTCTCTTCTCCAACAGGATTGAAATCCAATCCCTGCACTATCGGAAGGAACCCTTCCACACGTGAGAGTCAACACTCCCACAAAACGGGTTGCACCCAACCCTTACAACACGGAACAATCGTTCCTTTACAACAAAAGTAAATATAGAATGTACACGAGATACAAACTTCGTTTGGAGACTACGGTGTTCCTCTTCGTTCGACGACGTGTTCGTGAAGTCAATGAAGAGTCTACAACCTTGGTCTCTCTTGGAGAGGATCTCCCCGGAACCGGCGGCGGCAACACGAGCGGCGGCTAGCTTCGGGATCGGCGGCTATGATGATGAGCGGCTGCTGAACTTGGAGATCCAAACTTCGTAGCGAAGCTAGCTTGGTCTTCCAACGGTCACACGAGGATCGGTCGTCTCGATCGATTCGGACGGGGAAGTTTTTCCCGATCAACAAATCGAGAGACAAGAGATCTCTGGATAGACATGTGAGACTCAAAGCTTTGCTAAGCTTCTGTCACCGGAGATCGGGAAGAAAAGCGATCAGCAGCGGCGACGGACTAGCGCGAGCCGCGACGGATGCGGCGGAGCTATTTCGCGATTTTAGGGTTTGCTCTGCTCGGCTTCTTTTTGTTTAGCTATTCCGTTCAAAATACCCGTATATAAATACTGTAGATGCTTTCCAAAATGACCGTTGTGGGACCCACAAGCTGAATCCCTAAGTCCCGTCCAGAATCTTAACAGCGGCAGAATCCGGTTCAGGAAGTTCCAGAAAAACGCCCAAGTCAAAATCGGTGAGAATCGAAAGTGATTCTCGCCGAGTCGCCGAGAATCAAAGGTGATTCTCGACGATTCGGCGAGAATCAAAGATGATTCTCGTCGAATTTGCCTTGGTTGCACGCACTGCTTTAGGCCAGGTCGAGACGCGAGAATCAACCAGTGATTCTCGACGATTCGACGAGAATCACTAGTGATTCTCGCCGAATCGGCGAGAATCACTTGGTGATTCTCGTCGATTCTTACTTAGAAGCAGAGGTGCTTGCTTAGAAGTGGCTGGGTCAAGTTCGGCGAGAATCAACTTCTGATTCTCGACGAATCGGCGAGAATCACAAGTGATTCTCGCCGAATCGGCGAGAATCACTTGGTGATTCTCGTCGATTTAAACTTAAACGAATTTTCGTCTTTCCACCTATGAGGTGCTCCTTGACCCATCCTTGCTCCTTGTCTGCTCCTGCATATTTACAGCCCTGTGCTTGAAAATAAGTGCACTCCAATAGAGAGAATACACGTAGGCCAACACACTGATCTGCTCAACGAGGGATTACGTCGTGCAGACCCGTGTATATTGACCTACTGCACCCTGACATTGGTGTGCACTTAGCGTGGAAAAACTTCAAGCACAACTAGAAAGATTTTATCAAATACATAGTCTATTGACCTTAGCTTGTCCAGGGGCTTCTTCAAATCAGGTACAATGTGGATACAATACCCAACACTGACTTTCAGGTGTTAGGACCCATGGGAAATACATCGAAACCCATCTTAGGGGTCCCATTCCTAAAATCTAGTGACGCTACATTGCAATTTAATGCGAGCGGTGTCACCTTGGCTTCCAAGGTCGATTTGCCTTTACCACCTTCACTTCCCCCTATAATTTCAAATGAACATGCAGAACTTCTGAAATTGAATGTTTTGTTATCTAATGATTTATCTAGTGCTGCTGTGATAGGTTATCTACCGAATAAGCAAGATCGGGTTAATAAAGTGGTAGAACCGCGGACATTAGCTAAAGGAGAGTCAGATACGGCGTCACTTGACGTGAAACAAGATTCGGTTGAGAAGAAACATGAGCTGAGCACGGCTGTAGAAAGCATGCAGAAGACCGATTTAAAAACATCGATTTATTTGAACAAAGTTTGTATGACTGTTAAACATGTGACTTGGGTTGAACTTTTACCCGTCGCTAGTGAGGAAAGGGTGCCCCCAGATGAGAAAGATTGGTGTGCTGCTGAATTGGTGGGTGTTGTTATACCACCCTGGCGATCCCCATCTGTGGATCTGAAAAGGAAAGAACTGCTCCTGCGCAAGGTGCAGAATTTTGCCCGCGGCGCGAGAAGGAAGAGGTTAGGGGAAGGGGATTCGTCTTTCCTAGGCCCTAAAGCTTTCGCCTTGCCCTCATCTCACCCTACTGAGGGGATCTATCACAAGTCAGCGTTTAGTTGAGGAGTGAAGGATCTCCGCGGCCCCTTTCCTGCTTTTTCTAGTTTTATTTATTCCTTAATGTTGTGTGTAACTTAAGACTTTTTCATTACGTCGTGAACTTATGCTCTGAAAAATATTTATATAACTGCTAATACAGGTATTTGGTCCACCTTAAGGACGTTAAAGAAAAAGGGCTTATGGGAGACAACCCTATTTCCCTGCTTTTAATTTGTTCAATTATGCTGCTGATATTATATGTTTATAGTTTTCGTGGTTGTAGGTATTCTCTTGTGCGGGTGCAGTTTGTCTGGGCCGTGGACTTTCTGCAAAAATTAACGCCAATCTTCTGGTATGCTCATTTGCTGAGCATTGGGTAACCTCTCACTTAACTTTTATTTCTCTATTTTTATTGCAATTCTTGGATAGATTGTTTAGTTTAAGTCTGGTATGGGAGACTTATGCGGGTTACCTATGCACATGCACTATTAGCACTTTAATACAAAAATATATTTTCATTTTCTGTTTCTATATTATCAAGTCTGCATTGTGCATCTACACCCACATGAGCGCGATCTTAAGCACGCGCTCGGCTCAAGTCAAATTTATTTCTTTTGTGTCAACTTTAAACTAGTGGTACTGGCTTAAGATTTTAGGATAGAGTAGTGTGAAACTCGTGTAGTGCTCCTAATCGAGTACTGATGATGTGTAAAAATAGTATAAATTTAATTTTTCCTTATGCTCGTAGAATTATTCCTTTTCTGCATTTATAAATATTGTTTGTGCTACTCAAAAGTGTTGAATCTAGATTAATCAAACGGTAGTGTAGGAATGTGTGTAGCCGTCACTAGCCTCGTATTGCTCGAGTCGAGAGGAGGGATCATTTTTCTCGGTGGCTAAGAACTTGCCTCAAGCTACTCTCGAAGCATTGGTGCATGGTTAGTTTAGCGTGAGCATGATGTAGGACATCATTTTGGCCCGGTTGATCTTTGTGTCGTTCCTAACGTCTTATCCTTGCAAGGCCCATTTTGCCTACACTTCTTTTGATTCAGCTCCACCATTGTTTCAGTAAAGCCTCATCCAATCCTAGTCACACACCCAAGTTGAGCTTTAGTGTTTTACATTTTCATGATCGGGTGTTGATGTGGTGATATTCCTTGTGAATATGTGGATGATGAGTCCGATTTATATAGGTTTTTCGTACTGATCTGGGCTAGTTTTCACGCACTTGCACTTCACTTTTAGTATGTTATCATTGATATTTCATTTATATAGTTTTTCACGCTAAGTGCATTGTTTTGGCCCTTATGGTGTGCAATTGCAGATTCTGTTGTTGGGGGTATGCACATGGTGCTCTCCAAGGGCTCTTTCCAGTTGCTTTTGTTGCATTTCTAGTTTGCTGGAGGATCTTCTTAGGTTTTATTAGTTTGTATGCAGGCGGTGCATTTTCCCCAAGGCTGGAGTGCAGCTTTGAGGAAAACACACGGTCGTGCGTTTTCTTAGCACATGGTTCTTTACAATCATGTGTTTTTTTTGCGCAGGAGAAACGTCGAGCAGAGCTTGACGAATTTCGTCGAGCTGAGCCCGACGATCTTCACGCACGATTAACGCACAATTTCTTTAGAACCGTGCGGAAAGGAAACACACGGTTTTCCTGTAGCTTTCTGGTTTGTACCAATCTGTGGTTAATCGTGTGATTTGTTCACGCACGGGCAGAAGAGCCCGTGCGCGAGTAAAACGCACGGTTTCTATGTTTTATCTTGTTTTCCTGCGTTATGTGTTTACCCGTGCGGTTTCCTTCACGCAAAGGGCGGAAGCGCCCGTGCGCGAGTAAAATGCACGGCTCAACACTTCATCTTCCGCATGCTTGGCCTGCAAGTTAATAACGCACGGTTTGCGCACGGTCATGCGCCAAATCGTGTGTGCTATTTTTCTGACCTGCTTCTATTTAAAGCACAAATTTTCCTCCAAGATGGGACATATTTTCTCACCCTCCATTTTCCACCTCCGAGGAAGGGTTCTGCCATTTCCCTTCACCTTCCACCTTAGGGAGGTGCTCCGGGCAAGCTTTCAACGCCATATTCAAGTTGGAGCTTCCTCTCGGCCTCCTCCTTCGTCCTTGAGCTTCAGGAAGAGTTTTGACCTAGCTTTCTCCATCAAGCTAGGAGAAGTTTGTGCGATCCACCACCAGATCGTGATACGAAGAAGACGGGTCCATTGGGAGTGAGTGACAGCCTCCTCTACACTGGATGCAGTTAAGGACCGAGCTAGGAAGCGGATTGACCACCCAACGATTCCTTCCGTGAATCCTCAACAAGAATTTGGATCTGGTCGATCTCGCACACTCTTTTCCTCTTGTTGTTGATAGTGTAGCTTAATCTCTTGTATTTGATGAAGTGTGTTTAGTTTATAAAACATTTGAATACAATCATGTCTATGTGATTTTATATTTTTGTTATTCTCTTGAGGCACGCCTTTATTTTTCATCCTCCACCACATCCGGTTGTGCCGCACTAGCAATTGCCAGTGGTGTGTGTGGCGACGAGGTGCTCTCGAGCCTCATTTTGCCATTCTCACCACCTCATCCACAAGCCTACTCATCCATCCGCCTAGCAATTCAGTGCATAGCAGCCCGTGTAGTCTTCCATCCCGCCTGGCGAAGCATCGCATAGCTGCGTTGCATAGGAGTTGTTGTTAGTATTTTATTTTCTTTTTTATTAACTATCTAAACCCCCCTTCATTAACACCGACCTAAGGACTTCAATCTCAAGTCCTCCTCAATATTAACTCCACCTTATTGTGTTTCTTGAGAGATCGATACTTGGGGACATTCACCCATTTTATATTACTGGTGCGACCGATACACTTGCCATTCAACACATCAAGTTTTTTGCGCCGTTGCCGAGGAACACAATGGTGTGAGTTTTTGTCGAGGGAGATATGAGATATAAGCCATTTTCCATTTGTACATTGCATGTTTCTTCTTTGCTTTACTTTTTAGAATTTGTTGATTTTTCTTTGTATCCCTTTTCTGTTTTGTGGTTTAGAAAGCAGATCCTGCTATTTTCATTCTAGTTGTGTAGCAGCCTTTTTGGTATATATTTTTGTTCGTGATGTATTCCGTAGCCGAGTGCCATCTCTATGACACTTTGCGCCGATACATCGACGCCATGGCTGTTACGAATGTCGAGCATTGTATTCGATGTTTGCTATGTTGAGGTATAGGACACATGGTGAAGGATTGCCCTCGCTTGTGTGAGCCTTCTCCCTCTGAGGGCATGTGCGCAGCAACCTCCCGTTCGCGGAAGACTGTTGTGTATAGGCCAACTAGGGTGTTACCTGACCCGTACACTAACATCGCTCATCTGGCTCATTCTTTACCCATTGAGATTATCGAAGAATCTCTCGCTGCATACAGATCCTTCATGGGTTCCTCGCTCCCTTTTTACGAGCTTCCCTTGCGTGCTGACGATCACTCCGGTGTTAGCCAGCAAAAAGAGGATCAGGAATCCTTGGGCGCTCCTGTATGGGATGCAGAGATTGTTCCTGTCGACGGGGTGGCGTTTGCGAATGATTTTGCGATGGGGCCTGCTCATTCAGTGCTTGATTTACAGAGCAGATTTGCCCCTCCACAATTTTTGCCAGATGGTGCTACGCCATTTTTGTGTGAGTCGACTGATGAAGCCATATTTTTGGATGATTCGGTGCCTGAGTGTTAACCCCAAAGTCCGCAACACGTACAAGGTCCCAAGCACATTAGCGGCGGACTCGGTTTAGCAGTCCGTCCAGATCGGCAAAGCGTCGACATTCAACAAGTCCCAAGGTTAATCCCCTTCGGCGGCGGACTTGGTGCTCAGTCCGCCCAGCTCGGCATGCCCCTGGTGATCAGCTCCCGGGATAGCTCTTCAGGCGGACTCAATGATAAGTCCACCCAGGCCGCCGTCCTCCAACAAGATTGCGCCTAGCAGCAGCAGATGGAAGCTCCAGCCCGCGACCCAGTCCGCCCCTTTTGCGCAGACTGACATGTTCTTTATTTTTTGCTTCCCGTCACCGTTGCCCGGTTCTCCTGTACCCCGGGCAGCCGGTTTTTTTATCCCTGCCTTTTTGGGCAGGCCCCCATCCTATAAATAGGGGGGAGGTGGTGCACCCAAAGCATACTGACTCGTGTCCAGAGGCCCATTTACTGAAAGCTGCGGAGTCGGATCTCGGACTTTGCGGTCTCGGATCTGTCCTGATCACCCTTTTTCCTTGGTCCATTAGTAAACGGTTGCTTGCAGTTTTCTTCTCTCTTATTCCTTTTTTTTGCCGGAATTTGAGGGTGCATTTTCTCCATCAACATCAACATGCGACCTTCAGATCCAAGCTATCGTTGAAACTCGCGGACCGAGATGTCAGATCGCCGATCGTCTCATCACCATGCCCGTTCAGGTCGCTCGAGCACCTCCGATGACCTGCGGGATGAGCTCGAACGATGCCGGAGAGAGGACGAACAGTCCCAGAGAGAGACCGACCAGCGCCTCGACGCAATCAGCCAGGCCCTGGTCGCACTTACTCAACGACTCGATCAGCCTATAGTGGCTTTCGCGGATGAGGCAGTCCGTCAAACCCCAGTCCGCCAAACCCCAGTCTGGCAAGCTCCTACTGCGACGCCACCGCCAGCCCGCAGCTCCACAGAGGCCGCAGACCGATGAACTCGCTCCACTTATGGATTGTTTCCGCGAAGTAGCCAGAGGGACTCCAGCCCGCATACTTAAATTTACTGAGGATGACCCGATCGAGCAGCATCCTGTGATTTCTGCTGTAGCTCAAGCCGGGGAGTCCCCTTTTGTTGATAAGTTCCGTCAGGAATAGGCTCCTAATAACTTCAGAGAACCTCACATCCAATTTTATACTGGAGAAATAGACTCGGTCGCTCATCTCCAGTCCTTTGAAGTTGTTGTAGCAATGAGGTGCTTGTTAGATGGTTTGAAGTGCAAGTTCTTAGTAACCACTTTCGACGGCCAGGCTTGAGAATGGTTTCATGAACTATATCCCAGATCCATTGCCAGTTTTGCCGAGCTACGCCAAGAGATCCTGCTAAGGTTTGCCACTTCCAGGAAGAGGAAGAGTGGACCAACTGCCCTCTTCAAGATCCAGCAAGCAGACAATGAGTCAGTAGCACAGTTTGTGGATCGCTTCCAGAAGGAGAAATTGGGCGTCAAGAATGTGGATCCCGAGTTCTATAAGATCGCCCGAATCAACGGAGTCAAGGAAGGGCCGTTGAAGTTTGAAGCAACCACCAAAGATCCGGCCACCTTCCAGGATCTGATAGCCTTGGCTAACATCTTCATTAAAGGAGAGAGTGCCAACCCTTCATATGTATCCAACTTAACGGCAAAGGCCGAAAGGAGGGACACCACAAATTCCTCTGCAAGTGATCGAACATCCAAACCCCCTTTACCAGAGTATCAGCCTCCGACACATAGGGGAATAAATTTCCGACACAAGCGGCCTTATCAAAATCATCTATAGTTTCATGAGCAGAAACCACCGCTGGATGCTACCCCTGTCCTGTGGCTCCTCGGATCCTGCCTGTCCTTCAAATTCGGGACGGCTCATTCTCAGATGATCAGCAAAGACACGGTCTTGTGGAAGAGCTCGCTGCTATGGGCCTGACAGTAGATGAAGTTCTCCAGATCCTGAAGAAAAAGACTGAGTTAAAGAAAGAATTCCAGAAGACAGAAAGAAAGACTCGAAACTCGAATCTTTTTTGTGCATTACATAAGGAGAAAGGGCACCCAACTGAGGATTGCAGAGCTCTCCTACAGCTTGTGGAGCGACTACTTGCCGCAGGGAAAATGAAGGGTCTCGGAGTAAAAGAGGCCTCATCAAAGCCATCCACCTCTAAAGGAAAGGAGGTGGCCGAATTCTTCTGGGAGAATGAAGACATTGAGAGAGTGGGATACTATGGCAACATCAAGATTGGAGAAAGCGTCGACGCATACGATGTAGGCATCCTCGGTGATCTCTTTTGCATCCACGGAGGAGTGGGTGCAAAATCAAGCAGGAAGTCTTCTTTGGCAAAGACCTCACGGCATGAAGTAGCTATGAATTCCACAGCTCCACCAATGGAAATCGTTACTTTTGGTCCAGACGATCTCCCGAAGACGGCCAACCCGTTCAACGACGCGGTCGTGATCAGAGCAATCATTAAGAAATAAAGAGTTCTGAGAATTTTGGTTGACAACGGAAGCTCGGTCAATCTTATATTCAGAAGTGCTTATGAGGCCCTAAGGTCTGGAAAGACTTTGCTCTCCACCAAAGGGCCACTATATGGCTTTGCGGGCGAGAAGAAGGAAGTTGAAGGAAGCGTTACACTCTCAGTAATGCTCGGGGGGGGGGGGAGGTGACAAAGCTTATCACATTGGTAATAGTTGATGCGGCCAGCAGTTATTGCGCCATCTTTGGAAGACCCTTCCTTAATGAATATCAGGCAATAGTTTTCACCTATCATTTGGCAATCAGGTCACAGCAAGAGGAAAGCAATACCGGGTTAGAAGCAACCCAATGGAGGCACGAGAGTGCTATGTCAAAACAGTCGACATGATTGAGAAAATGCCTCCCCAGGCGACTCTAGTCCCCGCCTCAGAAGAAAAGGCTCCCCAAGAAGATGCAGGAGATCAGGAAGAAATCTAGGAGGGGGTTCACTTGGAGCCTGCTCAAGCAACCCAAGGAATATCAATTGGCGCAGATGAAGAGAAAAGACTTACAATCAACTTAGAGCTCCCCGAAGAAGAAAAAGAAGAGTTGATCGCTTGCTTATTGAAGAACCTGGATGTTTTTGCCTGGGCTGCGGAAGACATGCCAGGAGTGGATCCTGATGTAGCTTGCCATCACCTCAACATTGCTCCTGACTTCAAACCTGTTCAACAAAAGAAGTGGGAGTTGGCGACGAAGCTAGCCGAGCCAATCAAGGAAGAGGTTGCGAAGCTTCTAAAGGCTAAGTTCATTCGTGAAATCCAATACCCGGATTGGGTATCAAACGTTGTAATGGTAAGGAAGCCGGGAGGAAAATGGAGGATGTGTGTTGACTTTACCAAGTTAAATAAAGCATGCCCCAAAGATTGCTATCCGCTGTCTCGAATAGATGTTTAGTAGATTCTGCGGTTGGATATCCTTTTATGAGTTTTTTAGATGCATTTTCTCGTTATCATCAGATTAGGATGCATAAGCCTGACATCCCCCATACGTCTTTTATCACAGACAATGGTTGTTACTGTTATCTAGTAATGCCCTTCAGATTAAAAAATGCAGGCGCTACCTATCAGCGCATGATGGGCTTTGTGTTTAAAAAACAAAAAGGAAAGAATCTTGAAGTATATGTCGATGTCCTCCTTATTAAAAGTAAAACCTTTGCTTTGCATTTGCAAGACCTCACAGAAATGTTCACTACTTTACGAAGGTATAACATGAGGTTAAATCCATTGAAATGTATCTTTGGAGCAAATAAAGGAAAATTCCTCGGTCATCTCCTTACCCCCGAAGGGCTCTCCCCTAACCCAGATAAGGTTAAAGCAATCCTCAATATGACATCACCTCGCTCCCCTAAAGAAGTTCAATAATTAGGGGGAAGGCTAGCAGGCCTTGGAAGATTTATTTCCACAGTAGGTGATAAGAGTGCCTCGTTCTTCAAGACTCTTCGTGGAGGGTCCAAATTTGAAGAAGGGAGAAGGAAATATCTGGTATATTATGTAAGCCACATATTGAAGAATGCTGAAACCAGGTATCCAATCCTTGAAAAGCTCGCACTAGCATTAGTAATGTCTGCCAGAAGGCTTTGACCATACTTCCAAGCGCACTCAATCAGGGTGATTACAGATCAGCCATTAAAAAGTATCCTTGAAAAACCGGAGCACTCTGGAAGACTAGCCAAATGGGCAATTGAACTCAGTGAGTTTGATATTTCATATGTACCTCGAATGGCTATCAAAGCGCAAGTATTAGCAGATTTTTTAATAGACACAATTGAGTCTAATGCTAAACAAGCCGATCAATCCCCGCTAGCATGGACAATCTACATAGATGGTGCTTCAGGCAAAAACTCCTTGGGAGCGGGAGTAGTCCTCATTAACCCCAATGGGGTCAAATTAAAACAGGCCATAAGGTTCTATTTCCCAACCACCAATAACCAAGCAGAATATGAAGCACTTTTAGTGGGCCTGCGGTGTAACATCCCATTTCCAATTAGACCCCTAAGAATGGTTTTGGCCATGACTAGGTTATGACAAACCCTAGGAAGCCAGTAATGAGTCAAGAGATAGGGGGACAGAAAGGTGGGGGATCGCCATGGTCTGCAAATAGTAGAACTCTGAACCATGGTTTAGGATGACCATGGGCTACACCTTGACCCCAAGACCCTACCACAACACCCCTAATACCTTGGGAGGCCCATTAGAGCCATAAGGACCCATTGAGGTCAAACAAAGAGGCTCAATTGACCAAGGTCAACCCTAGCCCTAAATGGGTCAAACTAGCCTACTTAGGGTCAATTGACCTACTCCTAGCCTAGAGGACCCCACCTATGCCCTCCTAACCCTAAAGTGAGATCAATGGGTCACTAAGGACACATTGGGGTCAGCCCTAGAGGCCAGGTTGACCCAAGTCAACTCAAGCTCCTAATCTGGTCAAAGTACCCTTACTAAGGGTATGTGACCTCCAAAGTGCAGGGTAACCCTACATAACCCTTCCTAGACCTTAGGGGACGCCAATGGGTCACCAAGGACCCATTGGGGTCAACTCAAATGGTCATGTTGACCAAGGTCAACTCTATTCTAGAGTTAGGTCAAATTAGCCTAAATGAGTCAACCCAAGCTCAACCCCTTTTTCCTTTTAAGTTAACCACCCATAATGAAATATTATGGGTGGAAAGGGCTGCCAATAGGCTGGGGAGTCAGCATGGTCAGTTTTGGTGACTAGGAAAGAGAGAGAAAGCTTCATCCCACACTAATGGAGGAGAGAGAAAAGGGGAAAGAGAGTTGAAGGAGGAGATTGGCCAAGGAAAGGCCAATGGTCCCCATTGATGGCAGCATTCATCTCCTCCAGTGAAGGGGAGGAGTTTCCAGCCATTTTCCTGGCTGTCAAGGGGCAGTTACAGCCTCCACCATCATGGCCGAAACAAGCCTTTAATGGCCATGATGGCCATGGCAGTTTCTTCCATTCTTCTCCCCCTCTGATGATTTAAACACCACCAGTGAGCTTGGGGGAGAATTTCCCAATCCTTAACTGAAGAAATCCGGCGAGTTTACTGGAGATTGCAGAAATCCGATCGGCGGCGCCACCACCATGTCAACCCGCAGATCCGCTCGTCTCCAGGCCGCCAACAAGGTCCTCCTCCTCCTCTTTTCTCATGGACAGATCTTAGGTTTCATTAGGGCCGAGGTTCGGGCTCAATTGAGCCCGATCCAATTCAGAAAATTCATGGCTTTCGGCCGAGAAATTTCTTGGTTGGATCGCCGGAATCCGCCCCTCCGGCGGCTGTGCCGCCGTCTGGCGATAGCCACCACCTCAACGGAGGTGATGGTGGCAGTGGCCGGCCGGGGAAGGGACTAGGTGGCCGGCGGCAGACGTTTGAAGTCGGCACAGGAAGGAGCAATCCTGGCCGTTGGCTCATCGGGACGATGACCCCGCGTCGTTGATCTGCGCCAAGATTCGCGCGGCATCAATCAGATACTTAGGATTTAAATGAATATTATTCCATTTCTGTCACATTTGATGTATTTAATGTATTTAATTTTTAAAAATACTTAGGGACCCTGAATGGAAATCTGCCCAACATGAAAATTGTAGCTTAGGGTGTCTAGTTTGTAGCAAAAATTGTTTGGACCCTTTTGGGCCACTGGTTAGACCAGGGTACCCTTTTTGGTAGGACCTATACCTAGACCTAAACAGAAATTAATTTTGGTGCCCACACTTCATTCCTTGTCCAAACAAGTTGAAATTTGGGCAGTGAGAAGGTCTTAGTCATATCTAGAACCTGTCCAAAATTTAGAATTTTTGGAGAACATTTTTCTATAGTGTTTAGAAAAATTTAATAAATCATGATTAATTTAATTATGTGAGCTAATTAATTTAAAACTCCCCCAAATTTTGGTGGGTGGTCTTAGATGTCATGATAGGTATAGGGTTAAAACATTAGCTCATTTGGAGATGTTTAGGATAGGTAATTTACCCACCCTATATATGACCCTATAAGGGTATTTTGGTCAAAAACCACTATTTGATGGTTGAGTGGCCAAATTCCCTCATCAGAGGCTGAAATTTTGGCCACTGATATACTTTGACTTGTTACACTCACTTATGAAGTTTGGAGTGGTTTGGACTAGGGTAGCCTTAGAATTTTAGGGTAGGCCCTTTAGGGTAAATTTCTAGGGTTTGAGGAATTTGGGGTCAAAAGACCTTGGATGGGCTTGAAACTTGTGACAGATGTCCATAGGGTTACTATGGTCCTGTGGTTAAAATTTTAGGGCATTTGAAGACTTTAAACCCTTAAATCTATAACCCTAGTTTAGGGCACTAGCTTGAAATCATAAGTTCTAATACCAAAACCTTCTGAAAAGGGCTGAGTTTTTGAATGGGTAGTTGTTTAGGGTATTTACATCTCTGGAAATTTTTTAATAAATTTTGGATGAATATTTTTGGTACTTTATTCACAAAGTCATGTTTTACAATTTCCACTTAGGAATTTTTGAGATAAATATACTTGATTAAATCTGATGAAACTTAGCAAGGGGCTTGTAATAATGGTACCCATCTCTGTAAATTCTTATGAAATTTTTGAAGAATTATATTTAGTAGTTGCTTCTTTAATTATTTAATTCTATGGAACTTTGGTAAATTTAATAATGACATTTAGATGGTCTGAAAAATTTTAATTTCTTCATCATGATGTTTCTAGTTCCTTATGAAGCCCTAGTAATTTTTACATAATTATTGGAGACATATTTGTGGCACTTCCTTCATTATATTTGATCTTGGGAATTATTTTCAATAAATCTTTTAGAGGTCAAGAACTATATGGCAAATTATGAAAATTGGCAACCAATAATATTTCTCTGTTATTTAGTGGATAAAAATTTTAGGAGGCCATTACCTGAGCAAATCTTATGGTTCATGTTCAAATTGACTATGGCCTAGCTGTTGAGAAAAAAATTCAATAAATAGTAGATTAATTAGGAAAAATATAATTTTCTGAATTTAGACTATATTTATCATAATAGACCTCTGGTAAAATTTGTAGAGTTATTGGAGGAGAATTTAGAGTATCACCTATTGAGTACGTCATGTAGCTTAAGTGGTCTGCATATAGCAAAACTGCAGGATTTCATTTGGATGTGAATTAGGGCACGTATGATGGGTCTTGATGGTTTGTTGCAAGAACAAGTGGAATGGGCTGCATCTTTGGAAGATGAGTGAGTAGGGTGTGGTTTTGTCTAGGGTTTAAAGGCGTTCGGGTCCGACGAAAGATCGTCCTACCCAAGGAGAGTTGGAGTCGAATCACCCTAGGATTAGCATATCGAAACATGAGAAAATAATGGGTAAGGGAATCAACCAATAATAAAATAAGTACCTTGCGAAAGGGAACGCTGGGCGTAATCCCAACACAGTTCCTAGTGCCCCTTGAGAGCCCTTCACAGGGAATACCGGGGGCAGTCCTGGGTTAACGTAAACTGTTTAACAAGCTGAAAAGAGTAACTTAGTAATTAGGGTTGCACATTTCACAGACACTGATGGCACGGGATGTTAGCTGGGAGCTTCGGCTCGGATGGTTAAAGACGGACTTTGGGTCCGGGGAGCTTCGGCTCGATTGTTTGTGACGGACGTGTTGGTCCGGGGAGATTCGGCTCGGGTTTGATTACGCTAAACTTGCATGTGCATAAAAGGAATGATATTAAGGTGGTGGGTCTTCGTTATTGGAGGATCTTAGCACAGACACCAATCCGTTGACTCGGCAAGTGTTGTGATAGCACTTCGCCAACAGAAGTCCGGTGCGCCAGCCGGCAAGAGTACGCAGGAGTCCGCTTGTGCACCAGTGTTGAGGCGTACGATAGGTCTGACCAGTAGTGCTATACTGGTTTAGAGGTGGGCGAGGCCCAACCCACCGCTTCCGTCTGCCACTACGGAGGTATCCTGGGAGGTGAGGCTCCAGAAAGGGGGAACTAAAGGTCTGTGTGCACAGAGTCGGGTGTGTGTGTTGCACTTGCTTGATCCATCATACCCACTTGCATGTCATAGCATAAGCGATTCATTTAAACCTTCGACACCTAAAATATAAGTGGTATGGGACACTTATGCATTAGGCCCTGCAAAACGACCCCTTGGTCTATAAGCTTGTGTGGGCAAGTTTATAAATTAAGGTTAATTTTCTTTACATATATATATTGCTGTTAATAACCGACACCCCAACGTATAAATTGGTATGAGACTCTTTATACGATGGGAGCCTTGCAAAAGACCCCTTGCTTATATGTACCCATATAAGTTAAGGTCACTTTACTTTACTTGTTTACATATATGATTAGTTACTATATAAATTGCTAGATTTAGGTCCACCGTCACCTGCATTTGATATACTCTCCACTTTCAAGTCCTCCCTTTCTTCCTCTCCGCTCGGTGCCTAGGAGCCACGGGGGAAGGGGTGGGGGATGATAGGATTTAGTCTTTTAGACTAACGGTTTTCGAACCACATCATTTAGGGGATCGCGGAGCCCAGATTGGAGGAGCAGCCCCAGAGGTTGACACGCTTGGAGATAGGGCAGTCTAGCACAGGAGTTCAGACAGCTGGGACCGTGAGGCCCTTACTCTAGCAGTTTTTATTTTATTTCCTCATGAGAGATCTTGTGGTGAGGAATTGATGTATCGGGCATAAGCCCTTATTTACAGTGCTTGGTTTTGTGGACTCTCCCATCGTGGAGATATTTTTACTTGATGTGATATTTCTGTGGACCTTTTCTTAGAGTTTTGCTGCGCGTGATATTACTCTAATTTTGTTACTATGCTGCGATCGAATTGGCTGGCAGAAACGGCATTTTGTGGTGATGCCGCTTCAAGGCGTGAAGGAGTCACCGCAAAACGGCGGTTCTGGGCCTAAGACCCCGGTGTCGAGAAGGAAAAAAAATGGGGTCTTACATGCGGTTTGCAAAAGAGTTGGGAATATACTATGTGCATGTTAAAATGACTCGCTAGTAATGAAATCCCAAGTATTGGGAAATTTTGAAACCAAAGAACCTACCCTGAAGAAATATTTAATGCTGGTAAAAGCGGATATTGGAAAGCTTAAGAGGTTCACTATTGAGTATGTTTCAAGAGTATACAATATAGAGGCAGACGAGTTAGCAAAGTTCGGCCTCCCCTCGGGAGAGACAACTTCAGAGCTTTTTTACCCTGCTACGGAAGAAGGGGAATTGATGCAAATAGAATAACGACCCTCTTGGATGGACTCATTCGTATCATATCTCTCGACAAGAGAATTGCCACAGGCTTTGAAAGATAAGAGAAGATTCAGAATGAAAGCAGCCAATTACAAGCTTATCTCCGGAATTCTCTATAGAAAGACTTTCCTCTCTCCAATGACGAGATGTGTATCTGAAGAAGAAGTTCCTGTCGTGCTCCGAGGAATTCACTCTGGAGAGTGTGGCATCCATTCAGGGGCCAAAACTTTGGAGAGAAGAATATTGCGGAAAGGATATTTTTGGCCCACAATGAGAAAAGATTCTGAATCCTATGCCAAGAAGTGTGCCCAATGCCAAAAATTTGCTCCGCTTCAACTCCAATCATCGCAGCGACTTGTGTCAATCACCACGCCCTGGCCTTTCGTAGTTTGGGGAATGGACCTCCTCGGGCCATTTCCTATGGCGAGCAAACAACGACACTTTATCTTTGTTATGATTGATTACTTCAGCAAATGGATTGAAGCCAAGGCACTAGCAAAGACAACAACCCAGGTGATAATTTTTTTTATGGGGGGAGATAATTTGCAGGCATGGGATCCGATGGCAATAATTACAGATAACTGGCTGCAGTTCAACAATGAAGAGATGAAGAACTTTTGCAAACAAGTCAGTATAGAGCTGCGGTTCTCGTCAGTTCATCATCCTAGAAGCAATGTCCAGGTAGAAGCTGCAAATAAACAGATACATAATTTGCTAAAAAAGAAAGTGCAGAATCTGAGGGGCAACTGGGCAGAGGAGCTTCCTTCAGTTCTGTGGACCCTCAGAACAACCCCTTCCACAACTACCGAAGAAACTCCTTTCAAGTTATCTCACGGTTCAGAGGCTCTCATCCCGGTGGAATTTGAGGTTCTGACTCCTAGGGTCTTACTAGCCATGCAAAGTTGGGAAGACTGGACTGAGATTAACGACGAGAATATGAGACATAGCTTGGATCAAATTGAAGAAATGCGAGATGAAGCCACCATCAGGCAAGAGGAAGTCAAGCGAAGAATGGCCAGATATTTTGACAAGAATATCATGATCAAGCATTTTTTAGTGGGAGAACTCGTCCTGAAAAAATTAGATGCAGCCGCAAGGACTGGTTCAGTTGGTAAGCTGAACCCGAATTGGAATGGACCATTCATCATTAAGAAAGTCCTGAGGAATGTAGCATATCAACTACAAACCTATGACGGAGAAGATGTCCCCCATACTTGGAATGGCGATGATTTAAAGCGGTTTTATGCTTAAGCAAACACTTATCATCTGTGTTCATTTCAATGATTATGACAATAAGAATTTTTGGCTAATAATTTTTTCATACAGGGCACAATCACTTCCTCCTATCTACAATGCAAAGTAAGAAATCACCACACTAGGAGACATCGCCAAGTCCAGCTTAGACCCCCCCCCCCCCAAGAATTGTTGTCATTAGTGTAACACCACGATGATCATGTGTTGCGGGGAGATTTCACACCGTGTAGTGGGAGCTTGCAGATTCTTGCGCGGTGGGCTACTGGATTTTGGATCCCAGCTAGTACCTGACTCCACCTCTGCATTTTTGGAGGGACAGTGTTGATGCACGAAAACACAGAGGAGTCAAGCACCACCAGCTAACGGTTCGAACACCGGGGAATAAGGAAGACTGCGAGTAGCGATCTACTAAGCGGATGAGGGCAGGAAGAAGAGCAGGGCCGTGAACCACGGCAACAACAGACTTTGCCCGTCGCGGCCTGAATGCCTCTCTTGCGACGAGCTTTCCTTTGATTGAAGAAGAATTTGGTTACAAGTGAAAGGAAAAGCTGGACAAGAGCAGAGCGAGGGGGAGTCCGCAAGGCACAGGATTCGAGTCCGCAGCCTGTAACAAGTAGGCTCCTGGGTCCGAGTCAGCGTGCCTTGGGTGCACCACCTCCCCCCTATTTATAGGATAGGGGGCCTGCCCAAACGGGCAGAGCTAAAATAACCGGCTGCCCGGGGTATAGGAGAACCATGCAGCGGTGACGGGAAGCAAAAAGAAAGAACACGCCAATCCGCGCAGAAGGGGCGGACTGGGCTCGCGGACTAGAGCTTCCACTGTTGCTGGGCGCGCCAGCTAGAGGGCCGCGGCCTGGGCGGACGAGAAACTGCATCCGCCACTGAAGAGAACCTGACCCCAAGCGCTGGCGGGCTGAGCGGACAGGACCTTGCGTCCGCTGCTGGGTACCCTGTCCGATTGGTGATCTCGCCGGACTGGGCGGACGGACAAATCGCGTCCGCTCCTGCAGAAAGGGGGGCTTTGGAATCTTGCAGGGTGTTGCGGACTGAGGGGTTAACATAATCCCCGCACATTTTTAAGTTTCCAGAAAACTTCGAAAATGTTTTCTTAACTGCCGAGTCCGCATGCCTCGAAAATGCCGCCAACGCTATAAATATCGCAGGAGGCCCTGGAACTGTTGAGAATCTTGATCGATACGGGTCGCTACTCACCACTTGCGGTCTCCACTTTCCAGTCCGGCATGGCAAGGCTTGGAGCTTTCTTCTCCAGTCTCACTGCAAAGGGCGACCCAGCACTGGCAACGCCTATGAGGACCAAGAAGATAGTAAAGAGGTCGTCAAGAAAGGATCTTGTCCGCCCCACAGGAGAGAGTTCCCAGAGCCAGAAGCCTGCGGAGAAACCAGTCCGCCATGCCGATGTATCTGCTCGCGAAGATGCCGCAGTCGACGCCGAACCACTGAGAAGTGAGAAGATGGTGACGCTGTCGGACTCTGCCCCTTCTCAGAAAACTGCAACTTCGGCGGATACCACTGGCGAACACATTGAGGCTGACATATCTTCTCCCAATGCCCAGGTGCCTATCGTTAACTTGGATGAAGAAGACAGGCGGACTGAGGAAGAGGACGATGCGCCCTCAAAGGCATTGACTGCTGTGAATCCTGAACCTATCCGCGAGAACCAGCCTGATTTAGGGGGTTCCGCCGCGGATTCCGCTGAGAAGACTGCTAAGAGGAAGAAGAGGAAGAGAGACGGGGCGTGTAACTCCCCGAAACTCAAAGGAGCAAATGGGGACGTTTTGGGCCAGTTTGGGTTCTGACAGAAGGCACACGGCCTGGGACACGGGCATGTCAAGCGTGTGTCGACACTTAGCCGCGAAGTCGTCGAGTTATACTCGACGATTCGTCGAGAATGGGCACACGGCCTGCGACACGGGCGTGTCGCAGGGCGTATCGACCCGTGTCGACACTTAGCCGTGAAGTCGTCGAGTTATACTCGACGATTCGTCGAGAATGGGCACACGGCCTGCCACACGGGCGTGTCGCAGGGCGTGTCGACCCGAGTCGACGATCGTCCCGGGGAGTCGTCGAGATTCACTCGACGATCGTCGAGACAAGGCACACGGCCTAGGACACGGGCGTGTCCAAGGCCGTGTCATCGAGTCGTCGATCTTCCCTCGACGAAATGTCCCGTGTACACGGCCTGCGGCCCAGGCGTGTCAAGGTGACACGGGCAAGGACACGGGCGTGTCCTAGAACCCGTACAGTGCTCGGGTTGAAAATGGGGGAAAATCATGGGGTACACGGCCGGCTACACGGCCGTGTCAGCTGGAACACGGGCGTGTCAGCTCGAACACGGGCGTGTTCGATACCCGTGTGAGGTTCCAGGAGATTCGATTTTGACGGCGAATGCGGCACACGACCCTGGACACGGGCGTGTGCCAGGCCGTGTTCGGCCCAGATTGGGCATTTCAGCCCCGAATCAAAGCCACTCATTTTCTTAGGTTGAGATCCAACGGCTGGGGGTTGTTCCTGAGAGGATATACCCGTGAGTTGACTTGGAAATCCATCATTTTCTTACCTTATCATCTCTCCAAGTCCTTGGAGAAAGAGGAGAGCCATTGGAGGAAGAAGAACTAGATCCCACCATTGGAGGAGCTTCGGAGCTCCGAATCGCGAGCCGACTCCGGATCCACGGAGGCAACGCAAGTGCGGTGATTTCTATCTGATTACTTTTCGATGGCGCCAAAGAGGAACTCAAGGGTAACGATCCTCATCTTGAGCATGAATAGCTCTCTTTCTTACCATAGGAAGCCCGCTCTCGCGAGTTTGCGAAGAGTTGGAGGCGTTCCTTCGGGTAGATATGTAAAGTCCCCGTTGTTTAGAGTCCGTATGCGAGAACGGACATAGGCATGATGTGTGAAGCCTACCCGGACATGTTAGTCTGGATCGGTGATGTTGCATTGCATAAGGCCGGAGAAGACTCCGTGCTATTGGTTGTTTTCGGGTTTTCTACGCGGTAGATTGCAGCAGGGAGCCTTGGGGAATAACCCAAAGGTGCACCCGGAAAACTGGGCGGATACGAGATCTTGCCAGCTTGGTGGCCTGAGAGCCAACCCGAACATAACTGAGTTATGTGACTTGCGGTAGAATGGGACTCGGTGAAAGTTTGACCCGCGCAAATGGCTTAAATTGTCGTTGCGTAGTGAGCACGGGTTAGATGGAGCCGTACCCGCTTTATGTCGTTCGGTTAGAGAGACCTAAGGTTACGTGGCACTCGCCGTTGGCATAGATGTGAGTCTTCGGCGGTCAATGGCTTAAATTGACGTGACCCATGCCATGAAGACA
This sequence comes from Platanthera guangdongensis, assembly GCA_039583875.1. Lineage (NCBI taxonomy): Eukaryota > Viridiplantae > Streptophyta > Magnoliopsida > Asparagales > Orchidaceae > Platanthera > Platanthera guangdongensis. Next base: position 33,981 of record JBBWWR010000266.1, read on the forward strand.
AATTGCTCATAGGTTTGGCCGTCTAAGTGGCGGTGGTGAGTCCGGAATGTTAATGGCTTTAATTGACGTGACATCGACCGGTTCACCGAGAATGTGCCCTGAGTGCACGGGGCGTGCGGCCGTACGAGCCAACGTTTGTGATGAAATGGCTATGGTTATATACATTGCTCGCTTATGCTAATGAAATGCAGGGAAGGAGCATCGCCGCCCGAGTTGGGGGCGGGATCGTTATAATTTGGTCAGCATTGCTGACCGTTGCCTTGTTTTACCACCGTGCGGTGGTTTGTTGCTTGCAGGTGCAGCTGGACCAAGCGGTCAATAGCGGGCTAAAGCCCTTTTTGCGAAGCTGGCCCTCGAAGGCCCAAGTAGAAGTGTTTACTGCTTTATTCATGAATGACCGGCCTGCGTGCCGTGGTTTGTAAAACATGTAATTTTCAAGTGAAACACTTTGTAAGGCCTTAAGGCCGGTTTTGGGTATTTTGTATAACATTCCTACATTGTACTAGTGGACATTCGTGCTTGATGCTGGGTTCTTGTTTACAACTCTTATAAACTGCTTCCGCTAGAATACTCTGTGTAGGACGTTGAGATTGGTTGGATGGTTTCCATACGTAACCACCCGGTCTGTCTGTGGTATATGGCGTCGGGCCCCGGCCGGACCTACTGCTATATGCTATGCGACGGATAGGGGGTGTTACAATTTGGTATCAGACTACTGGTTTTGGTCGGCCTTAAGCTGAATTCGTGGCCGAATTCTTTTTAAGGGGTGGTGAGCACATTGTGTGCGTCATCGTTATAACGGTAAAAGAACCCATGAATGTCCACTTAGGAATGAAAATACTTGTGTTTGAGGAACCTGCGTGTTCCTATAATTGCCGTTCGCCATTTTATTTGGTCGCTTGACGGTGTTTTGTACCACTATAGGTGACCGGAAGCGGTGCTGGACAGCCAGAATGTCCGATTTCTGAGGAGCATAGTGCACCCGGTGAGGTGTTTGAGCCTCCTCCTTCGTATGAAACCGTTAGAAGGATCGTAGAAGCGGTGTTCACTGTGACGGGTGCACAGCTAGGAGGAAATGTACAACCCTGCGCCCCTGTTGTGGCTTCAACGCCGGTGGGCGCGATGCAGCAGATGACCTTTGGTAGACCATTGGGGCAGCAGCTGAATATGCATTTAGTGCAGGGATCGCACACAGTTGAGGAATATTTGCAAGCATTTCGTATGATAAGTCGCTACCCATGCTTTGAGTCGGATAATGAGCAAGCTACAGTCGATAGATTCTATAACGGCCTACGCGCTGAGTTACGAGTCCTATTGCTAGGACCAAAGTTATTGGGATTCCGAGCCTTGTTGGAATCAGCTAGATCATTGGAGGCAGAGTTGAGGAAGACCCTCCCGATGCCAGCGACCATGGTATCGAACTATACAAACCCCATAAGAGCTGTATCCGTCAGAATGCTGGAGAAAGGGGTTATGAAAACGACTAGTAAAGCTACTTACACTTGTTATACTTGTGGAAAGAAAGGGCACTTTGCCCGAGACTGTTGGAATGGTGCTCGGAAGGGTAAGAAACCTACGTCAGGAGCAGTCAAGGATGTCAGTACAAAGGAAACGACATTCAAAGTGCCGAACACCTCAAAGTCGGCATATCGGAAATGGTATAAGAAGCATAGGACTACGGGTCAAGCTCTTTCTGGTGCTTCTGGGACGACTACGGGTCAGACCCCGGGCACATGTTTCAACTGTGGCGAGCCGGGGCATTATGCTCGTGAGTGCCTAAAGCCCTGGAGGAAGCACGCCGTCGTGACGACAAGTATGGTTTAAAGATAGTTTTGCTTTAAATACTTGTCACTCTTGTGCATGTTAGCTTAGAACTACTAGTGTTAAGCCTTGTTATGACTTTCTTTATCTACGAGAGCACCGTTCATTTAGGGAGCTTCGCATTCCTTTATTAGGAATTATATTGTGCGTCGGAGTACCTCCTTCGATGGTAAAAGACGAATTGGTTGCGTTATAGTCCAATGGTGCTCATTGTGCGCGGGTAGACGTTGTTGCGCTTAGTTTTGGATTGGGAATCAGGAGTTCGACGTTATATTTGGTATGGACTGGCTCTCGGAGCAGCAAGCCAATATAGATGCGGTAGCAAGGAAGTCAAGCCGGGAGCAAGTCGTGAGATGACCTTTACGGGCTCGAAGAGGTCGAGCAAGATGTTGGCGTTTGCTCTTCAGGTGGTGAAGGCGGTTCGTGCCAGAGCAGAACTGTTCTTTACACTAGTGGAGGTTGCAAAGTCGAAGCCCACTTTGTATTGTATTTCAGTGGTATCGAAGTACCCTGATGTGTTCCCTAGAGATCTTCCTGGAGCCCCGCCTCGATAGGAGATAGATTCCATGTTTGAGCTTGTACCAGGTGCAAGGCCTGTGTCACGCTCTCCTTGTCGGCTAGCGCCTACGGAAATGTCGGAGCTGAAAGTGCAACTTCTAAAAGTTGTTGGAGCAAGGGTATGTGCGTCCAAGTCCTTCGCCTTGGAGTGCAACGACCCTCTTTCGTAAGAAGAAGAACGGAAGCTTGGGGCTATGTATTAATTATCGGGAGCTCAACAAGGTAACGGCAAAGAACAAGAACCCGATCCCAAGGATCGATGACCTTTGTGATCAGTTGGTCGGGCCAACGCCGTACTCTAAAGTAGCTAATGGAGAGTGATATCCCTAAGATAACGTTCAGTACAGGACACGGGCGCTACGGGTTTAGGGTCAGGCCGTTTGGGCTGACAAATACGCCGTCAGTGTTCATGGATTTGATGAACAAGACGTTCAGGGAGTACTTGGACCATTTCGTGATCGCCTTCATCGACGATATTTTGGTGTACTCGCAAAGTGAGGAAGATCACTTCAAGCATCTTCATTTGGTGTTGGAGACGCTAAGGAGAAACCAGTTGTATGCCAAGTTCTCGAAGTGCGAGTTTTGGATATCCTCAGTGGCGTTCCTCGGTCATATAGTGAGTGGAGAGGGTATTGCTGTGGATCCGGCGAAGATTGTTGCGATACGGGAGTGGCCTGAGCTTGCTACGGTAGCGGAAGTCCGGAGTTTGCTGGAGCTTGCCGGCTACGATAGGCGCTTCGTGGAGAACTTCTCGCGGATAGCGTTACCTCTCACTACTATGACGAGGAAGGAGCATAAGTTCTTTTGGACGCCGGAGTGCGCGCGAGCTTTTGAGGAGTTATAATGTCGGTTGACTACGACGCCTGTGCTGACTTCGCCAAGTGGAACCGAAGGCAATGAGATTTTTAATGATGCGTAGGGCAGCGGTTTGGGTTGCGCGCTACTGCAACACGGAAGCGTAATAGCGTATGGCCGTGAGTTTTGCCTTGAAGCTATGGAGGCATAACTGTATACGGTGTGAAAGTGGATCTCTACGCCGGTCACAAGAGCGTGAAGCATCTGATTGATCAGAAGCATCTGAATATATGACAGCGTAGATGGATGGAGTTCTTGGGAGACTATACATTCAAGATCCACTACGCGCCTGATAAAGGGAATGCGGTTGCTGACGCGGTGAGTCGCCAAGCCCCACCTCGAGCCCATTGGCTATCAGTGCAAGATGAGCGGTTGGTGCGAGAGTTGGAGGCGTTGGGGATCGTTTGTATGGACAAGCAATCAAGTGCTGAAGCAGTTCATGGTAGAGGCTCTGGATGGGCCAAATTCCCAATTCGTCGTGGAGGACGAATTGCTTTGGAGAGACGACCTTTTGTGCGTCCCAAGTGTGGGAAATTTGCGGGTGGAGTTGTTGTACGAGGCATACCATACCAAGTACTCGATTCACCCGGGGAGCACGAAGTTGTATATTGATGTGAAGAAACTATTTTGGTGGCCGGGTTTAAAGAAGGATGTGGCGCTCTATGTAGTGAAGTGCCAAACTTGCACCTTGGTGAAGGAAGAGTGCCAAAAGCCGGGAGGAGTTCTTAAGTCCTTGCCCATTCCGGAATGGAAATTCGACGACATCTCTATGGACTTTGTGCACGGTTTGCCAAGGTCGCAAAAGGGGAAACGACGCCATTTGGGTGGTCGTGGATCGATTAACGAAGGTGTCGCATTTTATTCCGCATAGGAAGGATGATCCGGTGGAGAAGTTAGCAACGTTTTTATGTGGATAACATAGTACGGCGTCATGGTGTGCCCCCCAGCATCGTGAGTCACCGAGATGGGCGGTTCACGTCCAATGATTGGAGGCTGGTGCAACAAATGTTGGGAACAAAGTTGAAATTCAGCACAGCCACCCATCCGCAAACGGATGGGCAGACCGAGAGGGTTAATAGAATCATGGAAGACATGCTCCGCATGTGTGTCTTGGGTTTTGGAAAGCAATGGGAAGACCACCTTTATTTTGTGGAGTTCGCATACAACAACAGCTACCAAGCGAGTATTCAGACGACGCCCTTCGAGGCCCTATATGGTAGCAAATGTCGCACGCCGTTGTCTTGCTTAGAAACGGGTGAGTCAAAGTGGTATAAGCGATCGGAAGTGGAGGATGCTACTTCTTTGGTGAGAACGATTCGGGAGAGGTTGCTTAACGCTCAGGACCGACAAGCAAAGTACTGTAATGCCAAGCACAGGAACGTGGAGTTCGCTGTGGGCGATTATGTATACTTAAAGATCAAGCCGTTCAAGGGTGTCTCGCGGGTGCGACGATTGAAAAAGCTAAGCCCGAGGTACCTTGGACCGTTCGAGGTTCTGGAGCGAGTTGGAGAAGCGGCCTATAGGTTGAAGCTTTCAGTGGAGCTAAGTGGTTTACACGATGTATTCCACATTTCGGAGCTTCGGAAGGCGGTGCAAGAGCCTACGCAAATGATCGCGGTCGATCAAGTGCCGGTGGATAGTGGGCTAATGACAAAGGTCAAGCCCGTGCGGATTGAGGACTCGGAGGTCAAGCGGCTACGCAATAAAGAGATCAGGATGGTCAAAGTCCGGTGGGACAATTGCGGTCGTGAGGAGCTCCCTTGGGAGCGAGAGCAGACGATGCTTGACGAATATCCGGAGTTGTTCCGCTCAGGTACAAATTTTGTTTTTGTACATGTTTTTCCCTTTATGAAATTTCGTGGGCGAAATTCTTTCAAGAGGGGTAGAGTTGTAACGCCCCGAAACTCAAAGGAGCAAAGGGGGATGTTTTGGGCCAGTTTGGGTTCTGGCAGAAGGCACACGGCCTGGGACACGGGCGTGTCCCAGGGCGTGTCAAGCGTGTGTCGACACTTAGCCGCGAAGTCGTCGAGTTATACTCGACGATTCGTCGAGAATGGGCACACGGCCTGCGACACGGGCGTGTCGCAGGGCGTGTCGACCCGTGTCGACACTTAGCTGTGAAGTCGTCGAGTTATACTCGATGATTCGTCGAGAATGGGCACACGGCCTGCGACACGGGTGTGTCGCAGGGCGTGTCGACCCGTGTCGACGATCGTCCCGGGGAGTCGTCGAGATTCACTCGACGATCGTCGAGACAAGGCACACGGCCTAGGACACGGGCGTGTCCAAGGCCGTGTCATCGAGTCGTCGATCTTCCCTCGACGAAATGTCCCGTGTACACGGCCTGCGGCCCAGGCGTGTCAAGGTGACACGGGCAAGGACACGGGCGTGTCCTAGAACCCGTGCAGTGCTCGGGTTGAAAATGGGGGAAAATCATGGGGTACACGGCCGGCTACACGGCCGTGTCAGCTGGAACACGGGCGTGTCAGCTCGAACACGGGCGTGTTCGATACCCGTGTGAGGTTCCAGGAGATTCGATTTTGACGGCGAATGCGGCACACGGCCCTGGACACGGGCGTGTGCCAGGCCGTGTTCGGCCCAGATTGGGCATTTCAGCCCCGAATCAAAGCCGCTCGTTTTCTTAGGTTGAGATCCAACGGCTGGGGGTTGTTCCTGAGAGGATATACCCGTGAGTTGACTTGGAAATCCATCATTTTCTTACCTTATCATCTCTCCAAGTCCTTGGAGAAAGAGGAGAGCCATTGGAGGAAGAAGAACTAGATCCCGCCATTGGAGGAGCTTCGGAGCTCCGAATCGCGAGCCGACTCCGGATCCACGGAGGCAACACAAGTGCGGTGATTTCTATCCGATTACTTTTCGATGGCGCCAAAGAGGAACTCAAGGGTAACGATCCTCATCTTGAGCATGAATAGCTCTCTTTCTTAGCATAGGAAGCCCGCTCTCGCGAGTTTGCGAAGAGTTGGAGGCGTTCCTTCGGGTAGATATGTAAAGTCCCCGTTGTTTAGAGTCCGTATGCGAGAACGGACATAGGCATGATGTGTGAAGCCTACCCGGACATGTTAGTCTGGATCGGTGATGTTTCATTGCATAAGGCTGGAGAAGACTCCATACTATTGGTTGTTTTCGGGTTTTCTACGCGGTAGATTGCAGTAGGGAGCCTTGGGGAATAATCCAAAGGTGCACCCGGAAAACTGGGCGGATACGAGATCTTGCCAGCTTGGTGGCCTGAGAGCCAACTCGAACATAACTGAGTTATGTGACTTGCGGTAGAATGGGACTAGGTGAAAGTTTGACCCGCGCAAATGGCTTAAATTGTCGTTGCGTAGTGAGCACGGGTTAGATGGAGCCGTACCCGCTTTATGTCGTTCGGTTATAGAGACCTAAGGTTACGTGGCACTCGCCGTTGGCATAGATGTGAGTCTTCGGCGGTCAATGGCTTAAATTGACGTGACCCATGCCATGAAGACAAATTGCTCATAGGTTTGGCCGTCTAAGTGGCGGTGGTGAGTCCGGAATGTTAATGGCTTTAATTGACGTGACATCGACCGGTTCACCGAGAATGTGCCCTGAGTGCACGGGGCGTGCGGTCGTACGAGCCAACGTCTGTGATGAAATGGCTATGATTATATACATTGCTCGCTTATGCTAATGAAATGCAGGGAAGGAGCATCGCCGCCCCGAGTTGGGGGCGGGATCGTTATAATTTGGTCAGCATTGCTGACCGTTGCCTTGTTTTACCACTGTGCGGTGGTTTGTTGCTTGCAGATGTAGCTGGACCAAGCGGTCAATAGCGGGCTAAAGCCCTTTTTGCGAAGCTGGCCCTCGAAGGCCCAAGTAGAAGTGTTTACTGCTTTATTCATGAATGACCGGCCTGCGTGCCGTGGTTTGTAAAACATGTAATTTTCAAGTGAAACACTTTGTAAGGCCTTAAGGCCGGTTTTAGGTATTTTGTATAACATTCCTAAATTGTACTAGTGGACATTCGTGCTTGATGCTGGGTTCTTGTTTACAACTCTTATAAACTGCTTTCGCTAGAATGCTCTGTGTAGGACGTTGAGATTGGTTGGATGGTTTCCATACGTAACCACCCGGTCTGTCTGTGGTATATGGCATCAGGCCCCGGCCGGACCTACTGCTATATGCTATGCGACGGATAGGGGGTGTTACAGGGCGACCGTCGCCGAGCGGGTTGAGAAGAAACTGCGCGCAATGAAGGAGAAGAACGTCTCCAAGCGGACTGGAGAAGCGGACTTACAATACAGGCCGCGCGACAAAGAAGTTCCAGATAGCGATCTGGTTACTCCGGAGGCCCAAATCCAGGGAGATAATTCCCTCTCAACGGTCAGACTATCCATGGATGAGATAATAGATTCCATAGACGTCGATCGACTTGATTTAATCAACGAATCCTTGCTGGTTGTACTGCAGCAATCTGAGGCGACCACTGGGAATAAGGGTGACGAACTCCCTTCCATGTCCGCTGCGGAGGAAGAGGAGAGAGAGAGACTGAAAGAGAAGATAAAGGAGAAGAAGAAACAAATCGTTGCTCATGTTGCTGCAGTAGGGGCGGCCTCGAAGCAGGTTGCGGCGGATAAAGCCGCTGAGGATCTGCGGATTGCTGCGGAGCTGATGCGGTCAGGTAAACTTCAACTGGCGCCTAAATATTTTCAGCGTAAGTGGCTTTACAGGTCGCCGCCGCGGACATCAAGACCGATCAAAATCATCACAGAGACGGACGATATCGTGGTCTCAACAAGTGCGGCTGCCGAGAAAAGAGCAAGGGTCCACCGCGAATGGAAAACGCGGTTAAGCGCCTTTGACCCGGAGCGGGCAAGACGGCCAATCATCTTCGATAGTCGGAAACTCGCTGCCGCTATGTCTAAAAGTGATCTTTCATCCTTTCTTTGAGTCTGCCGCGAACTGCCTTTAAATGCGAAGTTGACTTTATTTGTTGCAGGTAGGAAGTCGCTGCCGGGCTCCATCGAGAGTGGCGAGTTCGTGGTAATGCCGAATACCGGTGGTGACACGGTCTCGCCTGTAGAATCCGCGAGGGATGAGCCGCCCAGCCTGAATATGATCAAAGAGTTAGTCGACCAATCAAGTCTAGTGTTTTGCGGCTTGTAGTCCGGCCGGCTTCCTTTTTTCCCTTTCGTGTAACTGTTTCTCATTTTAAGTAAAGGAAAGCCCGCCACAAGAGTGGCATTTAAGCCGCGGCGGGCGAACTCTGCTGTTGCTGCTGCCAGCGGCCCCCTTTTCCGGTGCTTTAGCCGCGACCGCTAGTAACCGATTGGTCGACAGTCTCCTCCTTTCCTTCCCTATTCCCCGGTGTTCGAACCATTAGCTGGTGGTGCCCGACTCCCTGTCCGTTCTCGTGCGGCCTGTGTTGAAGACGGTCCGCGCCGGTCTTTTCGGAAATTTTCTGGTTTCTGGCGTGCAACTTCCTCATCTTCCTCTTCATCCTTTCTTCAAGGGTTTCGCGCCTTTTCTTCTTCCGTTTCAAGGAACCGAACACCTTTTCAGTCTGCTTGCGCTGTTCGCCTAAAATCTGTTCGGTCTCCAGCACCTTCTCCGGCTCGTGGTCGTCCACAACGATTACGTCGACCTTGTCCTTCAATTCGGACGGTTTTCCAGATTCAACACTTTTCTCCTCCGTCCCACCGATTTTTAGCAGTGGTTCTCCTGACGGAGAGAAAGTCAGGTCGAAGGATTTGGCAATTCCGGTTTGTGCTGGTACAGTCTTTGAAACCGCTTTGGGATCTACTGCGGCCTGCGATGATCCGCCGACGTTCTCTGTCGGCCTCTTTTCAGGTCCAGAAGCCGCTGAAGTCTCCGGCTTCCCAGTCTTCTTGGCAGGCTGTCGGGCAGAATCATCCGAGTTATCGCTCCGGCTTTGCTTCTTTTCTGGCGGTTTCTAGTTGCGTGCTAACATTGAAGACATTACATCCATCTTGCGAAAGATCGCGTCGGCTTGCAAAATGCTGACCGCAAGGGGCGAGTAGCGACCCGTGGCTCGGAAGGAATCTTGAAGAGTGACAAGGGCCAGGGGATTTTATAGATGACGATGAGGCAGTCGCGGTCTCCGGCTTAATTCAACATTTTCGAAGTTTTTTGGAAACTTAAAAATGTGCGGGGATTATGATAAGCCCGGAATCCGCGACCTGCCCGCGCAGCTTTCCAGACCGGGCGTCCTGCCCATTCAAGCCGCCAAGCCTCCCAAGCCGGGCGGTCTCCATGTCAGGCCGCTGCCAACGCCGGCCATGCTCAGCGACAAGGCTCCAGGACCAGGCCGTCAGCTCGCCAGGAGGAATCCGCCAGGCCGCGCGGCTTCCCTCCTTTCTTGTTTCACTCTCTTTTGCTTCCCCTCACCTCTGCCCGGTTCTCCTGTACCCCGGGCAGCCGGTAACTTTAGCCCTGCCCGTTTGGGCAGGCCCCCGAGCCTATAAATATGGGGAGGGTGTACTCCCCAAGACACGCTGACTGGGATCCAGGAGCTCGCCTGTTAAGAGCTGCGGTCTCAAGTCTAGTGTTTTGCGGCTTGTAGTCCGACCGGCTTCCTTTTTTCCCTTTCGTGTAACTGTTTCTCATTTTAAGTAAAGGAAAGCCCGCCGCAAGAGTGGCATTTAAGCCGCGGCGGGCGAACTCTGCTGTCGCCGCTGCCAGCGGCCCCCTTTTCGGGTCCTTTAGCCGCGACCGCTAGTAACTGATTGGTCGACAGTCTCCTCCTTTCCTTCCCTATTCCCCGGTGTTCGAACCGTTAGCTGGTGGTGCCCGACTCCCTGTCCGTTTTCGTGCATCAACAGACAGGGTTGTTGACAGCTCTACTAAGCTTGCAAGGGATAGTGTACACCTTGATGATCTCTTTGAGGAAGCAATGTCGTCCGGCACCTGCCTATAGATCATCCAAGTTTGTACCCTCGAATGCTCTCTGGTACCCTCAAGCGGTGTCTGCAGGAGACCCACATCCTTGTTGATCTCAGAGGAAAGCAATGTCACGCCAGTCGCACCTGCGCAATGGATCAATTTAGGCTGTACTCCAGGCAAGAGGGCAATAAACCTTTCCGTTGAGCTTACAGCTTCTATGACCCCGTGTTAAAAGCAATACCGCTCCGGCCGCACCTGCCCACATGGTCACACAGGCCTGTAGCTCATTCTTCACAGGAAATTGACAAGGCACGGACTGCAAAATTTAAGTCCGCTCAATCCGCCAATACCTTGGATTGATCTTACAGCCACTGTGACCAAGCGAGGAAAGCAATGCCGCTCTGGCCGCACCTGCCCGCTTGGTCACCTAGTGATGTGAATCATTTCAATCTCTATTACAGACTGCACTATGGTGTCCGTGCAGTCCGCCAACTATTTCCAATTTTCCTCTATCTGACCTTGCGAGGAAAGCAATGCATTATGCACCTGCACGCTTGGTTAGGTTTGGAATTTTTATCCTCAAGAACTATACTTGGTTATCCGCGCAGCACGCCGTTTATGCCGGAATCTTGTAACTGACCTTGCGAGGAAAGCAATTCATTATGCACCTGCCCGCTGGTTTAGGTTGTGGATCATGTCCTGGAGCGGACTGTATGTTAGTATCTGCAAAGTCCGCCAAGTTCGGATTGATCTTGATTTTTTTGTGACCCAACTATGAGAAAAGCAATGCTACATGCACCTACCTGCTCGTATTGATCTTTCTTAACTCGCAAAAATTTATTTACATGCGGGCTGGAATTGGTATCCGTCAGAGTCCGCCAGTTACGTATTTTTTGACAAGTTATAAGGACTTGGCGAGCTGCAAATAAAATATCGCGGCCTGGATTATTGTCGGCCTTAGTTATCGTCAAGATGTAGATCATTTCTATTAAAATGTGTGCGAACTGTGAAATTATTGCTGCCCAATCCGCAGGATTGGTCCCCGGTTGGTCTTTTCAGCTCGCAGTTTGACAGTAAATATGAGGCCATAATGCTTATTATTAAGCTTAAAAGGTTTGTTGACAAAGAGAATCACGGACTATTATTGGAACTCGTCAGAGTCCGCATGATCTTTTACTTCGGCAACTAACTAAACTTTAGTCTCATTCTTTTTGCGGCGAACAGTGGTCAAACTATTTAATAAATTTTCCTAATTAGCAATTCAGAAACTTATACAGTGCAGACGATATTTGCATTGCGCGGACTGCTACATGGAGATGGCACTTAACTACGTCAACACATTTCAATAACAAAAAACAGAGAACATTGAAGAAAACACACTGATACCGGAGTATCCTTTTCTATTTAATCAAAAATAAAGTTACATATTTCGTGTATTCAGCGGACTCCAAACTTAAGTCCGCTCTCTTTACAAAAATATTAAAAACAAAAAGTACATTATTCTGCTTCGGCAATCTTCTGAATCTTCTCTGCATGAGGGCTTAGGCTTTCGACATCAACCTCTGGAGAATAGCCCTCCGAGCCACTTCAACTACTGCCATCTGAACCAGTGCTGGCCGCGGACTCGCTATGCGAGCTCTCGCTAGTAGATGAAGATGCAGAGGCATCGGACTCGGCGGACTGATCTCCGCCTTGCTGGCTCGAACTAGTGTCATCGGCAATTGTATTGCCTTCTCCGCCTTCTCCGTTTTCTTCTTCTTCTTCTCCATCTTCTTCTTCTTCTCCTCCTTCTTCTTCTCCTTCTTCTTCTCCTTCTTCTCCTTCCTCCTCAACAATGACGTCTTTTCCTTTGGCAGTCCGCTCCATCGCCGCGACCTGCTCTTTCAACTTGGGGAAGAGCTGCAGAAAAGGGACACCGTTCACCCCTTCCTTTGAGAAGCCAACACGGACAAATCGCTCGATAGTGATCTCAACGGTTTCCTTCACAAAGGGGAGCATATCGGCCTGGAAGTTATCATTTTCCAAGTCGTACGCGACCTGCAAAAGGCAAAGGCACAAATGTCAGCTCGCCACGGACTTCAAACAGAGCGCCATAAAATATCCAAGCTTACCACCAGCTCTTCTTTCTGTGCAGCAACTCTTTTCCCTAGCCGCTTGTTTCTTTCCTTTACCAACTTCACCTCTTCCTGAAGTTGGTAATTCTGCCTAAACAGATCCCTTGTCAGCGAACAGACGAAGTGGTTGGTAACGACGCTATTAACCCCTCAGTCTGCAACACCTACAAGAAGCCAAGGTCCTGTTTCATTATCCGCGGACTCAATTTGGCAATCTGCATGGCCCGGCGACTCGGCATAGTTCTAAGGTCCCTGGCTTATCATAGGCGGACTCTGTTTGGCAGTCCGCCAAGTTCGGCAGAGCAGCAGCATTCAGCCATCCAAGGCTGATCCCAACTTCGGCGGACATGGTGTCCAGTCCGCCCAGGCCACCATCCTCTGGCAGGATCACACCCTGCAGCAGTAGATGGAAGCTCTAGCCCGCGAGCCCAGTCTGCCCATTTTGCGCGGACTGGCGTGTTCTTTCTTTTTGCTTCCCGTCACCGCTGCCCGGTTCTCCTGTACCCCGGGCAGCCGGTTATTTTAGCCCTGCCCGTTTGGGCAGGCCCCCATAATATAAATAGGGGGGAGGTGGTGCACCCAAAGCACGCTGACTCGTGCCCAGGAGCCTACTTGTTAAAGGCTGCGGACTCGAATATCAAGCTTTGCGGACTCCAGCTTGCTCAGCTCTTGCCTTTTCCTCTTTTCCTTCACTTGTAATCAGACCCTTCTTCAGTCAAAGAAAAGCCCGTCGCTGGAGAGGCATTCAGGCCGCGACGGGCGAAGTCTGTTGTTGCCGTGGCTCACGGCCCTGCTTCTTGCTCTCGTCTGCTTAGTAGATTACTACTCGCAGTCTCTCTTTCCCCTTCTATTCCCCCGTGCTCAAAATACTGGTGGTGCTTGACCCCCTTTCCATTTTCGTGCATCAATAGGCGCTGTTCGCGCTTGCCTGGGCGGCCAGCAGAGGGAGGTCGGCAGGAGCAACCTTCTTCAGGTCGCTTAGGTTGCGCTTCCCGTAGAGCGCGGAGATCGCAACATGCGCATGACGGGTGATTTTTGAATTCCTCCATAAAGGTAGCGCAGAAGATAGGAGGACATGTTTATTCTTGGTGTGCTAGTGGATCATCGGGTTACCCCTCAGATCCTTCTGACGGTTACCAAAGCCCTGCATCACGAAGCTTTCTGAAGAGGAGCAGTCCGCCGCAGGATCACCCTCTTCTTTCCTTTTTCTTGCGACTTCTTGTTTTCTTTCCCTCTGTGTAGGGGTAAATCCGCTTGGCATTTGTGGCAAGTTTGCGGGCACATCCAAGGTCGCTGGAAAAAAAAGAACGTGTTAGCATACAGGTCGCGGTGGATATAAGAGTGAGTCCGCAGAAGCTTACTTTCTTCGAGATTTACATCACCCAAGCTCGCCAGTAGCGGGATGTAGTGCTCTATGTCCAGCCTGGCTCCAGCAAGGAACTCGACAATGGAGAGCTCCACCGCATCAAGTCAGACACTCTTAAAGGCGAACTCCGCGCACTCCTGCGGATAGGTTCGAACAAACCCAAGGTCGCCCTCGAAGATCAGAAAACTTGAGGTCCAATTATGGATCTTGTTGGGAAGATCCATGACCTTCATTCCTTTGTAGTAGAAATAGATCACCCCTTTGTAAGGATGGCCTCCAGACGGAGTTATTGAGCGAGCTGAGAAGATCTTGCAAAAGATGTTAAGGGAGAAACTGATCTTCTCAGACCGCAAGTAAGAAAGGAAGCTAAAAATGGCAGCGAGGGTGTTGGGCGCGAGCTGGCCTGCCACCATCCCATAGTGTTCGAATATCTCTACCATCTCCCATAGCAGTGGGAATCTTAATCAACTATCGAAGTGGTCGATAGGCACAACGATCTGGGTTGCTGTCGAAAAGTTTAATCTTTCTTCATGCACAGGAAGGCGGACAAGCAGAGTTGAGTCCGCCATATGTCTCTCAACGAAGGCCTCAAGGTCGGCCTCCGTCAAAGAGCATTTCCTGTGATCGACAGCATGGAAAGCAACCGCGGCATCAGTTCTGGCGGACACCATGTCTACAGGCCATAGGATCCTCTGTTATAGCTGTTTTACTGCATGGAAGAGACAACAGGGCAATATTTATAGTAGCAGAGGTCTGACAGCTTTTTGGCAAGCAGCGTAGCTCGATTATCGAGTCCGCCAAGTTCGCACCACAGTTTTTCATGCAGCAAAAATAAAGATAAGGCGGACACAAAACTCGAGTCCGCTCTCTTTGCTATTTCCAGTCTCCGGAATATCTGCCAAGCAAAGTTCAAAGCACAAAATGAAGCTGACACAGTTTCATTCCGCCCAGCTCGCGATACTTCCCACCTGCAGACATTCATAAGTTAAATTCAGAGAAGCGGACGCATCATTACTCCGCACAGTTCATCACAGATCACAGCACAAGCACAAATTAGCAATAGAATGTGCGGATATCTTATTTAGTCCGCATAAAGCACAGTACAGTTCATCACAAGCCACAGCATAGAGCATTGTTTAAAGCACAAATAATTATACATCAACAAATCAAATAGTTCACAGATTTGCGGAATTGGCGGTTAAGCAAACATTTTTGAAGTTTCTAGAAACTTAAAAATGTGCGGGGATTATGTTAACCCCAAACACCGCAACACGTCCAAGGTCTCTGTCACATTAGCGGCAGACTCGGTTTAGCAGTCCGTCCAGATCGGCAAAGCGTCGACATTCAACAAGTCCCAAGGTTAATCTCCTTCTACGGCGGACTCAGTACTCAGTCCGCCCAGCTCGGCATGCCCTAGGTGATCAGCTCCCGGGATAGCTCTTCAGGCGGACTCAAAGATAAGTCCACCCAGGTCGCCGTCCTCCATTAAGATTGCGCCTAGCAGCAGCAGATGAAAGCTCCAGCCCGCGAGCCCAGTCCGCCCCTTTTGCGCGGACTGGAGTGTTATTTCTTTTTTGCTTCCCGTCACCGTTGCCCGGTTCTCGTGTACCCTGGGCAGCCGGTTATTTTAGCCCTGCCCGTTTGGGCATGCCCCCATCCTATAAATAGGGGGGAGGTGGTGCACCCAAAACACAGTGACTCGAGTCCAGAGGCCAATTTAGTGAAAGCTGCGGACTCAGATCTCGGACTTTGCGGTCTCGGATATGTCCTGATCACCCTTTTTCCTTGGTCCATTAGTAAACGGTTGCTTGCAGTTTCCTTCTCTCTTTTTCCTATTATTATCGGAATTTGAGGGCGCATTTTTTGCATCAATACTGAGGTTGCGCCGAAGTGGGATGATTATTCTACTATCTCTAACGGAGAAGGTGGATCTTCGGAACACTTTTACACACCCCAGCGGGATAAGGAATGTTCCCTTTCCGATGCGGAGGTTTTCACCTCCTTATTGGACGAGGCCGTCCCCTTACCACTGTGGACCTCGAGTTCTCGGATTCCCCACGATATGACTCGTATGATACCAACGATGATCTATGATTGGATCCTGCTGGGAGTGAGACCGGGACCACTTCCATTATTTCTGATTATTTTAGTACTTCTTCTCTTTTATTACTTGATCGCCATTCTCTATCTGAGCCTGTGCAGGTTAAGTCTCCACGGGTACGTTGGGATGACGATGTGCCTTATGCTCATGCAGTCTCCATCGCCTCTTGCGGATCTGTGGTTGATGACGCCTTGCTAGGCAAGGATTTATTTTGTAGTGAGATGAGTGAGGAACATTGCTCTTCCTCTTCTTACTTCCTATTTCCTCTACCTGTGTTGGGAAGATATTATTATTTAGGTAGAGGGGTAACTACTTTATCTCCATATTAGTACCCGTTACCGAAACGGATAATGCAACAGTTACCTCTACACTTTTCATTTCATAGGCCAATTAGCTAGAACATTTTCCTTAGCCGAATAAGTCATGCTGGGATGACAATAACCCCAGTAGTTATCTTCCATTTACTGCATTTTTATTTTTCATATCTATGTTAGTTTTAGTATTTCTTTGTATTTTGTCTATTTTTCTTTTGTTTTTGCGGAGCTCGCCCCTGCAGGTATTCATGGCAAATCGTATTGGCGGGGTTATGATTCTTCGTATTGCGGAACTGCTTCTGTGTTTTCATGCGTCTTCTGGCATGCTCATTTTCAGAGTATGGGGTAACCTCTCCCCCGACTTATATTTCCTTATTTTTATTGCAAATCTTGTGATAGGTTGCATTGATTAAGTCTGGTGGGGGAGAGACTCGAGTTGTTATCTGCTCACGTACACATTCCACTCACATACTAGAATTTTTTATTGTTATATCATTTGCATTTGCTTTGCACTCCACAACACCCACTTGAAAGCGTATACTTAAGCACTTCCACACGCCGAGCCTGTTTATCACTTGTGCGTAGAATAATGAATGTTGTGTTGGTTTAAGATTGCGTGATGGAGTAAATTGTTGACTCCAAGAGTGTTCCTAGAGGTGCACTCATGATCACTTAGAGTTTGTGTAGATTAAAATTCTATATATGCTTATAGTTACTATTTTTCTATTAGCTTAGATTTTATTTACGGTAATCTAATTCTGAATCCGGTTATGAATCATATGGTATTGTAGGATTGTGTGTGGGAGTTCAATAGCTTCGTATTGCTCGAGTCGGGAGGAGGTGTTGTATTTCTCGGTGGCTAAGAACTTGCCCCTAGCTACTCTCGAAACATGGGTACATGGTTAGTCAAGTGTGTGTGTGATGTAGGCCATCACTTTGTCTAGTTTGAGCCTACCATTCCCGACATCTATATGTTGCTATCCCCATTGATCATGTCCCTTCCTTTGACATCCCTACGCCTTGCTACTAAAGCCATATAGCCTTTCCTACTCATACATCTGAATTTGGTCGCCTGTTTTGTTGGAGTTTGTATCTGTTATGTGTGGCAGTTATGTGGGTGTTTGTGCAGCTTGTGGTTTTGCCGTTTTTTCGGTTTTTTGGGCTATTTGGATAAAAAAGAAAAAAATATATAATAGTAAATGAAATAAAAATTCCAAATGTGGAATAAAAGAGAAAAGAAAAAAAATTGTTGTTGAGTTGGAAATTTTGTTGTATTGTGTTTGTTATGGGCGTTCACGCACCGTCAAAAGTCCAAGTCTGGTTGTGCGCCGCACGTGTTTGTTCGTTGAGTTTAGCTGTGAGTATTTTCGGGAGATCTCATTTGGATGTGCGTGTCTGTCTTGTTTATCTTTGTATACCCCGCCTTCCCCGAAGCCTATATTATACTCCAAGTCCTACGGATTCATGCTTGTGTCAAATTAGTGTCGTGGAGTGACTGTGAACGAGCGAGCATATGGTTACCGACATTGGTGGATTCCTTTGGAGATTTTTCAGAGACCTGATCTTTGGTAATGCTCACCTTATTGTCCGCCCTCTTTCGTTCTACGCGTAGCCGAATGATTCACCGTGATTCACTTTAGTAGTATTTGTAATATTTCTTTACATTTATAGGAATTAGAAATTATTATGCATGTATAGAAGCGTTTTCTACTATTGCTTTTTGTACATGAGAGTATGACTTCGAATGGTACTCTATTTATGCAATTGCTTGTGCAACTAGCTTTCTTAAACAACGCTTAGTGATGATTTGCTCGGGACGAGCAAATGTTCAAGTCTGGTGGTGTGATGAGTCTGATTTATATAGGGTTTTTGGACACATCTGGCCTAGTTTTCACGCACTTGCACTTCACTTTTAGTATGTTATCGTTGATATTTTATTTATACAGTTTTTCACGCAAAGTGCATTGTTTTGGCCCTTGTGGTGTGCAATTGCACATTATGTTAATGGGGGTATGCACATGATGCTCCCCAGGGGCTCTTTCTAGTTGCTTTTGTTGCATTTATGCTTTGCTGTAGGATCTTCTTTAGTTTTATTATTTTGTATGCAGGTGGTGCATTTTCCCCAAGGCTGGAGTGCAGGTTTGAGGAAAACGCATGGTCGTGCGTTTTCTTAGCACACGGTTATTTACAATTGTGCATTTTGTTTGTGCAGGAGAAAAGTCGAGCAGAGCTCGACGAGTTTCGCCGAGCTGAGCCCTGCGATCTTCACGCAAGGTTAACACACGGTTTCTTCGGAACCGTGCGCGAAGGAAAGCACGGTTTTCATGTAGCTTTCTGGTTTGTACCAATCTGTGGTTAATCATGCGATTTGTTCATGCACGGGCGGAAGCGCCCGTGCGTGAGTAAAATGCGCGGTTCCAATATTTTACTTGTTTTCCTGCGTTCTGTGTTCACCTGTGCGATTTCCTTCACGCATGGGCGGAAGCGCCTGCCCGTGAGTAAAACGCACGGGTCAACGCTTCATCTTCCGCAAGCTTGGCCTGCAAGTTAATAACACACGGTTAGCGCACAGTCGTGTGCCTAACCGTGCGTGCCTATTTTTCTGAACTGTTTTTATTTAAAGCGCAGATTTTCCTCCAAGATGGGACAGATTTTCTCCCCCGCCGTTTTCCGCCTCCGAGGAAGGGTTCCGCAATTTCCCTTCATCTTCCACCTTATGGAGGTGCTCCAGGAAAGCTTTCAATGCCATATTCAAGTCGGAGCATCCTCTCAGCCTCCTCCTTCATCCTTGAACTTCAAGAAGAGTTTTGACCTAGCTTTCTCCGTCAAGCTAGGAGAAGTTTGTGCCATCCTCCAACAGATCGTGACACGAATAAGACGTGTCCATTGGGAGTGAGTGACAACCTCCTCTACCATAGATGTAGTTGAGGACCGAGCTAGGACGCGGATTGACAACCCGACGATTCCTTCCGTGAATCCACAGCAAGACTTCGGATCTGGTCGATCTCGCACTCTTTTTGTCTTGTTGTTGATAATGTAGTTTAATCTCTTGTATTTGATGAAGTGTGTTTAGTTTGTAAAACGTTTATATACAATCATGTCTATGTGATTTTATATTTTTGTTATTTGCTTAAGGTGCGCCTTTATTTTCCATCGTCCACCACATCCGGTTGTGCCGCACTAGCAATTGCTAGTGACGTGTGTAGCGACGAGGTGCTCTCGACCCTCATTCCGCCATTCTCACCACCTCATCCGCCTATCAAATCCCCCCTTCGTTAAATTCGACCTAAGGACTTCAATCTCAAGTCATCCTCAAAATTAACTCCACCTTATTGTGTTCCTTGAGAGATCGATACTTGGGGGCATTCGCCGAATTTATATTACTTGTGCGACTTGTACACTTGCCGTTCAACGCATCAGTGGACGTGCTCCAAAATATTTATCTGCTGAAGTTGTTAAAATAAAAAGATGGCGAAAAAGGAAAATATATGTATAAAAAAAATTAATTGTGAAAAAGAAAAGTGAAAAGAAAATGTGTAATTGAAAATCCTATTTGAGATTTTGTGGCGGTAGGCAGTGCACACACCTGTGTTATCAAGTTCAAGTGTGTTGGTGTGGTGCACCTGCATTTTTTGTTGGCGTGAGGATATCTTTTTGTTGAGCTCATTTGAGTTTGGTGCGTAGCCTTATTTTTTATCTTTGTTTACCTCACCGAAACCCAAGCCCCATTTGTACCCTGAAGTCCTACGGATTCACGCCTGAGTCAAACTAGGACTGTAGAGAGAGAGTGAACCGGCAAGCGTATGGTCCCCGACATTGATGGATTTCTTTGGAGGTGATCCCGAGCCCCGGTTTTTCGCAATGCACAACTGAGTGGCCTCCCTACTTTCTTCCTACGCATGGCCGAACGATTCTCCTGGATTCTATTTTTGAGTAGATACAATACTTATTTACGTTTGTCAAAAATTTATAAACTTCGTAGCATAATTACAAATTGTATCTATTATATTTTCTACGACAATGAAAGTATTTGATTTCTCTCTTTACTTTATTTGGAAATTTGTAAGCCAGCTAGATGTTTTCTAGTTCACGGGTAGATGATTTGCTCGGGATGAGCAAATGTTTAAGTCTAATGGTGTGATGAGTCCGATATTTATAGGGTTTTTCGGACTCATCTAGGTTTGTTTTCTCACTCGTGCACCACATTTCAACCGGTTATCTGTTATATTTGCATCTTTCGGTCATGAACCATTTTGTGCAATGTTTTGGCCCGAGGGTGTGCAATTGCATATTCTGTTGTTGGGGGTATGCACATGGTGCTCCCCATGGCTCTTTCCGACTATTTTTTTGATTGCATTTTGGTGCTGGGAGCTTGTGCTCCAGCTTTGTTTCATTGCTGTGCAGGTAGTGCATTTTTCGCAAGGCAGGGATTCTGATTGGTGGAAAACTCACGGTCGTGGGTTTCTTTCACGCGCGGTTTGTGCCAGATCGTGTATTTTGTTGAGCTGGAGAAACGTCGAGTTGAGCTCGACGAATTTTGTCAAGCTGGGCTCGACGATCTTCACGTACGGTTGACACACAGTTTCTTAGATCATGATTGTGTTGCTGAGCTTCAGTTTTTCATGTTCTTGTTGAGGTAATGTCGTTCTAGCGATTGCTATAAGCATGTGTGACGAAGTGGTGACTACGACCATCATTGGCTCATCCATCTTTCATATTACTCTCTTGAGTAATCCACCAAAGAGACGCGGTGACGGCGACCCGCAATAGGCTTTTTAGTGTTAAGCTTAGGAAACTCCAAACCAAAACCCCCTTTGTTTACGTTAACACTTGCTATCACTTTTTCAATAGCAAAATAACACTCCATACTTGCACTCCTCGAGAGATCGATATCTGAAGATTCAACTCCCCAATTTTATTACTTAACTATGATCGGTACACTTACCGACGCATCATTAACCGTGCATGAAGATCATCGAGCTCAGCTCGAAGATATTCGTCGAGCTCCACTCGATGATATTCGTCGAGCTCCACTCGACTCTTCTCCAGCTCAACAAAACGTATAATCGGGCAAAATGCGTGTGTTAAGGAAAAGCACGACCGTGCATTTTCAACAAATCAGAATTCCTGCCTTGGAAAAATGCACTACCTGCACAGCAAAAAAATTCAAAACTAGAACGCATGCTCCTAGCACCAATACACAAAAAATAGATGGAAAGAACCATGAGGAGCACCATGTGCTTACCCCCGATAACAGAATGCACAATTGCACACCCTTGGGCCAAAGCGGTGCACAATGTGGTCTTTGATCGATCGAAGCAAATATAACAGATTACCAGTTGAAATGCAGTGCACGAGTGAGAAAACAGGCCCAGATGAGTGCGAAAAACCATACATAAATCAGACTTATCACAAAGCCGAGCAGACAACAACCTCAGTCTGCGTGGGCTTGGAGTAATTCAACCACACATCCTGAGCCAACAACGTGCCTATGACGAACTGCCAATCTCCGCGACCAAACCGCGGAGAACAGCTGTCTCTGCAAACTCTTGAAGCAGACCCAACAACCATATGTTCACTTAGACTGGGAAACCAAGCAAAACTTGTCACAATAGCGTGACCAAGTCCACACAACTAGTGACCTCATGCTTCAGACTGCATAAGCAGAACACACCAAACTGTATTGTTAGCCTCTTCTATCCGGTTCAACCGCTTGCCTGTATTCAAGCCAGAGAATCCTGCCAGCTCCAAGCGGTCTCCATAGTCTCATTAATTAGACCGCAACAGCCGCGGTTAGTCAACTGCTAATTATCTGGTTACCTCCCAGGGAGCTTACAAGTCCAGACCGCAACAAAGAAGAACAGAAGCTGGAACCCGACTATCTGCCCTCAGCTAGTCCCTTAACCGGTTACGATCTGTGTAGTCTGCCCAATCAGACAGCTAACTCCCACTTCAACAATTTCAACACTCCCCTTGAAGTGGGAAGTGGAAAACGTCCCTTAGAACCCCCGTAACTGAGAAAACGTCCCCTTCGATGGTTACTTCATGTAGATGTCCTCGATTTTATCCTGACTCTACACATACTCAACAATCAAAGACCCCTCCAGCACCTCCCGAACGAAACGATGTTCGATCTTAATGTGTTTCATTCGCGCATGACAAACTTGATTATTAACCAGTTTGAGAGCACTCTATTGTCACAATGCAGTAGAGTACCACCCCATACCTCCTCATGGATGTCCTCCACAAACCTCCTATGTTAGATGGCTTCTTGAGCTGCAAAGGCCAAAGCCTACTATTGCACTTCCGTAGTGGAGACAGACACTGAATCCTGCTTCTTACTACAATACGAGAATAACTGCCATTCCGCATATGAAGATATATCCTGATGTCGACTTCTGGTCATCAAAATCTCCCACATAATCAACATCCATATTACCATCCAGCTTGAAGCTCGTGTCTCTCTAGTAGAAGAGGCCTATATCCGAGGTGGACTTCACGTACTTTAGAATGTTGTTTGCCGCCATTAGATAAAGCTTCCGCGACTCCTCTATATACTGACTTACTCGGCCCACAACATATACAATATTCAGCCGTGTAATCATCAGATATATGATGCTACCCAAAAGAGATAAGAACACTAAGGGATCTTAAAGAACCATTCCCTCACCATGCAAAAGCATGAGACCGACCTCTAGAGGAGTAAAGCTTCTCTTTCCCTCCCTCATATAAGACCACTTAACAATTCTCTCTACATAGCCCTTCTAGGAAATGAGCACACCACACTTCTTCCTCTCTACGTCAAGCCCAAGGAAATGACGATGCTTGCAAAGATCCTTCATCTCAAACCTGATAGCAAGCTCATCCTTGAGCCTAGATACTTCTACCTTCGAGTTCACGGTGACGATCATATTGTCAATGTATAGCAGTACCAAGACCTGAAGCTCACCCTCTTCTTAACAAACATACTTGATTCCTAGTTTGAAGCAAAGTATCCGCAAAACTAGTGTTATTCTGTGATATTCCCATACCATGTCTGAGCCACCTGTTTCAAACTATGGCAGGTCTTTTTTAGCTTACAGATGTGTCATGGATGTTCTTTAGAAATATAACAAGGTGATAACACCATAATGATGTCCTTGTCAATCTCTCCATAAAGGAAAGCATTCTTTTTGTCGAGTTGCCAAATCTTTCATCCTTGGAAAGCCGCCAAAGAAATTACCACCTGAATTGAAGACATCTTAGCCACTGGATTAAACGTCTCTTCATAATCTTCCCCGTAGTACTACGACAATCCCTGAGCTATAAAATGTAATATAGGTCCATTGATCACAATATTATAGATGTATTTGATGCCTACTCTAAGTTCATTTTGTGCAGGATGTTCTTTTTCATAATGATTAGATAGGTTGTCTAAGTGATAGTTTTAGGTGGACACAGGGAAGAATGCTGGGAAGATAGAAATTTGTCTAAATCCACAGGCACTGAGTGAAGGCAGTTCACCCAATGCCAAATGTCAAAAAGCACTGAGTAAAGCATTGGCAATCAAATCCTGACTATTAACAAAGCAAAAATTTGGTTAAGTCCACAGGCGTTGAGTGAAGGCAGTTCACTCCACTCCATATAACAAGAGGTCGCGATTAAAGCTCAGACAGTCAAAGCTTCAACAATTGCAAGGAAGATTTCTGGTTAAGTCCAGAAGCGTCGAGTGAGGACAGCTACTCGACGCCTGCAGAAAGAAGTATCGAGTAACGCTCTATGCTGTCAAATTCAGAGAAATAGTGAAGAAATTTGGCTAAGTTCAGAAGCATTGAGTGAAGATAGTTCACTCAATGATAAGCTCATAAAGAGTCGACAGAAGAAGCTTATATCATAGCCTCAAGAGATGTAGATAGAAAATATGTCGAAGTACAAATGCGTTGAGTGAGGACAGTTCAGTCAAAGCCAACTCCACAGAGAAATCAGCTAAGTACAGAAGCATTGAGTGAAGATAGTTCACTCAATGCCTCATCGAGAAGACAAACAAAGACAGAAGGCATTGAGTGAAGATAGCTCACTCAACGCTTTTATATAGATGAAAATCAACTAAGTACAGCAGCGTTGAGTGAAGTCTGCTCATTCAACACCTCATCAAGATGACAGGAAAGTCAAGTATGCGTTGAGTGATGAAGGCTCTCTCAACGCACTCAACGCCCATTAACAGAAAGTTTTTCTAAGGACAAAAGCACTGAGTGAAGACAACTCAATAAATTCGTCCATTTAGAGAAGCGGGTAAGTCCAAATGTGTTGAGTAATGAAGTATCACTCAACGCCTAATAAATTAAGACTGCCAATGTCTATATTCATTGAGTATTATCAACACACTCAATGTCTGGTGCTGTAGAATATTTGGCTAAGTGTTTTGACGTTGAGTGACATACATTCACTCAGTGCTTATGATGAATTGTCTGAAATAGACTAAGTCCACAGCTGCCGACGTAAGAAGAAATTCAAAATATTGCTAGAAGTCTACAGTATGTGACAAACGACACTGCATGCCTATGTACTACATTTAATGCAAAAGCAAGATTGCTGAAAGTCTTTAGTTTCAATAGTGGGTGAATAGGTTTTTTAGTCTTTTGAGACTTTTTCCTTGCTTTAGTGTGTTGTGAGTTAGATTAAGTTAGCTTTCAAAACAATCACACAACACACACAAGATTTATAGTGGTTCCCCAGATTATGGGTACATCCATTGTCCCTCCCACCTTTCTACCAGTGTGTTAGACAAGGCACTTCTCCAAACTTGGCTCCTAAGAGCTTACAATACGGATCGCTCAGGATATCTTAGTCTCCTCCAAGACCTACCACAGGAACAAAGCCTTACAACTCAGAGCAAGCTTTGCTCCTACAGCTCAGTGATCTAAAGATCACATACCTCAGACTTGAGTATAGGTCCTACACTCAGACTAGGAGGATAGCCCTACAAATCAGAGAGAATGACTCTCCTACAGCTCAGGCACAAAGGTCCTGCCTCAGATCAACAGAAGGATCCTACAACTCAGGTACAAAGGAAATACAACTCAGAGAGAATGACTCTCCTACCTGTAACACCCACATCCGTCACACGAAATATAACAGAATATCTGGCGGGGCCCCACGCACTATTCCACAGACAGTTAGTGGAATTACATAAGAATACCAAATTAACAGCATAAGAATACGCATCCTAACTCAGAGCATTCTAGTGGAAGCTTTTAAAACAGTTATAAGAACCCAAATACCAATGCATGAATGTACACAAAACCCAAAGTAGGAATGACAGCAAAATACACCAAAGTCTCGGCCTTAGGGGCTTACAAGTGTTTACTTAAACAATACATGTTTTCCATAGTTCGGCACGCAGGCCGGCCACACATGAACCTAATAAAGTAAACATTTCGCTTTGGCCTTCAAGGGCCAACACAGCATCAAGGGCTTCAGCCCGCTACTTGCCACTAGGCTCACCTGTTCTTGCATACATACAATCCACCGAATAGTGGTAAAACAAGGCAACGGTCAGCTAAAGCTGACCAAATTATAACGACCCCACCCATTAATCGGTGCGGCGACGCTCCTTCCCTGCATTTCATTAGTGTAATCAAACATGACATCGAAAGTACTTTTTAAGCACACTTCCCCATAGGCGTAGGCACGTACGACCACACACCCCGTGCTCTCAAGGCACATTCTTGGTGAATCTGATCCATTTTGAAGTTTCACCGCCGCCCCCAGGACGGCAAATATCGTGAGAATTTTTGTCTTTCCGGCCGAATCCTAAGACCCGCCCTCTATGCCCTTGGTAAGTGCCACGTATATTAGGTCTCTTTAATCAAACCACATAGAGCGGGTACGGTTCCACTCAACCCGTTGCTCACATCGCCATGTCAGTTTAAGTCATCGGCGCGGGTCAAGCTTCACTGAATCCCAAAGTATCGATCATATAATAGTACATAACCCGGTTATGCACGAGGTTGGCTCGCAGACCAAACAAATTGGGCTCCCAGAGCACACAACCTCACAACACTGGCCCCCAGGTCTCAAAGAGACAGTGCTCACAATAATAGAGCTACTACCGACGGTATTACTAATGCTGTGCGGTACCGGGCAGAAATAGGTTTCTGCCCAGTTTTCCGGGTGCTCCTTGGGGTTACTCCCCAAGGCTCCCTGCTGCAATCGACCGCGCAGAAACCCGAAAAACAAAACGACATGGAGTATTCTCCAGCAATACATGCATAATGAAAACATCACCGATCTAGACCAACATGTACGGATAGGCTTCACATACCATGCCTATGCCTGTACTTCGATTCCGAACTCAATATGCAACATTACGAGGATAAACCATATCTACCCGAAGGAATACCTCACGCTCACCGCCCACTCGCGGGAGGGAGTTTCCTATGCAAAAGGAAGAGGACTTCATATATCCAAGTAGAGAATCGTTACCCTAGAGGTTCACTTCGGCGCCATGGAGAAGAAACTAGATGGTTGAAAACCACCGCAACGGACTATCCTCCGCGGAACTGGGCTCGGCTCGCAATTCGGGGCTCCAAAGCTCCAACAATGGCCGGAGTCCTCCTCCTTCTTCACCCTTTGCTCTCCCCTCTCTCTATCTCTTCGGAAAGAAAATTGACTAAAGGAAATGAAGTTTAAACCCTCATTTCCCGACCTTATACCACCAGGGAGGGTTCCGGGCTGTCAGATCCCAATTAAATGAAACGAAATGCCCTGATTCGCCTTTAAAATCATCTTCCTGGGTCCATACACGGCTTGTGACATGCCCGTATCACAGGCCGCGTCTCACAATCGTAAAAGAAATCGTCGATCTCAAAACAGGATACGGCCTCTGACATGCTCGTGTCTTTTGAATTTTCCCAAGGTGGTCAACGAGATAGCCTGACGCCAAATTAGTATTTTAGAACTATCAAGATCATACCTTGATCATGAGGAATTTTCCCGGACCTTGGAGTTAGCCGGGGTTATCTTAACTTAAGTCAGTCACAACCAGAAAATACATGCAGCAAAAAGTGTCTTTATTGATTAAAAACAATCTTCTTTACAAGGCGAGACATACATGGCGAGACATGCTTCACCAAAATCAACATAGGGAAAGCAGAGACAATTACAAAGACAAGTCAAAACAAGCCATGCGGACTCAACACCAAGCCACCGGTCTACTGCTGTGGAGTCCGCTCAATCTGCCAGGTCGCCAGACCGCAAACCAAGCCGCGCGAACTGCCCCTTATTCCAATGCTAGCTTTAGCCGCCGATCTGCCAGACGCCTAACCGCGAGGTCGCCTAGCTGCCAGACTGTACAAGCTGCGATGCCGAATAGAATAGTCCGCCTAAAGCAGGCAACTTATTGGACCCCGAACCAAGTTGCCAAAGAGAAGACTGTCTGGTCGCTGTCCTCGACCTGCTGTTTACCATCTGTTGCATAACTGTAGAGTCCGCACTGTCCCTGACCACAATCAAAGCCAAGTCCTGGCTTTCCAGTGCTATCCGCACGACCTGCACAGCACTACCCGGTCAACTCAATCAAACCACACAGACATAAAAGTCCAGTCTACAACAACTATTGCGAGCTCACTAACTACTCACTCTTACATAGAGGTTGTCATTTTTTCCTGATGTGACATGGGTACTATTTGTAGGCACGATGAGGGGTGTGGTCACCTCACAAGCCGATAGGATTACCGCCACATCCCCCAGCAAGTAACACGTGTATCCGCAAGACCCGCGGATACACTCCAGTCTGCAGCTACCTGTGCAGGATAGTCAGTCCGCCAATGCATCACCAAGGCCGGACACATCGGCAGTCCGCCTTGTCGCCAAAGGCCAAACCAACGACAAGTCTTCACCAAGGCCGGACACATCGCCAGTCCTCCTTGTCGCCAAAGGCCAAGCCGCCAAAGCTTCACCAAGGCCGGACAGCAACAACAAGCCGCCTTGTTGCCAAAGGCCAAGCCAAGACCACCATAGCCGGACTCTACAACAGCTGTTCGCCTATCTGCGGACACAGCTCCAGTTCGCTTATCCCGAACCCACAGCCTTGCCACCAAGGCACCTGTTGGACTCAGCAGACACAACTCCAGTCTGCATATATTACAGATACCTCCAGTCCGCATATTCCGCAGACTGCTACAGTTCGCATAACCTGAGTCCACGATCATGCCAGCAATGCAGCTATCGGACTCAGCGGATCCAGCTCCTATTCGCACGTAGTTGTAGACGTAATCTTCAGGCCGCTTATCCCCAAACTCGTAACCAAGGCACACAACACTTCTGCCAAACTTGGAGGACTGAGAAGCAGTCCGGGGTCCACTGCGCAAACTCCCCGGACTGAGCCAAACATGGACTTAGTTTAGAACCAACCAAGTCCATACCACTGGCCACAAGGGCCAGTCTGCACTTACTAGTGGACACTGGATCCAATCCGCCTGCACCAGCGAACTCCAGTATCAGTCCGCACTGACTTGCGATCTCCGTAGCTTCCACTTGCAACTTCACCAGAGCAAGACCAAGGATTCTACCATGCCAGTCTGCCGAGCTCCAGTTCTTCAGTTCGCTTCTTGCCGGACTCCGCGGATATAGATGTTATCCCCCTGGTTACTTCCTGGGATCCAACTGCTTGTAGAGCATAAGCCGGCCTGGCTAACCGCCGCTACTGTCCGTGTAGTCCGCGCGAACAGACCCCCTAGGCCGCCACAGAACAAGCCGTATGCACCAGCACCGCCGACTTGGCTGTCCGCTAACCATGTTCGCATAGTCTGCGCGGATAGGTTGCCCAAGTCCTGCATTCACCCACTTTCACTTCACAATTTTCAACACTCCCCCTTGAAGTGAGAAGTGGTGAACAACTCCAGCAGCTCCCGTAACCTTGCACCTGGTCGCTCTGATAGCGCCTTCGAGGAGATGTCGAAGATATAGTGTCACAACCCGCATTTCCTCAACGAGTACCTCGTATCAGAGCAAGAGGAACTACGGGTTATGATTCCACGTCGTGTAGGGGATAACTGCACACGCTCAGGCAACCCTTGACGCTTACTCTATGAGTTGAAATCCAACAGTTAAATGCAAGAAAACCTTTGGATTGAATGGCCGTATCCCTCGGCCTTAGGTATCAAAAACTGTATTTATACGCGGCGGAAAGACTTTGTTTATTTATGACGATCTCCTATATGCAGTCTATAGTGATACTACTATAAGAAATCCTCTTTGTTTACGTCATTTGGAAAATAAGTGTTTGGTAACTAAAACATGTTATGCATGTATACCCTACTAGGTTTGGTTTAGCTTCAAAATACCTAATGCAACCTACCATAAATTCTTCCCAAGAGCAAGAAGACATCATCCAAATGAGTCACATTAGCTGTCTATTATTCATACATCACAAGTAAAGTAAGCCAACAATGGGCGCCAACAAGCTGACACGAACCCATTGGGGCACATGTATGTCTGTACAACAAAGAAAAGAACTACCTCGCTAAGTAAGCTCGGCTAGCTCCCAAGAAATGTCACCAACAAACCTAGCCGCTCAATCGGCTACAACCTGCACCTGAGGCATTCAAGAAAGAATACCTCAGCAATCCTCGAAGATACAATAAAAAGAAGAGCAGCATGTTTATACAATATCATGAATGGGCTTATCGACCCCGTAGCAAGGTTTCATCTAAGTAAAATGAGTGAATAAAACAAGTGGAAAACGCACCAAAACACATGCCAAACGCACCAAGTGCGTACAAGTTTCATCAAGTCCTGCTCCACCCGCCGAGCAAAAGGCAAAACACATGCCCATTCCATCATCCTTAGTACAAGAAATAACTAAACGAGTGAAACATAAGCAGCGGTTACATGCGATTCAGCAAGGGTCTTTTGGTGGCAGCCCTAAAGTGGAACGCACCAATAAAAACCAGCCCAAACCGGGGCCAAAATGGTGCTCTTCACCACAAATCCAAATCCGGTGGCCACAAAGGAATAACCCACACCACCCCTTACCAAATCCACACACACACGCTTCTGCCATGGTTCACATTTCGCCTCGTAAAACTCACCATAAACGAACCTAACCGTAACCCCACAATCAAATCTCACCATAACCCAAGTACCACTTTCCCTTCCTTTATCCTCACACATGACGACAAATTGCCAACGTAGAGTTTGATGAACTTCATCACATGAAAGAGTTTGATAAAGCTAAGTACATAAATCACATGTTTGGAACAAGAATCACATGCTTTTGATCAAGGAAGAATCACATATATTTGAAAGGCTACATGAACAAGAATCAAATTAGCTACATGAATCACATGAACAAGAGAAAGTTAAGAGCATAGGGAAATTAGCTACATGAATCAAAGTCTTTCAGCATAGGGAAATTTAAGAGCATAATAAGGCTAGTGAGGAACAACCCAAAACAAGAAGAACAAGCTAGGAAACTTGAAAGAGAAACTAGCTATTTTGCACAATCAAAAACAAGAAAGAAGATTGGCAAGGGTGAAGAACACCGCTTGCCTGAACCGAGACGATGCCGCGACGGCTGCTCCTCTCTTTCCTTGCCTTGCCTTGCTTGAGCCTTTCTCCCTTGCTTTCTCTTTGAGAATGAAGAAGAAGATGAAGAGAAGGTGAAGTGAGGAGGAGAAACTCTGTTTCGGCCTTATTTTCTCCAGAACAGAGCTGGACCGTTAGATGCAGAATCAAGGAAATGAACGGCACAAAAAAACTGGAAAAAGTCGATTTTCGGGCCGGTCGCGCCCTGTGTCACGCCCGTGACGAAGGGCGTGTACCTTAAGCGGCGCAGAAAGTCGACAAATCCAAGTTTATCCCCACGGTACATGGCCGGGTACACGCCCGTGACGGGTCGGTCATGCCCGTGACCTAGGGCGTGTAGCCCGTGTCTCGACACCTCGTCGACACAAAGTGTCGACACTCGACACAAAGTGTCGACACTCGACACAACTTGACACGCCCTGTGACACGCCCGTGTCACAGGCCGTGTCCCCTCTCTCGACACCCGACACTCGACACTCGACACTCGACACTCGATACTCGACACTCGACACAGCTGGGCACGGCCCGTGACACGCCCGTGTCACGGGGCGTGTACCCCATTCGTCGAGCTCAACTCGACACAGAAAAATCGTCGAGTCAAGGAGGTCACGCCCAGGTCACGCCCTGGGTCACGCCCCGACACGCCCGTGTCGGGGGGCGTGTCACGCACAAAAACGACTATTTTTTCCTGTTTTGAAAAATGTTTCTGTGTCGCCCTAGACCATTTTTGCCTTAAGATCTTTTTACCCTTTTTTTTCCTGTACCAGCAACTCATTTTGAGCGACATTACCCGGGCGCGAAAAAGTGCAAGCATTCCCTAAGAGGCCTCACCGAGTCCCCATCTGGACTCCGGTTTGCTGGGGAATCGTGCAACTCGGCTACCAAAACAGCCACTCGCAAGCCCGCGGGAAAAACCATGCTCGAACAACGGTCAAAGCCAACGTAACGCCCATCAAGCATATGCAATCAAAAATCCGGGGTGTTACAATCACTCCCCCTAACAAAAAGTTTCGCCTCAAAACTTTTCAATCATTTTGATCTCAATCAAATACGGTAACAAACCAAAAACAGCAATGCAACAAAAACACCAATTCACATACCAGCGTATCTACGGGAACAAATGAGGGTGAGCCGCCCTCATCGTTGACTCGAGCTCCCACATCGCGCTTTCCACATTCTGATTTTTCCATAGCACCTTGACCATAGGAATCTTCTTTTTCCGCAACATGCGATCTTGGGAGTCCAATATCCGGATGAGCATCTCCACATAAGAAAGGTTTGGCGCAATTGCGGCACCACATCCAACACTTGCGTGTCATGTCGCACACACTTGCGAAGTTGGCTAACATGAAACACGTCGTGAACACCAGGAAAGTTCACGGGTAATTCTACTTTGTACGTGGATGCACCAACTCGCGCAAGAATCTTGAAGGGACCCACAAATCTTGGGTCTAATTTGCGCTCTTTTCCAAACCTTTTAATCCCAACCATTGGGGAGACTTTCAAGAAAACGGAATCCCCCACCGCAAACTCTAATTCCAACCTTCGTTGGTTGGCGTACTTTTCATATCACTCTTGGGCGATTCGGAGTTTCTCTCGAATAAGTCGTACGGCAACTTCCATGTCCTCGAGCGCCTCTGGGCCCAACAAAGGCCGCTCGCCAACCTCAGTCCAAAAGAGGGGAGTCCGACATCGACGCCCATATAAAGCTTCGAACGGAGCCATTTGTAAGCTTTCTTGATAGCTATTATTATATGCGAATTCCATAAGCCGCAAACGTTCATCCCATGCTCCGCCATACTCAAGAATATAGCATCGAATCATATCTTCTACAATTTGATTTACTCGTTCTGTTTGTCCATTCGTCTGCGGGTGGTACGCAGTGGAATATCGCAAATCCGTCCCCAAACCCTCTTGTAGACTCTTCCAGAAACGAGAAGTAAATCGGGAATCCCGGTCGGAAATGATATTGACTGGCACACCGTGCAGTCGGATGATCTCGTTCAAATAGAGCTCCGCTATTGTCTTCATCGGGTAGTTGACCTTAAATGGTATGAAATGAGCACACTTGGTCAATCTATCTACGATCACCCACACAGAGTCATGTCCTCGTGGAGATCTTGGTAGGCATGTAATAAAATCCATTGAGATGCTTTCCCACTTCCAGGTTGGAATCTCCAATGGTGTCAACTTGCCACCAGGCCTCCCATGATCAGCTTTCACCCGCTTGCAGGTATGACATACAGATACAAATTGCGCTATATCTCTTTTTATTCCATACCACCAGACAATTTGTTTCAAATCACTGTACATTTTTGTTGAGCCTGGTTGGTAGGCCATACTTGAGCCATGTGCTTCCCGACACACCATCTCGCGACTGTCTCCAACTGCGGGAATACAAAATCGACCATGATACTTTAACATGCCCCCATCATCAATAGAAAAATCGGTAATTCACACTTTTCTGTTCGAAGAAACAAATGTAAAACATCCGGATTATCCTTTTGATGTTGTCTTGCAAGCAACAGCCATGAAGGTTCTTCTACCATCGAATGACTTTGCGGGTCATACTTGCCCACGAAAATATCCATCAATATCAATTCCTCCACAAGACGGTCGACTGAAAGATGAAATAATTTCCCCGTCTTCCGACTCAAAGCATCGGCCACAACATTCGCTTTCCCCGGATGATACTGAATGTCCACAACATAATCAGCTACATATTCAAGCCATTGTCGTTGGCACAGATTCAGTTCCTTTTGCGTGAAGACATACTTTAAACTGTTATGATCCGTAAAAATTTTACACTGTGCGCCATAAAGTAAGTGTCTCCACAACTTCAACGCAAAGATCACCGCTACGAACTCCAAATCATGCGTTGGGTAGTTCTTTTCATGACTTTTCAACTGCCGAGACCCATACACAATCACCTTTTTGTCTTGCATTAATACACATCCAAGTCCAACGTGCGACGCATCCACAAAAACGTCATAATCTATCCCTTCTTTCGGCAAGATCAACACAGGAGCGGTACATAATCTGTTCTTGAGTTCAAGGAATGAGGCCTCACACTTGTCATTCCACTCAAACGCCACATTATTCTGGGTTAAGCGAGTCAAAGGTGCGGCCAACGTCGCAAAACCTTCGACAAATCTGCGATAATAGCCGGCCAATCCCAAGAAGCTTCGAATCTCCTTGGGTGTCTCCGGTCTTCTCCACTCCATGACTGCAGCAATCTTTTCGGGATCCACTGAAATTCCATGGTGATTAATGACATGACCCAGAAAGGCAACTTGAGGAAACCAAAACTCGCATTTGCTTAGCTTGGCGAATAACCGTTGGTCTCGCAAAGTGGCCAATACCAATCGCAGATGCTGTTCATACTCCTCACCACTGCGGGAATAGACAAGAACGTCATCAATAAAAACCACCACAAACTTATCCAAGTAGTCCTTGAACACCCTGTTCATCATATCCATGAAGGCTGATGGTGCGTTGGTCAAACCAAACGACATCACCAGAAATTCAAAATGACCATGTCGTGATCGAAATGCAGTCCGCGAAACATCAGACTCCCGGACCTTGAGCTGATGATAGCCCGAGCGGAGATCAATCTTCGAAAATACGGAACTGCCACGCAGTTGATCAAACAAATCATCAATTCTTGGCAGTGGGTACTTGTTTTTAATCGTCACCTTGTTCAACTCCCGGTAATCGATGCAAAGCCGCATCGACCCATCTTTCTTCTTCACAAATAACACCGGTGCACCCCAAGGTGATGAACTCGGCCTGATAAACCCTTTTGCCAATAAGTCATCCAGCTGGATACGCAACTCTGATAGCTCACGCGGGGCCATTCTATACGGCGCTTTCGCAATAGGCCGCGTACCCGGTTCCAAATCAATAACGAACTCGACATCACGATCAGGGGGAAGACCAGGAAGATCAGTAGGAAAAACATCTGGGAATTCACGCACAACCGAAATCTTCTCCAAACGCGGCAAAACAGCACTAGTCCCCACAACTGAGACTAGACAAGCAAAACAGTCGGAAACAAACAACATCCGAACACATACCGCCGATATCCCTGGAGTATCCTGGCATGAATCACCATAAACACTTCCCGGCTGACCATTGTCCTTGATAAAATCCAAGCGCTTCCCTTTACACTGGATGACGACGTCATAGCGGGATAACCAGTCCATGCCTAGAATGACGTCAAAATCATCCAACTCGATCACCTTGAAATCAGCCTTTGCTAAGAAATCGCCCAACAAAATGGGACAATCAAGAAGACCCCAGTCTGCCACCACAGAAGCACCGGAAGGGAACTTCACCAAAAAGGAAGTCCCCACTCGATCTGGTGTCAAATGATACCGATCCAGAAAGGTTCGATCCACAAATGAATTGGTCGCACCAGAATCGAAGAGAACACGCGCCCAACGGTTCTTTACCTTAAAGTTTCCTATAAGGGTATACATGGAACTAAGAACTACTCATAAAAGGCAGAAACAAAACGTGAACCAGAGGAAGGAATCGAACCTGAGATAACCTGGGGTGACATCTGAACATCCTCTGAGGAAATCACATTTAACTTTCCTTTTCCTTTGTCCAAACGCGGAGGCGGAGGCAAAGCCTGGAGTGGCATTGGCTGCAGCACGGGCTGGTTTTGTGGGCACCTTGCCTTCAGATGTCCCTGTTTGCCACACTGGAAGCACACCTTGTCCTTGACCCAGCGGCGGCTCATATCATGACCTCTTCCCCCACAAGCTATACAATCCAAGTCTCTGGTTGGCGCACTCTGAATGGCGTACACCTGCTCTTTCTTTTGCATCCCCAACCGCTGGAAACATTTCTGAAATGGGTGGCCTGACCGGCCACAGAAGCTACACGTCTCCTTGATCTTCTTCCTTGCGTCTGCTTCGTGGGAGCTTTTCCCTCCCTTCCGCTTCCTCTTATCCTTCCTCATCAGTTGTCCTCTTTGTTTTGCATTTTCAATCGCTTCAACCTTCAATGCAGCCTCAACCACGGTGGTGTAACTCGTTGCTCCATAAGCACTTGCAAACTGCTGCACGTTGCTGCAGAGTCCGCTAAGAAATCTCTTTACTCGGTCAGCTTCCGTAGTCACCAAGCTCGGAGCGAACCGACTTAACTTGCTAAACTCAATTTCATACTCATTAACTGTGAGTTTCCTCTGCTTCAGGTACAAGAAATCATTCATCAGGCGGTCCCTTTCAACTGACGGCAGAAACTTGCGCCGTAACATGTCTTTAAAGGCTTCCCACGAACATCCCGCCCCTAAGCTCTCCTTTTCTCGCACCCACAAACCTTTAGCAACCCCTTTGAGTTAATAGGCGGCAAGCATCACCTTCTGGTCCTCAGTAACGCCAGAATAACCAAACATTTCTTCCAACGTGATCACCCAATCATCCAAGAGCACAAAGTCCGCTTTTCCATCATAAGTCAGTGGGCCAAGTCGCTGAAACTGCGAGATAAAAGTCATCGCAGGGGGAACCACAACTGGGGGTATCACTGCCACGGAAGGAGTAGAAATGGTGGGGCCTCGGACCGTCTCTTGCCCTCTTGGTGCCAGTCTAGACATCGCTGAGGACATAGCTTGGAGCTGGGACTGCACTTCCTGCACATGTCTCGTCAAAGCCTCATTACTTTGGCGTAAACTATCCATCAGGGCATTATTCTGCGCGCCCGAAGACTCGCCCTCGGATTGGGGAGTTTGCCTTATCACTGGACGCTTCGACATCCTCTAAACATGTTCACTCTTATCAAGCTCAAACCCAACAAAACACACAATGGCTATGTACAGACCATACATATAGGAATATGAATATCAACTGCTAACTTGCTCTGGGAGTTTGAGAATGATGGTATGCCTAACCTAAAGATGACTCACCGTCATCCCACTAACTTGTGCCTTACCGATGAATGCATGACTTTATTTGACCCAAAAACCATGAGTGTACAGGTGTCATCATGTACATCTTTAGCTTGGCACGTTGTGCTCATGCAATGTTATGTTATGCGTGCTGTGCGATGCAATCTAGAAAAAGGCCTTAATGCATGCCATGAGCGGTCGTACTCATCACAATGCTATGCATCCCATACTACATAGCATTGCATGCAATGAAGAAAAGAAAACGTGCTAGCCGCATCCATGTGGTAAGGTTATGCATCCCATACTACATAACCCGCACATGTTGCCCCTATGGTGGATCCATATACAACCACATATTATGCATCCCATACTACATAATATGCCCCGTATACTTCTTGTCATGCCATGAGTGTAGTGTGCGTGCGTCGGCCAAGACATACTGATGGCACCTCGGTGTGTGTATGATATGATGCTTACAACCAAACAAGAAAGTTTGCCCGACCAATTGTCAAGCAAACCTCGCTCTGATACCAACTGTCACAACCCGCATTTCCTCAATGAGTACCTCGTATCAGAGCAAGAGGAACTACGGGTTATGATGCCACGCCGTGCAGGAGATAACTGCATATGCTCAGGCAACCCTTGACGCTTACTCTATGAGTTGAAATCCAACAGTTAAATGCAAGAAAACCTTTGGATTGAATGGCCGTATCCCTCGGCCTTAGGTATCAAAAACTGTATTTATACGCGGCGGAAAGACTTTGTTTATTTATGACGATCTCCTATATGCAGTCTGTAGTGATACTACTATAAGAAATCCTCTTTGTTTACGTCATTTGGAAAATAAGTGTTTGGTAACTAAAACATGTTATGCATGTATACCATACTAGGTTTGGTTGAGCTTCAAAATACCTAATGCAACCTACCATAAATTCTTCCCAAGAGCAAGAAGACATCATCCAAATGAGTCACATTAGCAGTCTATTATTCATACATCACAAGTAAAGTAAGCCACCAATGGGCGCCAACAAGCTGACACGAACCCATTGGGGCACATGTATGTCTGTACAACAAAGAAAAGAACTACCTCGCTAAGTAAGCTCGGCTAGCTCCCAAGAAATGCCACCAACAAACCTAGCCGCTCAATCGGCTACAACCTGCACCTGAGGCATTCAAGAAAGAATACCTCAGCAATCCTCGAAGATACAATAAAAAGAAGAGCAACATGTTTATACAATATCATGAAGGGGTTTACCGACCCCGTAGCAAGGTTTCATCTAAGTAAAATGAGTGAATACAACAAGTGGAAAATGCACCAAAACACATGCCAAACGCACCAAGTGCGTATAAGTTTCATCAAGTCCTGCTCCACCCGCAGGAGCAAAAGACAAAACACATGCCCATTCCATCATCCTTAGTACAAGAAACAACTAAACGAGTGAAACATAAGCAGCGGTTACATGCGATTCAGCAAGGGTCTTTTGGTGGCAGCCCTAAAGTGGAACGCACCAATAAAAACCAGCACAAACCGGGGCCAAAATGGTGCTCTTCTCCACAAATCCAAATCTGGTGGCCACAAAGGCATAACCCACACCACCCCTTACCAAATCCGCACACACACGCTTCTGCCATGGTTCACATTTCGCCTCGCAAAACTCACCATAAATGAACCTAACCGTAACCCCACAATCAAATCTCACCATAACCCAAGTACCACTTTCCCTTCCTTTATCCTCACACATGACGACAAATTGCCAACGTAGAGTTTGATGAACTTCATCACATGAAAGAGTTTGATTAAGCTAAGTACATAAATCACATGTTTGGAACAAGAATCACATGCTTTTGATCAAGGAAGAATCACATATATTTGAAAGGCTACATGAACAAGAATCAAATTAGCTACATGAATCACATGAATAAGAGAAAGTTAAGAGCATAGGGAAATTAGCTACATGAATCAAAGTCGTTCAGCATAGGGAAATTTAAGAGCATAATAAGGCTAGTGAGGAAGAACCCAAAACAAGAAGAACAAGCTAGGAAACTTGAAAGAGAAACTAGCTATTTTGCACAATCGAAAACAAGAAAGAAGATTGGCAAGGGTGAAGAACACCGCTTGCCTGAACCGAGACGATGCCGCGACGGCTGCTCCTCTCTTTCCTTGCCTTGCTTGAGCCTTTCTCCCTTGCTTTCTCTTTGAGAATGAAGAAGAAGATGAAGAGAAGGTGAAGTGAGGAGGAGAAACTCTGTTTCGGCCTTATTTTCTCCAGAACAGAGCTGGACCGTTAGATGCAGAATCAAGGAAATGAACGACACAAAAAAACTGGAAAAAGTCGATTTTCGGGCCGGTCACGCCATGTGTCACGCCCGTGACGAAGGGCGTGTACCTTAAGAGGCGCAGAAAGTCGGCAAATCCAAGTTTATCCCCACGGTACACGGTCGGGTACACGCCCGTGACGGGTCGGTCACGCCCGTGACCTAGGGCGTGTAGCCCGTGTCTCGACACCTCGTCGACACAAAGTGTCGACACTCGACACAACTT
This sequence comes from Platanthera guangdongensis, assembly GCA_039583875.1. NCBI lineage: Eukaryota > Viridiplantae > Streptophyta > Magnoliopsida > Asparagales > Orchidaceae > Platanthera > Platanthera guangdongensis. Next base: position 72,995 of record JBBWWR010000266.1, read on the forward strand.
CACACGCCCTGTGACACGCCCGTGTCACAGGCCGTGTCCCCTGTCTCGACACCCGACACTCGACACTCGACACTCGACACTCGACACTCGATACTCGACACTCGACACAGCTGGGCACGGCCCGTGACACGCCCGTGTCACGGGGCGTGTACCCCATTCGTCGAGCTCAACTCGACACAGAAAAATCATCGAGTCAAGGAGGTCACGCCCAGGTCACGCCCTGGGTCACGCCCCGACACGCCCGTGTCGGGGGGCGTGTCACGCACAAAAACGACTATTTTTTTCCTATTTTGAAAAATGTTTCTGTGTCGCCCTAGACCATTTTTGCCTTAAGAACTTTTTACCCTTTTTTGTTTCCTGTACCAGCAACTCATTTTGAGCGACATTACCCGGGCGCGAAAAAGTGCAAGCATTCCCTAAGAGGCCTCACCGAGTCCCCATCTGGACTCCGGTTTGCTGGGGAATCGTGCAACTCGGCTACCAAAACAGCCACTCACAATCCCGCGGGAAAAACCATGCTCGAACAACGGTCAAAGCCAACGTAACGCCCATCAAGCGTACGCAATCAAAAATCCGGGGTGTTACACATAGTCCCTGCCCTGCATATCATGGACCATGAGGGAGCCCTCCAGCATCTCCCCAAAGGAGCCATGCTTCCCTCTGCCTTCTTCTTCATCTTCAACCTCCACTCATGCATCACAGGAGTATCGCCACCAACCTAGGGCAGAAGGGCCCAAGCCTTGTCACCTCTGAGAATAGTCACCTCAGCCTTGACATCATTTACCTCCTTGACTTCACTGGTGTCATCACAGCTAGAAGGTACTCGCTCGACCTGAGGGCTAGTAAGGAAACATGAGACGAAGCTCACCACGTTCCCCTCACTATATCGAGCTGGTGGGTGACTTATCCTCTTCGACCTCCGAAGAACCGGATCATGGCTAACCACCTCTGCTACTTCTCCTGAACCAGCTCCGTTCCAGGGAAAACCCGGAACAATGCTCCCCTTTCTTCCTGAACAAGAAGCCTCCTCACTAGAACCAGGAGCACCTGGAGCAACGCTCCCCCTGCTACCTGAACCAGAAGCCTCTGCTCTCGAACAAGAACTACCTGGAACATCGCTCCTCTTGCTTCTTGAACCAGAAGCCGCCGCCTTTGAGCCAGAAGTACCTGGAGCATTACTCCCCCTACTTCCTGACCCTGTTGCCTTTTCCCCGGATCTAGAACAACTTGGAGCTCTTGTTGACTCAGGAAGCTCCAACTGATCCTTAGCAGCAGCCTCCTTCAGCCCACCATCTGACCTGCTCATCTCTAGCTCCACATATGAGCTATCCGAATGCGATGTCAGCTCATCGAAGACAACGTCTCTCAACACGATGAGCTTCTTCATCTCAGAATCCATACACCTCCATCTTCTCCTCTGCTCATCATACCTAACAAAGGCTAGCTTCATCTTGAGAGCATCCGGAGTGTGTACGTAGCAGGTAGATCCAAACACCCGTAGGTGCTTAACACTGGGCTTCACCCCGAATATCAGCTCATATGGAGTCTTCACATAGATTGGACTAAGAGGCATCCGATTGATGACATGAGCAGCATAGGCCATCCCTTCTGCCTAAAAAGCCTTAGGAATGCCTTTGCCCCAAAGCCAATACTTGCAAGTCTCCGTCAACGAACGGATCATCCGAGATACAACACCACCTTACTGTGAAGTATATCCAAAAGAAAGCTCCTTCTGGATCCCATGCTTTCTGCAAAAGTTCGAGAACTCGGTTGAGCCGAACTCACCACAGATACTTGTCCTCAACTTCTTGATCCGCAGGCCAAGCTGGCCTTCCACAACTTCTTGAACTCCACAAACAAGTGGAACATGTTCGAATTCTCCTTCATGAAGCATACCCAAGTATACCTTGGATAGTCATCAACCAATATCAGCATGAACCTGCTGCCTCCAAGACTGGCGGTGATGGACGGTCCAACCAGAGCACAATGGACAACCTCCAAAGGTGCTTTACACCTGTACTATGTCTTATCAAACGTAAACCGATAAGCTTCACCATGCTGACACCCTGCGCAAGCTTAACCATCGCCGTAGTATGACCATCTAGGCAAGCCTCTTACGTGGCTTCTTTCTGCCATTGCTTTCAGCTTGTCCATCACTACATGCCCAAGTCTTTCATGCCAAATAGCTGCACTATCACTGGACTTCATCCGATCAGCACCTGAACTTGTTGATGACCGAACCAAGTTCTTATCCTTGCCTCCAACATGATCTAGGTTCGCCGAGAGCAAGACAACCTTGCACTCTCTCCTAAGATGATCATGCTGCTTGCATCTATAACACCTTGGTCCTTCTTTCCTCTTCCCATCACGCCTAGGAGAAACACTCCTCTCTTGCTGATATGAAGTAGAAGGACCATCGTCCGCAACAACCTTCACCTCCGTCTTGAACAACCCATCAAGGGAAGTCCAAACCTCCGCGGCTGACCGACATCCACTTATGTGGTCCAAGAGCTCCGATGAGATCACCTGCTTGAGAAAAAACTCCGCTTTCGCATTTGTCTCCTTCCAAGCTCTCATCTCTTCAGCATTGCCTGCAGTAGCCTCTTATCTTTTTGCTCCGCATACTACCTCCCAAAGGTCCTCATCAAGAAGAAAGCTCTCCATACAAGACTTCCACCTATCAAAGTTCGTCTCTGTAAGGAGTTCAATTCCAGGACAACTTGCATCTTCCACTGCCATGGTTCTACCACTGGTTCCCTCTTCACAAGAGCAACAACCACTTCAGTTGATCACTGCTTATCCACTCCATTCCTGCTCTGATACCATGTTGAATTTTCCCAAGGTGATCAACGAGATAGCTTGATGCCAAATTAATATTTTAGAACTATCAAGATCACACCTTGATCATGTGGAATTTTCCCGGACCTTGGAGTTAATAGGGGTTATCTCAACTTAAGTCAGTAACAACCAGAAAACACATGCTGCAACAAGAGCCTTTATTGATTAACAACAATCTTCTTTACAAGGCGAGACATACATGACGAGACATGCTTCACCAAAATGAACACAGGGAAAGCAGAGACAATTACAAAGACAAGTCAAAACAAGCCGCGGGTACTCAATACCAAGCTGTCGGTCTACTGCTGTGGAGTCCGCTCAATCCGCCAGGTCGCCAGACCGCAACCCAAGCCGTGCGTACTCCCCCTTATTCCAATGCTAGCTCTAGCTGCCGATTTGCAAGACAGCTAACCGCAAGGTCACCTACCCACCAGACCGCACAAGCTGCAATGCCAAATAGAACAGTCCGCCTGAAGCAGGCGACTTATTCGACCCCGAACCAAGTTGCCAAAGAGAATACCGTCTGGTCACTGTCCGCGACCTGCTGTTTACCGCTTGTTGCTTAACCGCAGAGTCTGTACTGTCCCTGACCGCAACTAGAGCCAAGTCCTGGCTTTCCAGCGCTATCCGCACAACCTGCAAAGAACAACCCGGTCAACTCAATCAAACCGCGTGGACACAAAAGTCCAGTTCGCAGCAACTATTGCGAGCTCACTTTTTGTTCACTCATGCAAAGAGGTTGTCTTTTTTTCCTGATGTGACATGAGTAATATTTATAGGCACGATGAGGAGTGCGGTCACCGCCCTAGCCGATAGGATTACCGCCACATCCCGCAGCAAGTAACACGTGTATACGCAAGACCTGCGGATACACTCCAGTCCGCCGCTACCTGTGCAGGATATCCAGTCCGCCAATGCATCACCAAGGCCGGACACATCGCCAGTCTGCCTTGTCGCCAAAGGCCAAGCCAACGCCAAGGCTTCACCAAGGCTTCACCAAGGCCGGATAGATCGCCAGTCCGCCTTGTCGCCAAAGGCAAAGCCGTAAAGCTTCACCAAGGCCGGACAACAACACCAGTCTGTCTTGTCGCCAAAGGCCATACAAAGACCACCACAGCCGGACTCTACAACAGTTGTCTGCCTATCCACAGACACAGCTCCAGTCGGCTTATCCCGAGCCCACAGCCTCGCCACCAAGGCACCTCTCGGACTCAGCAGACACAGCTCCAGTCTGCATATACTGCGGATAACTCCAGTCTGCATTTTCCGCAGACTTCTCCAGTCCGCATAACCTGAGTCCACGATCATGCCAGCAAGGCAGCTGTTGGACTCAGCGGACCCAGCTCCATCCGCACATAGTTGCAGACGCAATCTTCGGTCCTCTTTTCCCCAAACTCGCAACCAAGGCACATAGCACTTCTGCTGAGCTTGGCGGACTGAGAAGCAGTCCGCGCTCCACTGCACAATCTCCTCGGACAGAGCCAAACATGGACTTGGTTCAGAACCAACCAAGTCCATACCACTGGCCACAAGGGCCAGTATGCACTTACTAGCGGACAATGGATCCAGTCCGCCTGCACCGGCGAACTCCAGTATCAGTCTGCACTGACTGGAGATCTCCGCGGCTTGCATTTGCCGCTTCACCAGAGCAAGACCAAGGATTCTGCCATGCTGGTCTGACGAGCTCCATTTCTTCAGTCCGCTTCTTGCCAGACTCCGCGGATATAGATGCTATACGCCTGGTTACTTCCTAGGATCCAACTGCTTGCAGAGCATAAGCCAGCCTGGCTAACCGCCATTGTTATCCGCGTAGTCCGTGCGAACAGACCGCCCAAGCTGCCACAGAACAAACCATCTGCGCCAGCCCCACCGACCTGGTTGTCCGCCAATAATGTCCGCGTAGTTCGCGTGCATAGGTTGCCCAAGTCTTGCATTCACCCACTTTCACTTCACAATTTTCAACAGTGTTGTTGATGCACGAAAATTCAAAGGCGGTCGAGCACCACCAGCTAACAGTTTGAGCACAGGGGAATAGAAGGGGAAAGAGAGACTGCGAGTAGTAATCTACTAAGTAGACGAGAGCAAGAAGAACAGCAGGGCCGTGAGTCACGACAACAACAGACTTCGCCCATCGCGGCCTGAATGCCTCTCTGGCGACGGGCTTTTCTTTGATTGAAGAAGGGTTTGATTACAAGTGAAGGAAAAGAGGAATAGGCAAGGGCTGAGCAAGCTGGAGTCCGTAAAGCATGAAATTCGAGTCCGCAGCCTTTAACAAGCAGGCTCCTGGGCACGAGTCAGCGTGCCTTGGCTGCAGCACCTCCCCCCTATTTATAGGATGGGGGCCTGCCCAAACGGGCAGGGCTAAAATAACCGACTGCCCGGGGTACAGGAGAACCGGGCAGCGGTGACGGGAAGCAAAAAGAAAGAACACGCCAGTCCGCGCAAAAGGGGCAGACTGGGCTCGCAGGCTGGAGCTTCTATCTGCTGCTGCTAGGCGCGATCCTGCTAGAGGACGGCGGCCTAGGCGGACTGGACACTACGTCCACCGAAGTAGAATCAATCTAGAGATCTAAAGGCATGGCAAACCGGATGAACGGAGCCTTGAGTCCGCCGCCGGGGGATCAACCTTGGGGTGGCTGATCATTGCTGCTCTGCCAAGCTGGGCGGACTGCCGAACCGTATCCGCCCGTGATAGGCCAGGAACCTTAGAATTTTGCTGAGTCATCGGGCCATGTGGATTGCCAAATTGAGTCCGCGGATAATGTTACAGGGCCATGGCATCTTGTAGGTGTTGTGGACTGAGGGGTTAACATAATCCCCGCACATTTTTAAGTTTCCAGAAAACTTCGAAAATGTTTTCTTAACCGCTGAGTCCGCACGCCTCATTAATACCGCCAGCGCTATAAATATTGCTTGAGGGCCTGGAACTGTTAAGAACTTCGATCGACACGGGCGCAATTCACCGCTTGCGGTCTCCACTTTACAGTCCGGCATGGCGAGGCTTGGTGCTTTCTTCACTAGTCTTACTGAAAAAAGTGAGAAGTCAATAACGCCAATGAAAACTAAGAAAATAATGAAGAGAGGGACGAGAGGAGAGCATGTCCGCTCTATTGGAGAGAGTTCCCATAGCAAGCCGGTCGAGAAAGCAGTCCGCCATGTTGATATATATGTGCGCAAGAAGGAGGATGTTGCTGTTTCTCACGCTGAACAGCCGTTAAGAAGTGAGAAGTCATTAAATCTGTCGGACACCGCCCCCACTCAAAAAACCGCGAACTCGACGGACACGGTTGGCGAAAATAATGAGACCAAAGTATCATCCCCCAACGCCCAGGAGCCTATCGTTAACCTTGATGAAGACAGGCGGACTGCAGGAGAAGAGGTTGGGAAAGACGCGCCTTCAAAGGCATTGGTCGTTGCGAACCTTGAGACGGTCCGCAAGAGCCAGCCAGATTTAGGAAAGGCTGTCGCGGACTCTGCCGAGAAAAGGGGCCCTTCTGGAAAGAAGAGGAAGAGGGAGGATAGACTGTGGCTGAGCGGGTTGAAAAGAAGCAGTGAGCGATGAAAGAGAAGAATATCTCCGTGCGGACTGGAGATGCTGACTTGCAGCACAGACTGCGCGAAAAAGAAGTTCCTGAAAGCGACTTAGTTACACCGGAGGGCCAAGTCCAGGGAGACAATTCCGTCTCCGCGGTCAGTTTATCCACTGACGAGATACTAGATTCCCTAGACGTCGATCAACTTGATCTAATCAGTGAATCCTTGCTGGGTGTACTACATATGAGGTGGAAATCCTTGGTGTTAAGGGCGGCGAACTCCCCTCTTTATCCGCTGCAGAGGAAAGAGAGAGGGAAAGACTGAAAGAGAAGATAGCGGAGCACAAGAAACAAATTGCCGCTCATGTAGCTACGGTCGAGGCGGCCTCGAAGCAGGCCGCGTCGGACAAGAATGCTGAGGATCTGCGGACTGCCGCAGAGCTGTTGCAGACAGGTAACCTTTAACCGGCGCCTAAATATTTTAAGCGTCAGTGGCTTTATAGGTTTCCGCAGCGGAAGCCGAGCCTGATTAAGATCATCACCGAGACTGATGAAATTATTGTTTCAAAAAGTTCTACTGCTGAAAAAAGAGTCAAAGTCCATCGCAAATGGAAGAAACAGTTAAGCGCCTTTGACCCGGAGCGGGCAAGGCGTCCTATCTTCGATAGCCGGCAACTCGATGTTGCTTTTTCTAAAAGTGATCCTTTATCGTGATTCTTTGAGTCCGCTGCGGACTGTATTTGAATTTGAAATTGACCTTATTTGTTGCAGGTAGAAAGTCGCCACCGGGCTATATCGAGAGTGGGGAGATTGTTGTTACACCGAATACCGACGTTGACGCGGGCTCGCATGATGAGTCCACAAGAGGTGAGCAGCCTAGCCTGAATAACATCAAAGAGTTAGAAAAGAGGTTTCAAGCTGAAATTCAAGAAATCAGAGTGGAGTTAAAGATGGCGGAAGAGCGCGAGAAGGCATCCGCAGGGCGCGAGAAAGCCTTAAAGGATCAGATCGTCAGCATCTCAAGGGCGCTGGAGAGGTCTGATAGGGATAAGAAAAGGCTCGCTGATGATGTCCGCTTCTACAAAGGAAAGCACTTGGCGATGGCAAGGTAAGAAAAAGGGAAGCGGGCTGCCGAGGTTGCTGAATAGAGATCGCGATTGACAGATCGAGTTGCTCCAGTGGTGGCAGCACATTAGGTGGTGGCCAGCATGCCGCAGACGAGGAGCCGAGGCCGGCAATGGAGCTGATGATTCCCTTGAGTTGGGTATACCGGGAGGCCGCTCACATGCACCGGACCATTAACTCTATTCATCACCACATCTGTCGCTTGTATAGCGAGGTTCTCCAAATAAGCGATCAGAAGGATCTGAGCGGGAACCCGATGATCCACTGGCATAATAAGAACAAGCATGTCCGCTTGTCGACAGCGCTTCCTTCGTGGAAAAGTTCGAGAATAACTCGCCATGCTTATGTCGCGATCTCCGCACTATATGGGAAGCGCAACTTGAGCGATTTGAAGAAGGTTGCCGCTGCCGATCTCCCTCTGCTGGCCTCTCAGGAAAGTGCGAATAGTGTGGTGACAAACCACTTTGTCTGTTCCCTGGCCAGAGACCTGCTCAGAGAAAACGACCAACTTCAAGAAGTAAAAAGGCTGCTCAAGGAAAGAAATGTGCGGTTAAGGAAGAAGGTCGCTCGACAGAAGGAAGAGCTGGGGGTGAGTTGTATTTGCAGCGGTCTCAATTTAATGTCCGCCGCGAACTGATGTTTGTTCTTTTGTTTTGCACAGGTCGCCTACGACTTGGAAAATGACAACTTCCAGGTCACTATGCTCCCCTTTGTGAAAGAAACCGTCGAGATCTCTATCGAGCGATTTGTCCGCGACGGCCTCGCAAAGGAAGGGGCGGACGGTGTTCCTTTCCTGCAGCTCTTCCTTGAGTTGAAAGAGCAGGTTGGGGCGATGGAGTGGGCTGCCAAGGGAAAAGACGTCATCATTGAGGAGGAGGAAGAAGAAGTAGAAGGCGAAGAAGAAGGTGAAGCCAAGACAATGGCTGACGACACTGGTTCAAGTCAACAAGGCGGAGAACAGTTCGCCGAGTCCGACACCTCTGCATCTTCCTCTGCTGGCAAGAGCTCGCATAGCGAGTCCGCGACAAGCACTGGTTCAGATGGCAGCAGTGGGAGTGGCTCGGGTGGCTATTCTCCGGAGATCGATGTCAAAAGCTTAAGCCCTGCACTTCCTGCCGAGAAGAAACAGAAGATCGCCACGGCCGAATGATGTATTTTTGTTATTACTTTTGTAAATAGAGCGGACTCAAGTTTGTAGTCCGCCGAATACATGAAAGATGTAACTTAATTTTTGATCAAATAAAAAAGGATATTCTGGTATCAGTGTGTCTCCTGCAATGTTCTATATTTTTGTATTGACGTAGTTAAGTTCGATCTCCATGTAGTAGTCCGCGTGATGCAAAGATCATCCATACTATATCAGTCTTCGAATTCCTAATTTAGGAAGTTTCATTTAGTAATCTGACCACTGTCCGCCGTAACAAGAATGAGAAGTTTAATTGGTTGTCGAAAAGATCAGGCGGACTCTGACGAGTTCCAATAACAGTCCGCGATTCTCTTTGTCAATCTTTTAAGCTTAATGATAATATAATCATGGCAGCCTTATATTTATTGCCAAAACGCGAGCTGAAAAGACCCACCGAGAACCAATCTTGCGGATTGGGCGGCTATGATTATACAGTTCGCACATATTCTAATAGAAATGATCTATAGCTTGCGACCAAGCTGGCAGGTGCGGTCGGAGCGGCATAGCTTTTCTCACTGGGCCACAAGCTATACGATCAACCCAAGGAAAACCGGCGGACTTAACGGATAACAGAAATGCAGTCCGCACTAAAATATAATGAAATGATCTATAGCTTGCGACCAAGCGGGTAGGTGCGGCCGGAGCGACATAGTTTTTCTCACCGGGCCACAAGCTATACAATCAACACAAGGAAAACCAACGCACTGAGCGGATAACAGAAATGCAGTCAGTACTAAAATAGAATGAAATGATCTATAGCTTGCGACCAAGCGGGGAGGTGCGACCGGAGCGGCATAGCTTTTATCACCGGGCCACAAGCCATACGATCAACCCAAGGAAAACCGGCGGACTGCGCGGATAACAGAAATGCAGTCCGCACTAAAATAGAATGAAATGATCTATAGCTTGCGACCAAGCGGGCAGGTGCGGCCGGAGCGACATAGCTTTTCTCACCGGGCCACACGCTATACGATCAACCCAAGGAAAACTAGCAGACTGTGCGGATAACAGAAATGCAGTCCGCACTAAAATAGAATGAAATGATCTATAGCTTGCAACCAAGCGGGCAGGTGCGGCCGGAGCGGCATAGCTTTTCTCACCGGGCCACAAGCTATACGATCAACCCAAGGAAAACCGGCGGACTGAGCGGATAACAGAAATGCAGTCCGCACTAGATATCCCTGTGAAGAGTAAGATGCAGACTTGTGACCAAGTGGGCAGGTGCGGCCGGAGCGGCATAGCTTTTCTCACCTGGCCACAAGCCTTTTGCAGACCTAACGGAACGGTCCTCTGCCCTCTTGCCTGGAGTACAGTCTAAGTTGATCTTTTTGGCAGTTGCGGCCGGAGCGGCATAACTTTCCTCCTAGATCAACCAAGTTGTGGGTCTCCTGCAGGCACTGCTTGAGGGTACCATGGAGTGTTCGAGGGTTACAAACTAAGATGACCCATGGGCAAGTGCAGCCGGAGCGGCATAACTTTCCACACGCGATCAACTAAGTTGTAACTATATCCCTAAAGTGGCATGGTAGAGCTTAAATCCCACCCTGTCCCTCCATAATGCAGAGGCGGGGTCAGATACTAGACGAGATCCGAATTTCAGAATCCTACCGCGCTAGAGCCTGCAAGCTCCCACTACATGGTGCGAAATCTCCCCGCGAAACATGGTCTTTGTGGTGTTACGCTAATGACAACGGCTTTAGGGGAGGTTTGCTGAAATCGGCGATGTCTCCTGGTATCAGGCAACCATTTATTGATGTTCGCGAGAGAAAGAGAAAACATCAGGGAAAGTGTCAGTACGAATCCTTTGATTAATGAGAGACTTTTGCAATGTTAGCATAAGAAAGAAAAGAGAGTTCAAAGATGGAACAATTTTGGAATCTTCCTTGCTCAGCGTGCTAACTGTTATGTTTGAATAGATAAAACACTTGAAGAAGCGTTAGCAGGCAGCTTTTACTCATAATGATTTTTGAAGAGGCTACATAGAATGGAATAGAGAAGGTTCAGGAATAGAAACATTTGAGATCATCTCCGCTCCATGCATGTGGCATATCCTCTCCCTCGTATGTTTGCAAGCGGTATGCGCCGTTCTTTAATGCTTCTTTGACAACGAAGGGGCCGACCCAATTCAGATTAAGTTTTCCAACTGAGCTAGCTATTGCAGCAGCGTCAACTTTTTTAAGAACGAGATCTCCCACTTGAAAGTGTTTGATCCTTACGTTCTGATCAAAGTATCGGGACATCCTTCTCTTGACCTTTTCCTTTCTTATTGCTGCTTTGTCTCTAATTTCCTCAATGTGTTCCAGGCTGAATTTCATCTCTTCATTGTTCAGCTCAAGCCAGTCCTCAAAACCTTGCCTTGCAAGCAGAACTCTGGGTGATGGTACTTCAAACTCAACTGGGATGAGGGCTTCTGAGCCATAAGAAAGTTTAAACGGGGTTTCTCCAGTTGCGGATGAAGGTGTCGTTCTTAGGGACCAGAGGACCAATGGAAGTTGATCGGCCCAGCTGCCTTTTAGATTATGCACTTTCTACTTAAGTAAATTGAGGTCTTGCTTGTTGGATGTTTCAACTTGGTCATTGCTCCTGGGATAATGGACTGATGCAAACCGCAGTTCTGTTCCGATCTGTTTGCAAAAATCAATCATCTCTGCGTTGTTGAACTGTGGCCCGTTGTCGGTGATTATAGCCATTGGTACTCCATGTCGGCAGACAATCTCTCCCCAAATGAAATTCCTGATGACCCGAGTTGTTGTCTTTGCCAATGCCTTTGCTTCAATCCACTTGTTGAAGTAGTCAATCATCACTATGATGAAACTCCATTGTCCGCTTGCCATAGGAAAAAGGACCAATGAGATCCATCCCAAAAACTGCAAAGGGCAAAGGAGTTGCAATTGATCTGAGTGACTGAGCAGCCTGGTGTTGAAGTGGAGCAAACTTCTGACACTGAACACACTTTCTTGCATAAGCCTCAGAGTCTCTCTTCATGGTGGGCGAGAAATATCCCTGCCGCAGGATCCGTCTTTCTAAAGTTTTTGCTCCTGAGAGACTTCCATATTCACCTGAAAGAACTTCTTGCAAAACCACTGGAGCTTCTTCTTCTGAAACACATCTGGCCATGGCAGAGAGGAATGTTTTTCTGTAGAGGATTCCTGCCACTAAGTAATAGTGAGCTGCTTTTATTTTGAACATTTTCTGATCTCTTATTGAATGATGAAAGTTCTCTATTGATAGATAAAGAATGAACGGGTCCATCCAGGATGGACGCTGATCAACCTGCTTCAACTCACCTTCCTCCACTGTCGGGCGGAAGAGTTTGGAAGTTGTTCCTCCTAATGGCAGTCCATACTTGGCAAGAACATCTGCCTCCTCGTTTTCTATTCTAGGGATGTTCTCAACGGTAAAGCTTTTGAATTTGTCGACTTCTATTTTCACAAGAGAAAGATATTTCTTCAAGATCGGCTCTCTTGTCTCAAAGTTACCAAGGACTTGTGACGCCATCACCAGAGAATCAGTCTTGATATGAACATGATCAATTCCGAGTTCTCTTGTAAGTCTCAAGCTTGCTAGCAAAGCTTCATACTCATCTTGGTTATTGGTCAATGGAAAATAGAACTTGATGGCCTGCTCCAGTTTGATGTCGTTTGGGTTGATCAGAACCGCTCCTGCTCCAGAAGAATTTCTGCCTGAGGCACCATCAACATAGATGGTCCAAGTCAAAGCAGACCTTTCTGCTTGATCAGAACTAGACTCTGCTGTGCCAATCAGAAAGTCTGCTAGAACTTGAGCTTTGATGGTTGTCTTGGGCACATAAAAAATTTCAAATTCACTCAATTCTATTGACCATTTGGCTAATCTGCCAGAATGCTCTGGTTTCTCCAACACATTTTTCGAAGGTTGATCAGTAATAACTCGAATTGAGTGTGCTTGGAAATACGGACGGAGTCTGCGAGCTGACATGACTAGTGCCAAGGCTAACTTTTCCAGAATCGGATATCGTGTCTCTGCACTTTTCAGAATATGGCTAACATAATAAATCGGGAACTATTTCCTGCTCTCCTCTCGAAGAAGAACAGAGTTGACCGCCTCAGGGCCAACTCCTAAGTACAAGAAAAGCATCTCACCTGACCGAGGACTCTGGAGCAGAGGTGTTGAAGTTAGCTGTTTCTTTAACTGCTCAAAGGCCTGAGAAAACTCTTCTGTCCATTGGAACTTGCATGCTCCTCGAAGAGTCTTAAAGAAAGGAGTACTCTTGTGTCCAACCCGAGAGAGGAACCTTGCAAGACCTGCTAACCTCCCCCCTAACTGTTGAACTTCCTTAGGCGAACGGTGGGGAGGCATATCAAGAATAGCTTTTACTTTGTCTGGATTGGGGGCAAGTCCTTCTGGAGTAAGGAGATGACCAAGGAACTTCCCCTTACTCGCCCCAAAGGTGCACTTCAACGGGTTGAGCTTTATTTGATATCTACGCAGAGTAGTGAACGTCTCTGCTAGATCTTGTAAGTGCAGCGAAAAAGACTTACTCTTGATCAAGAGGTTGTCTACAAATACTTCTACGTTTCTTCCTTTCTGTTGCTTAAATACACGGTCCATCATGCGTTGGTAGGTTGCACCAGCATTTTTAAGCCCAAAGAGCATCACAAGGTAACAGTAGCAACCGTCATTGGTAATGAATGGCGTATGAGGAACTTCAGGTTTATGCATTCTTATTTGGTGATACCCAGAAAATGCATCTAAAAAACTCATAAAGGAGTACCCTACCGTAGAATGAACTAAAGAATCTATCCGAGACAAGGGATAACAATCTTTGGGGTAAGCTTTATTAAGTTTTAAAAAGTCTACGCAGATGCACCACTTCCCTCCTGGTTTTTTAACCATTAAAACATTGGATATCTAGGTTGTGTATTGAATTTCACTAATGAAATTTTCCTTGAGGAGCTTCGCGACCTCCTCTCTTTTTGGTTCAGCAAGCTTCGTTGCCACATCTCTTTTCTTCTGCTGCACAAGTTTGAAGTTGGGATCAATATTAAGGTGGTGGCAAGCAACATCCGGATCCACACCTGGCATGTCTTCTGTTGACCAGGCGAAGACATCTAGGTTCTTCAACAAGCAGGAGATCAGCTCGGCCTTCTGATCTTCAGGCAACTCCGAGTTGATGGAGAGCTTTCTCTCCTCCCCCTCATCAATGGGGACTCCTTGCGTCACCTGGAAATGTTCTAGGTGAGATCCTCCACCAGCAGTAGTTTCTGAACTTGAAGAGGCTTCTGCAGCTGCTGCTGGAGCAATGGAAGGACTGGCATCAACCATGATAACAGTGCGAACATAGCACTCCCTTGCTCTCCTTGGGTCACTCCTAACCCGACACATCCGTCCATCGGCGAAAAACTTGATCGCGAGGTGGTAAGTTGAGACCACCTCTTGATACTTGTTCAACAGAGGTCTGCCGAAGATGGCGTGATAGCTACTCGGAGCGTCAACCACTATGAATTGAACTTGCTTGGTTGCCCCTCCAAGCTTTACTGGCAGGATGACGCTTCCTTCAACTTCTTTTCTCTCCCCAGAGAAGCCGTAGAGTGGCCCTTCGGTGGAAAGCAGAGGCTTTCCAGTTTTCAGGGCCTCAAAGGTTGATTTAAACAGCAGGTTGTCTGAGCTTCCAGTATCGATGAGGATCCTGTCAACCGTGAAATCCCTAATAATAGTCTTAATCACAACTGCATCATTGAATGGATTTGCTGTTTGGGGTAGATCAGCTTGGCAAAAATTGATGACCTCACTTGGTGGAGCAGTGGAAGAGGAAGAGGCCACCTCTGCTCGAGTGACCCTTGAGATTGAGGACTTCCGAGTAGACTCGGTTCCTGCCTCATTATGAATAAAGAAGAGTTGTTCAAGGACTCCTTCATCATCTACATCAATGCATTCAACTGAAATGTTGATTGGCCCCAGACAGCCTTCGCCCTCTACCTCCACACATTCTTGATAAGTTTCAGCTACTTCCTTGCCTTTGGAGGTGGATGGCTTTGAAGAAGAGTCTTTCTTGCTCAAATCAATCTTGCCCTCGGCAAGTAGTTTCTCTATTAACATACGAAGGGATTTTCAATCTTCTGTCAAGTGACCCTTCTCCTTGTGGAACTAGTAGAAATGCGCGTTGTTTCTTGGCCTCCACTCTCCTTAAGGCCCTTGTTTCTTCTGTTCCGATTTCTTTTGCAAGATCTGGATGACTTCGTCAAGATCCAGACCTGCAATCTCCTCCATGGAGTTAGTATCATACCGGCTCGGAGTAGGCAGGGCTGCTTGCTGGAGGATGGGAAGCGCTTGCAGTGGAATGGCAGGAGTGGCGGCCAACGGTAGTCTCTGATCTTGAAACTGTTGATGGCCGAGAAATGGTTTCTTGTGGCGGAAATTCTGGCCTCTTTGAGAAGGAGGCTGAAAATCTGGGCGAGGGGGCTTGCTGTAAGAAGAACCGGATGCATCCCTTCCTTCAGCCTTAGCCGTCAGGGATGAAACATACATGGGGTTGGCGTTCTCACCTTCAATGAAGCAGTTAACCATGGCGATCAACTCCTGGTATTTTTCTGGTGCCTTTGTTGTTGCTTTAAATTTCAAGGGGCCTTCCCGGAGGCCATGAATCAAGGCGACCTTATAGTAGTCGGGGTTCACATTTCTTACCCCCTGAATCTCCTTCTGGAACCGATTAACAAATTGTGCAACTGATTCGTTGTCCCTTTGCTTGATTTCGAAGAGAGGCATCTCAGCAATAATTTGTTGATCAGTTCCAGAAAGAGATTCATGGGGTAAACCTCAGCAATAATTTGTTGTGAAGCTCAGTGAAGGAAGAGATTGTACCCGAAGGTAGCTCATAGAAACACTCTCTCGCCTGTCCTTCGAGAGTGGTAACCAAAAGCTTGCACTTGATGGCATCGGAGAGGCATCTCAGTGCCACTGCCCCTTTGAACGCTTGGAGGTGGGTGACTGGATCAGTCTCCCCTGAGTAGAATGGAAGGCGAGGTTCCCTGAAGTTGTTTGGAGCTGACTCCCATCGGGTTCGATCAACGAAGGGAGATGGAGTATCGAACTTATAAGGGTAAAAAGGGCGGACTGAAGCTGGGGAGTCCGCGGGCTCGACGGATTGGCGATCATCAAAATGGAGCTGTCGGGCAGGAGTGCCCTTGGCTGCTTCTCTGAAAAAATTCATGAATCTGGCAAACTGCTCCTCCTGAGGGCGTAGAGGGGCGGCGGACTGGACAGGATCTCGAGGAGTGACTGGTGATTGCCGAAGCGGAGTTCGGCGAGCTGGAGTCTGGCGGACTGGCGAGTCCGCAAGTTCTGCTGCGGCCTGGGGAGCAAGCCGCTGGGTTAACACAAGCAAGGCTTGGCTAATCGTGTCGAGACGCTGGTCAGTCTGCCTGCGGGATTGCTCGGCCTCAAAGCAAGCTTGCTCGATTGCATCCCAAAGAGAATCCTCCGAAGAGTTGGAGCGGTCTGAGTAGCGAGCTCAACGGTCTGACATGTTTGTCCGCTGTATTCGAAATACTACTCGAATCTGAAGGTTGCATGTTAACTTTTGATGCACGAAAATACGAAGGGGGTCGAGCACCATCAGCTAACAGTTCGAGCACAGGGGAATAGAAGGGGAAAGAGAGACTGCGAGTAGTAATCTACTAAGCAGACGAGAGCAAGAAGAACAGCAGGGCCGTGAGCCACGACAACAACAGACTTTGCCCATCGCATCCTGAATGCCTCTCTGGCGACAGGCTTTTCTTTGACTGAAGAAGGGTTTGATTACAAGTGAAGGAAAAGAGGAAGAGGCAAGAGCTGAGCAAGCTGGAGTTCGCAAAGCACGAAATTCGAGTCCGCAGCCTTTAACAAGCAGGCTCCTGGGCACGTGTCAGTGTACCTTGGGTGCACCACCTCCACCATATTTATAGGATGGGGGCCTGCCCAAATGGGCAGGGCTAAAATAACCGACTGCTCGGGGTACAGGATAACCGGGCAGCAGTGACGGGAAGCAAAAAAGAAAGAACACGCCAGTCTGCGCAAAAGGGGCGGACTGGGCTCGTAGGCTGGAGCTTCCATCTGCTGCTGCTAGGCGCGATCCTGCTGGAGGACGGCGGCCTGGGCAGACTGGACACTGCGTCTGCACAAGTAGAATTAATTTAGAGATCTAAAGGCATGGCGAACCAGATGAACGGAGCCTTGAGTCCGCCGTTGGGGGATCAACCATGGGGTGGCCGATCACTGGTACTCTACCGAGCTGGGCGGACTGCCGAACCGTATCCGCCCGTGATAAGCCAGGAACCTTAGAATTATGCTGAGTCGTCGGGCCATGTGGATTGCCAAATTGAGTCCGCAGATAATGAAACAGGGCTTTGGCATCTTGTAGGTGTTGCGGACTGAGGGGTTAACAAGTGTCAACCCTGGACACGGTCGTGTCAACCATGGACATGCCCGTGTCAACCCTGGACATGCCCGTGTCATAGGCCGTGTGCCTCAATCGATGCTGAAACATTCAAGCCTAAACATGACACGGCCCCTGGACACACCCGTGTCATAGGCCGTGCGCCCGACATGGCTTCGGAGACGCTTGTTTCCCAGGCCGTGTTCAATACTCGACATAACACATCCAATTCAAGAAAAGGACACGACTCTGGACACACCCGTGTCATAGGCCGTGTGAAACCATAATGGCTCCAAAGCCCTTAAAAAACACTACCCATTCATCACTAACTTTCATAGTGCTATATTAAGGGTATTATAAACCTATTAACTAATTCGTATATGAGTTTTGGGGCATTACAGTTCTCCCCCCTTAAAAATAATTTGGTCCTGAAATTATATATTGGATAAGTACACAAAATTAAATGGTACCTGAGTAGAAAAGCTCGGGAAACTCCACAAGCATGGTCTGTTCTCTCTCCCACGAAAGCTCCTCACGACCACAATTGTCCCATCAGACCTTGACCATCCTCATAGCTTTGTTCCATAATTGTTTGACCTCTGCATCCTCGATCTGAATGGGCCGAAATGTGAAATACATCATGCAATCCACTCAGTTTTACCGAAAGAGCCAACCGATAGGCGGCTTCACCAACTCGCTCCAACATCTCAAAAGGCCCAACATACCTCGTACTAAGCTTCTTTAAGCGTCGAATCCTTGATACGTCTTTAAACGATTTTATCTTGAGGTATACCCAATCGCCCACCGCAAACTCCACATTCCGATGTCTGGTATTGTACTACTTGGCCTGTCTATCTTGAGCAGTCAGTAGCCGTTCCTGAATCAATTGAATTGTTGACGTAGCATCTTCAACCTCTCTTCGCTTATAAAGCTTCGATTCTCTTATTTCTACCCATGCCAAAGGTGTATGACACCTCCTTCTGTATAGAGCCTCAAAAGGCGCCATCTGAATACTGGCTTGGTAGCTGTTATTTAATGCAAACTCAATCGTGTAAAGATGGTCCTCCCACCTTTTACCAAAATCCAATGCACACATACGAAGTATGTCTTCCATCATCCTGTTCACCCTTTTAGTTTGCCCATCTGTCTGCGGGTGAAAAGTTGTGCTGAAGTTCAGCTTGGTACCCAACAACTGATTAATGATCCTACAATTGTTAGATATGAACCAGCCATCACGATCACTAACGATGCTCCGGGGTACACCATGCAAACGGACTATGCTATCCACAGAAAGCTTCGCCATCTTCTCCACTGAATCACCCTTCTTATTGGGTATAAAATATGACACCTTCGTTAAACAATCAACAATCACCCAAATGGTGTCGTTCCCCTTGTGCGATCTCGGCAAACCGTGCACGAAATCTATAGAGATTTCATCAAACTTCCACTCCAGTATAGGCAAGGACTTTAAAAATCCACCTGTCTTTTGGCATTCGGCCTTCACCAAGGCACAAGTCTGACACTTTGCCACGTATAACGCTATGTCTTTCTTCATACCTGACCACCAGAACAGCCTCTTCATGTCTTTGAACATCTTTGTGATCCCAGGGTGAATTGAGTACTTGGTAAAATGCTCCTTGTACATCAATTCTTCTCGTAATTCCCCAACATTAGGGACGCACAACCGACCACCTTTCCATACAAGGCCGTCGTCAACATAAAACTGGTCATTTCACCCATCCACGGACTTTGCCAAGTGACGTTTCAAGATTATGTCCAACTCCAAGGCCTGTCGAATCCTGTCCTTGAGGTCTTATTGAACCTCTGTCCAACTCAAACATGCATTAGCACTAGATCCCTTGTCAACACATGAGATCTCCAAAGCCTCCAAATCACGAATGAGTCGCGCGTCATGCATTTGCAACCATTTGGCCTGCACAGGAATTCTACAACTCAGAGCATCTACCAAAACATTCTCCTTCCCGGGAATATAATGAATCTTGTAGGTGTAGTCCCCAAAGAACTCCATCCACCTACGCTGGCGCATGTTAAGGTCCTTCTGATCAATCAGATATTTCAGACTCTTGTGATCTGAATAAATGTCGACCTTTACTCCGTACAGGCAATGCCTCCAAAGTTTGAGAGCGAATACCATGGCCGCCAACTCGAAGTCATGGACTGGGTAGTTCCACTCTTGCATCTTTAACTGACGTGATCCATAGGCTATCACCGACCCGTGCTGAAGCAGAACACAGCCTAAACCACTCCTAGAGGCCTCACTATAAATCTCAAAGCCTTCAGAACCACAAGGTGAACGTAATACAGGTGTCGTGGTCAAACGACGCTTTAGTTCTTCGAAAGCTTGTGCGCACTCAGGCGACCAAACAAACTTCTGATCCTTCCTACTCAAAGTAGTGATGGGCAATGTTATCCGTGAGAAGTTCTCCACGAATCACCTGTAATAGCCGGCAAGCCCCAGAAAACTCCGGACTTCCACCACCGTAGACAACACAGGCCACACCCGTATAACAACTATCTTTGTCGGATCTACCGTAATACCTTCACCACTTACCACGTTACCAAGTAATGCTACCGAGGACAATAAAAATTCGCATTTGGAGAACTTGGGATACAGTTGGTTCCTCCTCAATGACTCCAACACCATATGCAGGTGCTTGAAATGATCCTCCTCAGACTGCGAGTACACCAGTATATCATCGATAAAGACTATCACAAACTGGTCCAAGTATTCTCTGAACGTTCTATTCATCAAGTCCATAAACACGGATGGCGCATTCGTCAGCCAAACGGCATGACAGTGAACTCATAATGCCCATAACATGTGCTGAAAGCCGTCTTGGGAATGTCACTTTCCCTTATCCGCAGCTGATATTATCTGGATTCCAGATCCAACTTTGAGTACACAGTCGACCCAACTATCCTATCGAACAGATCATCAATCCTTGGGATCAGATACTTATTATTTTCCGTTAGCTTATTCAACTCACAGTAATCAATACAGAGTCATAAGCTTCCGTCCATATTCTTAACAAAGAGAATCGGCGTGTTCCAAGATGACGAACTTGGACGCATATAACCCCTGCTCTATCAATTCCTAAAGTTATGCATTCAACTCTTCCATTTCCCTCGGTGTTAAGCGGTAAGGAGACCACGATATTGGTTTGGCACCTAACACCAACTCAAATGTGAAATCGATCTCCCTTTGAGGTGGAGCTCCAGGGAGATCTTCAGGTAACATGACGGCAAACTCCGACACCATCAGAATACAAACAAAATCAAGCTTGGGTTTCTTAGACTCTAACGGGGTGGAGAAAATCTCCGCACACTAACGTACTTTTAAGTTAGTCTTGCGCTAGGTGTTCAGTCCTATTATGACTCCTTTGAGTTGTAAAAATAATATGAGCACGCTACTCCGAGAGTTAGTCCATGCCATGGATTACGCCAATCTCCACTAGGCAGTATAGACGCTTCCACGTCAAAGGATTGACTTCCTATTCACACTCTCAAGCAAGAAACTCTTTTCGCGCACATCGAACACCCGTTCGGTAACAACATATCAACTTATCTTTTGCCACCCATTCGAACACCCGGCCGGGCCTTCTGTTATATTCCATGTGATGGATGGGGGTGTTACACTACCTTAGGCAATATGATCAACCTCAGATCCACAACAAGGATCCAATCTCAACTTTATTAAATAGGCTTACACTCAGATTTGTTAAGATCCTACTTGATGAAAAGTTTTTGATGATGATTTAACTAGAGAGATTTTCCATGTATCTATCTTCTTCTGAATTGAAGGAGCTCAGTTCAGATATCTTATTCGTCACAGCTCCAAAAAAATGATCTTCAGGAAAAATCTGCTTGAACTGTGAAGTATCTGCAGCTAGGGTTAGCCCTTACTGGTACATCTTTCTCAGAGAGTTTCTCTGAACTTGCTATTGTTGGTGAGAATGGCAACAACTACCTTCTTTCAACTTCCAGATCAACTGTCGCTAGGGTTTGTCCTTGTTGCTTCTTCTTTCTCAGAGACGTTTCTCTGAACTTGTTGTTAAAGATGAGAATGACAACAACTGCCTTCTTTCAACTTCAAGATTAGCTGCTACTAGGGATTCACCTTGCTTCTTCTTCTTTCTTAGAGACGTTTCTCTGAACTTGCTGTTGAAGGTGAGAATGACAACATCTATCTTCCTCAACTCTTAGATCAGAAGTTTGAACTTCTTCTTACGGCTCTGCAACAATGTCGAGAGGAAGAAGATGAAGTTTTGCTTTTTCCAAATGTTGATCCAAAAGTTATCTTCTTCATTCTGATCAGAATTCTTTTATTATCTATGTCCAATGGATCTTTGAGCAGTGAGTCCAACTATAGTTGTTGGTTGCAACTTTGTTTTATCAGCAAATGCCATACAGTAGGCATGCGACACCATTTGATGTGTACTTTAGAATTCTCGATTTCCAATGGCTCTTTGAGCAGTGGGACCCGCTGTAGTTGTTGGCTGCAAATTTGCTTTATCAGTAAATGCCATACATTATGCGTGCGGCACCGTTTATCGCATACTGTAGACTTCCGGCAATGATTTTGAATTTTGTTAATGCCAACATCTGTGGACTTGTCCAAATTCAAGCAAATTTGTACAAGTGATGAGTGAATAACCTTCAATCAACACAAAAACACATAAATAGATTTTTATCTCACTAGGCGTCGAGTGATTAGTCATCACTCGACGAATTTGGACTTAGTCAATATTTCTGTTGAGGATGCGTTGAGCGAACAAACTTCACTCAACGCTTTTGTCCTTAGACAAGCGTTCTAATGATAGACGTTCAGTGCATTGGATTCATTCAATGCTTTTATCCTTAGACAAACTTTTTGTTGGTAGGCTATGAGTGCGTTAAGAGAGCCTTCATCACTCAACGGATACTTGACTTTCCTGCCATCTTGATGAGGCATTGAGTGACCACCCTTCAATCAATGCTTCTGTACTTAGTATAATTTCTTGTTGAGCTAGCGTTGAGTGAATTACCTTCACTCAATGCTTTTGGACTTATACAGAATTTCTGTGTACATCATCAGAGGCTTTGACTGACGCTTATCCTGTCAACGCTTTCTGAGTTTGGCGTTGAGTGAACTGGCTTCACTCAACGCTTCTGGATTTACCCAGATTTATTCTCAGTTTCTCTGGCTTTGACAACTTAGTGATTTACTCGACACTTCTTTCTTAAGGCATTGAGTGAGATGTCCTCACTCGACGCTTCTATCTTCAGGCATCGAGTGAGTTGCCCTCACTCGACGCTTTTGGACTTAGACAAATTTCTATCTTTCCAACAGTCCTCCTTGTGTTCACATGTCACTATCACATAGACAACCTGTCTAATCATTGTGACAAATAACATACTGCACACATTGAACTTAGCCATACATCAAATACAATTATGATCTTAGTATTAATGGTGATGCCTCTCAAAATCTAGGGGACATTGAAGGGCAATATTCTCAACAATCTCTCCCTATTTAAAGAAGGCAGAATACACAGGAATACTAAGATGCATTAATACATAAAACATATCAATTAAGCAAATTTAAGCTAGCAATTGTAGCTTGTCTAAAGTTCCCCAGTTTAATGCAGTGACTTAGCATGTCAAGTCATTGAACTCCTCATACCACTTGAAAGTTTCCAAGTATTATGCACTAACTCAAAAAGTAGTCATTGCTCTCCCACTCGTCCCCCTTTCTGGCTTCTTCAATAAGCATTCATCTATTGAGGGTGGAGAATGGATCATGGGTGAATTATACTCTTGGTCCTTTGGAGCATCATGCTCATGAAGAGTTGATTCCTCATCTAACTGGGTGGATGGACTGACCTCATCCTTAGTAGGAACACGTGAATGCTCCCCCTTGATCATTGTCTTCTTCACCTTTTTAACTTCTTCAGAATCAACTATAGTTAAGGAGGTGCTGGCATTCTTTTGTCTTCTCAGCAGCATCATTCCATCTTAGACTCAGAGATGTTTATGACCATGTCATAAATAATCTCTGGTGCAGGGAGTTCAATGTTGATCTCCCCCTCAGTCTGTGCATTGTCCTTACGAAAAACAGATTAGTAGTGTTGATCTTGGAATTACACTATTGCAGTTGCTTGCATCTTCTTAACATGAAGCTGAACCTGTTCCTTCAAGTGTGTTGAAACCACCCGTCACCACACATCTTGCCAAAACCCCGAGGTGATGGTAAGGGGGGACGGGGGTACATAAACACCAAGGACCACTCGCTGCAGGCAATGTGGGACTAATCCATCCACGGGATGGCGGGGATATTCCGTCACACGGGGGGCCCACCGGGGTCAACACCCAGACCTGGAACGCGATGGGGAAGCCCAAATACGCGGTCCCACACACACCCAATCTCGCTGGACCTTGGTTCTCAACACACCCCCGCAGCGGGATGGCTCTGATACCATGTTGAAACCACCCGTCACCACACATCTTGCCAAAACCCCGAGGTGATGGTTAGGGGGGACGGGGGTACATAAACACCAAGGACCACCCGCTGCAGGCAATGTGGGATTAATCCATCCACAGGATGGCGG
Organism: Platanthera guangdongensis; assembly: GCA_039583875.1. NCBI lineage: Eukaryota > Viridiplantae > Streptophyta > Magnoliopsida > Asparagales > Orchidaceae > Platanthera > Platanthera guangdongensis. The sequence goes on from JBBWWR010000266.1 coordinate 96,677, forward strand.
GGATATTCCGCCACACGGGGGGCCCACTGAGGTCAACACACAGACCTGGAACGCGATGGGGAAGCCCAAATATGCGGTCCCACACACACCCAATCCCGTTGGACCTTGGTTCTCAACAAAGTTTTCCACTTACTCTACCTTAACAAGTGCATCTTCTACTATCCTCTCTAATGGACACTTTACTCCTTTTCAATCTTGATACCACTGAAAGTCTTAACAACCTGCAAGAAGTAGTAATTCCTGCAACAATATAACGAGCAACTGAAGATATCCCAAGTTCAACATACCCAACTCAAACATGATGGTGTTGAGCTTTACTTCATCTAGTAGCTAAGTGAAGATGTCAGCCACTTGTTTTCTGTCGGGACAAATTCATGACTGATATCTTCCTTCTCCACATGCTCCCTAATAAAATGATACATAATCTTAATATGCTTAGTCCTGCTATGAAAGAGAAGATTCCTAACAATGGAGATTACACTAGTTGAATCACAGTCATGGGGGTGTTATTTATCTTGATGTTGAAGTCCTAGAGCTGATGCTGGACCCAACAACTATGCACAACAACTTCCTACAGATATGTACTCTGACTTAGCTCTGGAAAAGCCACATTGGTCTGCTTCTTGCTGCTCCAAGTCACAAGTCTTCCTCCCAAGATCTGACAGGTGGCTGATGTGCTTTTCATGTCCTCTCTACAACATGCAAAATCTGCATCTGAATAGAAAGTTTGTTCAAAATCCCTATTCCTAGGGTAACATAGGCCAAGATCTGGTGTACCCTTAAGATATCTTAAAATTCTCATAGTAGTAGAGTAGTGACACTCTTTAGGGCTAGCCTGATATCAAGCACAAACACATGTTGTATAGATGATGTCTAGCATAGTTGCAATAAGATATAAGAGAGTGCCAATTATCACTCTATATAAAGTTTTATTAACAGGTTTCCCTACCTCATTTTTGTATATATACATACTTGACACTATGAGAGTTTTCATTATGGAGGCACTCTCCATTCCAAACTTTTTGATTAACTCCCTAGTGAACTTAGACTGAGATATGGACAATCCATCTTTAGTTTGCCTTACTTGGAGGACCACGAAGTACTTAATCTCACGCATACTTCTCATCCTAAACTTCCCTTACATAAGTTTTACAAACTTTTTGCAAAGGTTATTATCAGTAGACCAAAAGATTATGTCATCTACATAAATTTGGACTAGGATGATCTTGCTCTTAAATTCTATTAGGAATAGAGACTTCTCTATCTTCCCCCTTGAGAATTTGTTCTCAATGAGGAACCTATATATGGTCTCATACCATGCTCTAGGGGCTTGCTTCAACCCATATAGAAATTTCCTAAGTCTATAAACAAAATTAGGAGAATTAGTATTAACAAAACTTGATGGCTGTTCAACATAACCTGATGTCGGGACTAGTCACTGTGAGATAAATGACTTTTCCAACCAGACACCGGTACCTCGTAGTATCGGATAGAGGAGGTGAGTCATCTGTCCAAGTTTTGTCTTCTCTAGTAGCCATGGGACATCAGGCTGGTTTATCACCAGTCAACACTGCCACTTTTAGTAAATCAAGAGCATACTTCCGTTTGGAGAGGACCAAAGAGTTGGGCTTCCAAGAGATTTCAATCCCCAGAAAGTATTTGGGGAGCCTATATCCTTTGTGACTAGGTGTTGACGAGGGTGTTTCTTTATCAATGCTACCCTAGCCTGGTCATCGCCAGTAAGATGAATATAATCCACGTATACAGTGAGAACCACCATACCAGAGTAGGTTTTACGGATGAATAAGGAGTGATCGACAGAACTTCTTGCAAAACCAATGGCCGCATCAATGCCGCTAAACTTGTCAAACCAAGCCTAAGGGCTTTGCTTTAGGTCGTAGATGGCCTTCTTCAGCCTGCATACTCGTGTCTCCCCCTGAGCAACATGCCCAGGAGGTTGCTCCATGTAAACATCCTATTGAAGATCACCATAGAGAAAGACATTCTTGACATCCACCTGGGAAATCGGTCAATCCCTATTGATAGCCACAGAGATAAGAACCTGAATGGTGCTGAGACGAGCAACATGAGAGAAGGTGTCAAAGTAATCAACACCATAAGTCGGAATAAAGCCTTTGGCGACCAGGCAAGCCTTGTATCGATCCACGTTGCCGTCCGGACGGAACTTCACAACAAAGACCCAGCAATAGCCAACCACATCAGTGCCCAATGGGGGAGGAATAAGGGTCCATGTACCCCTTTCAGTGAGGGTAGCAATTTCCTCATCCATGCCAGTATTCCAATGATGAAAAATAAGAGCTTCCTGGTAGGTTGGGGGAGTGTGGCAGAGATAGCCAAGGCAAATGCCCCTCAAGAAGGAGTTAGACGACCATAGGAAACAACAACAGCTAGAGGGTGTTGGGTACACCTCCGCACCCCTTTGCAAAGAGCAATGGGAAGATCTAGGTCGGCGCGTTCCTGAGTTTCCGGAGTATCCATGGTGGAGAGAGCTGGCACGGGAGTAGAGAGAGACGGCTGTGGAGAGGAGGGAGATATCTCGGGAGGTGGACATGGTGGAGGAGATGGTGGAGACGGTGGAGGTGGTGGAATCTCAGCAGGTATAGATGGGACGGAAGGGGTGGTATGAGAAGTGGGAACATCAGGAGGAGAAGAGGAGTCGTGAGAGAAGTAGGATGCATTTTCAATGAAGGTGATGTCCGCAGAGACGAACTGCTTGCGGGAAACTGGGTCAAAGCAATAATAACCTTTATAAGTGGTAGAGTACCCCAGAAAGACACATTTGGTGGCCCGTGGTCAGAGTTTGTCACGGGTGGTTGAGGGAGAGTGCACAATGGTTGTCCACCCAAAGACACACAGAGGGAGAGGAAACGGATCTTTGCTCGGTTAGAGAAAGGAGAAGCAGTATTGCCATGGAGAACAGTGGAGGGAATACGATTGGAAAGATAGCAGGAGAAGAGAACATGATAGCCCCAATAAGAGCGAGGAACCTCCATTTGTGTCAATGGAGTGCGCGCGACATCAAGGAGGTGACTGTTGATACAGAAAATGCGCCCTCAAATTCCGATAAAAAGGGAAAAAGAGAGAAGGAAACTACAAGAAACCGTTTACTAATGGACCAAGGAAAAATGGTGATCAAGACAGATTCGAGACCGCAAAGTCCGAGATCTGAGTCTGCAACTTTCACTAAATGGGCCTCGGGACTCGAGTCAGTGTGCTTTGGGTGCACCACGTCCCCCTATTTATAGGATGGGGGCCTGCCCAAACGGGCATGGCTAAAATAACCAGCTACCCGGGGTACAGGAGAACTAGACAACAGTGATGGGAAGTAAAAAAAGAAGAACACGCCAGTCCGCGCAAAAGGGCGGACTGGGCTTGCGGGCGGGAGCACCCATCTGTTGCGGCTAGGCGCGATCCTGCTGGAGGACGGCGGCCTGGGCGGACTTATCTTTGAGTCCGCCTGAAGAGCTATCCTGGGAGCTGACCACTCGGTGCTCAGTCCGCCCAGCTCGGCATGTCGCAAATCTCATTAATGTTGTCAGTGCTATAAATATCTCCGGAGGGGCTGGAATTGTCAAAAGTATCAACGACACCGGTTGGTATTCACCTCTTGCTGTCTCAACTTTGTAGTCCGGCATGGCGAGACTCGGCGCTTTCTTCACTAGCCTTACTGCAAAAAATGAAAAACAAATAACGCCAATGAAAACTAAGAAAGTGATAAAGAGAGTGACGAGAGGGGAGCCTGTCCGCTCTACTGGAGAGAGTTCTCATAGCAAGAAGCCTGCTGAGGAAGCAGCCCGCCATGCTGATGTGCCTACACGCGGGAAGGAGGACCCCACCGCATCTCACACTGAACAGCCGTCAAAAAGTGCGGATAAGACATTAAATCTGTCAGATACTGCCCACACTCAAAAAACAGCAAACTCGGCGGACACGGTTTGTGCAAACAACGAAACCGAAGTGTCATCCCCCAACGCCCAGCAACCCATTGTTAACCTTGATGAAGATAGGCGTTCTGCGGGAGACGAAGTTGGGGAAGGCGTGCCGTCAAAGGCATTGGTTGCTGCAAAACTTGAGACAGTCCGCGAGAGCCATCCAGATTTAGGGAAGGCTATCGCAGACTCTGCAGAGAAAAAGGCCCCTTCTGGAAAAAAAAGGAAGAGGGACAAGTCCACTGTGGCCGAGCGGGTTGAAAAGAAGCTGCGGGCGATGAAAGAGAAAAAATATCTCCGTGCGGACTGGAGATGCGGAATTGCAGCACAGGCCGCATGAAAAAGAAGTTCCTGAAAGCGACTTAGTTGCACCGGAGGCCCAAGTCCAGGGAGACAATTCCCTCTCCACGGTCAGCTTGTCTACTGATGAGATACTTAATTCTATAGACGTCGAACAACTTGATCTCATCAACAAATCTTTGCTGGATGTGCTGCATCCTGAGGTAGAAATCTTGGGAGTTAAGATCAACGAACTCCCTTCTTTATCCGCCGCTGAGGAAAAAGAGAAGGAAAAACTGAAAGAGAAGATAGCGAAACAGAAGAAGCAGATCGCCGCCCATGTGGCTACGGTTGAGGCGGCCTCGAAGAAGGCCGCGACGGACAAAGAAGCTGAAGATCTGCGGATTTTTGCAGAGCTGCTGCAGACAGGTAACCTCCAACCGGCGCATAAATACTTAAAGCGTCAGTGGCTTTACAGGTCGCCGCAGCGGAAGTCGAGGCCAATCAAGATCGTCACCGAGACCGATGACATTGTTGTTTCCACAAGATCTGTGGCTGAAAGGAGAATCAAAGTCCATCGCGAATGGAAGAAATAGTTAAGTTCCTTTTACCCGGAGCGGGCAAGGCGACCTATCTACGATAGCCGGCAACTCGCTGCTGCTTTTGCCAAAAGTGATCTTTTATCTTGGTACTTTGAGTCCGCTGCAGACTGTATTTCAATGTGAAATTGACCTTTGTTGTTGCAGGTAGAAAGTCACCACCGGGTTCAATCGAGAGTGGGGAGATTGTGATTACACCGAATACCGAAGTTGACGCGGGCTCGCAAGAGGCGAGCAACCCAGCCTGGATAACATCAGAGAGTTATAAAAGAAGTTTCAAGCCGAAATTCAAAAAAATAGAGCGGAGTTAAAGAAGGCGGAAGAGAGCGAGAAGGAATCGGCAGAGCGCGAGAAAGCCTTAAAGGACCAGATTGCCAGCATCTCAAGGGCGCTGGAGAGGTCTGATAGAGAGAAGAAAAGGCTTGCTGATGATGTCCGCTTCTACAAAGGAAATCACTTAGTGATGGTACGGGAAGAGAAAGGGAAGCGAGATTCCGAGCTCGCCGAGCAGAGATTGCGATTTCCAGATCGCGTTGCTCCGGAGGCAGCATCACCAGTAGAGGGTAGCCAGCACGTCGCTGACGAGGAGTTGAGGCCCGCAATGGAGCCGATGATTCCCTTGAGTCGGGTAGACCGGGATGCCGATCACATGCATCGTACCATTAACTCCATTCATCATCACATCTGTCGCTTGTATAGCGAAGTTCTTCAGATAATTGACCAGGAGGCGCACTTGTGCAGGGACAGGACGGAGAGGTCAGCGCGAACTGAAAATAGAGACCGCTGTGTCCGCAAAAACTGCGAACTATTTTATTTGTTGATGTATAATTATTTGTGCTTTAAACAATGCTCTATGCTGTGGCTTGTGATGGACTGTACAGTGTTTTATGCGGACTAAATAAGATATTCGCACATTATATCGCTAATTTGTGGTGTTCTGTGACGAACTGTGCAGACTAATGCTGTGTCCGCTTCTCAAAATTTAACTTATGAATATCTGCAGGTGGGAAGTTTCGCGAGATGGGCGGACTGAAACTGTGTTCTCTTTATTTTAACCTTTGAACTTGGCAGGTATTCCGGAGACTGGAAATAGCAAAGAGAGCAGACTCGAGTTTTGAGTCCGCTTTTTTTTTGCTGCATGAAAAGCTATGGTGCGAACTTTGCGGGCTCGATAGTCGAGCTGCGCGGCCTGGCCAAAAAGCTGTCAAACCTCTGTTACTATAAATATTGCCCTATTTTCTCTTTTATGCAGGAAAACAACTGTAAGAGGATCCTGCGGCCTGTAGACATGGTGTCTGCCAAAACTGATGCTGCGGTTGCTTTCCACGCTGCCGACAAAAGAAATGTACTTTGATGGAGGCCGACATTGAGGACTTTGTTGAGAGACATATGGATGACTCTACTCTGCTTGTCCGCCTTCCTGTGCATGAAGAAAGATTAAACTTTTCGACAGCGACCCAGATCGCTGTGCCTATCGACCACTTTGATAGCGGATTCAGATTCCCACTGCTATGGGAGATGGTAGAGATATTTGAACACTACGGGATTGTGCCAGGCCAGCTCGCGCCCAACACCTTCGCTGCCATTTATAGCTTCCTTTCTTACTTGCGGTCTGATAAGATTACTTTTTCCCTTAACATATTCCGCAAGATCTTCTCAGCTCGCTCAATAACTCCGTCTGGAGGCCGCCCTTACAAAGGGGTGATCTATTTTTACTGTAGAGGAATGAAGGTCATGGGTCTGCCCAATAAGATCCATAACTGGACCTCGAGGTTTCTTATCTTCGAGGGCGACCTCGGGTTTATTCAAACCTATCTGCAGGAGCGCGCAGACTCCACCTTCAAGAGTGTGCAGCTGGACGCAGCTTAGCTCGCCATTGTTGAGTTCCTTGCTGGAGCCAGGCTGGACATAGAGCACTATATCCCGCTGCTGGCGGGCTTGGGTGACATAAATCGCGAAGAAAGTAAGCTTCTGCGAACTTACTCTTGTATCCTCCGCGACTTGCGTGCTAACGTGTTCTTTTTCTTGCAGCGACCTTGGTCGTGCCTGCAAACATACCACAAACGCCATGCGGGTTTACCCCTACACAGAGGGAGAGAAAACAGGAAGTCGCAAGAAAAAGGAAAGAAGAGGGGGATCCCACGGCAGACTGCTCCTCTTCTGAAAACTTTGCGATGAAGGGCTTTGGCAACCGCCAGAAGGATCTGAGGGGGAACCCGATGATCCACTGGCATAATAAGAACAAGCATGTCCACCTGTCGACAGCGCTTCCATCATGGAAGAGTTCAAAGATCACCCGCTACGCTCATGTCACGATCTCCGCGCTCTATGGGAAGCGCAACTTGAGCGACTTGAAGAAGGTTACCGCTGCTGACCTCCCTCTGCTGGCCGATCAGGCAAGCGCGAACAGCGCCGTTACCAATCACTTCGTCTGTTCGCTGACAAGGGATCTGTTCAGGCAGAATGACCAACTTCAGGAAGAGGTGAAGTTGGTAAAGGAAAGAAACAAGCGGCTAGGGAAAAGAGTTGCTGCGCAAAAAGAAGAGCTGGCGGTAAGCTTGGCTATTTTATTGCGCTCTGTTTGAAGTCCGCGGCGAGCTGACATTCATGCCTTTGCCTTTTGCAAGTCGTGTACGACTTGGAAAATGATAACTTCCAGGCCGCTATGCTCCCCTTTGTGAAGGAAACCGTTGAGATCGCTATCGAGCGATTTGTCCGCGGCGGATTCGCAAAGGAAGGGGAGGACGGTGTCCCTTTTCTGCAGCTCTTCCCCGATTTGCAAGAGCAGGTCGCGACGATGGAGCAGACTGACAAATGAAAAGATGTCATTGTTGAGGAGGAAGGAGAAGAAGGAGAAGAAGAAGGAGAAGAAGAAGATGGAGAAGAAGAAGAAAACGGAGACGGCAGAGAAGCCAAGATAATTGCTGACGACACTGGTTTGAGACAGCAAGGCGGAGATCAGTCCGCCGAGTCCGACGCCTCTGCATCTTCCTCTGTTGGCTAGAGCTCGTATAGCGAGTCTGCGGCCAGCACCGGTTCTGATGGCATTAGTGGAAGTGGCTCGGAGGTCTATTCTCCAGAGGTTGATGTTGAAAGCCCAAGCCCTCCTGCAGAAAAGAAACAGAAGACTGCCAAAGCAGAATAATGTACTTTTTGTTTTTACCATTATAGTAAAGAGAGCGGACTTAAGTTTGGAGTCCGTTGAATACACAAAATATGTAACTATTTTTGATTAAGTAGAAAAGGATATTCCGGTATCAGTGTGTTTTCTGCAATGTTCTCTTTTTTCTGTTATTGAAATGTATTGACGTAGTTAAGTGCGATCTCCATGTAGCAGTCCGCGCAATGCAAATATCGTCCACACTGCATAAGTTTCTGACTTGCTAATTCGGAAAATTTATTAAATAATTTGAATACTGTTCGCCGCAAAAAGAATGAGACTTAAGTTTAGTTGGTTGCCGAAGTAAGAGATCATGCGGACTCTGACGAGTTCCAATAATAGTCCGCGATTCTCTTTGTAAACAAACATTTTAAGCTTAATGATAATAGGCATTGCGGTCTCATATTTACTGTCAAACTGCGAGCTGAAAGACCAACCGGAGACCAATCCTGCGGACTGGGCGGCTATAATTTCACAGTTCGCACGCATTTTAATAGAAATGATCTATATATCTTGACGATAATAATCCAGGCCGCGATATTTTATTTGCAGCTCGTCAAGTCCATATAACTTGTCAAAAAAGACATAACTGGCGGACTCTGACAAATACCAATTCCAGCCCGCATGTAAATAAATTTTTTCGAGTTAAGAACCTCAAGATCAATCCGAACTTGGCAGACAGTGTGGATAACCAAGTACAGTTCTCGAGGATAAAAATCCAAACCTAACCAAGAGGGTAGGTGCATATTGCATTGCTTTCCTCGCAAGGTCAGATATAGGAAAATTGAAAATAGTTGGCGAACTGTGAGGACACCATAGTGCAGTCCGTAATAGAGATTGAAATGATTCACATCAATAGGTGACCAAGCGGGTAGGTGCAGCCGGAGCGGCATTGCTTTCCTCACTGGGTCAAAGAGGCTGTAAGATCAACCCAAGGTATTGGCGGTCTGAGCGGACTTAAATTTTACAGTCCGCGCCTTCTCAAGTTCCTGTGAAGAATGAGATACAGGCCTGTGTGACCAAGTGGGCAGGTGCGGCCGGAGCAGCATTGCTTTCCTCACGGGGTCATAGAAGCGGTAAGCTCAACGGAAAGGTTTACCGCCCTCTTGCCTGGAGTACACCCTAAATTGATCTTTCGGGCAGGTGCGGCCGGAGCGGCATTGCTTTCCTCTGAGATCAACAAGGCTGAGGGTCTCCTACAGGCGCCGCTTGAGGGTACCAGAGAGTATTCGAGGGTACAAACTTGGATGATCTATGGGTAGGTGCCGGATGGCATTGCTTTCCTCAAAGAGATTATCAAGGTGTACGCTATCCCTTGCAAGCTTAGTAGAGCTGTCAACCACCCTGTCCCTCCAAAAATGCAGAGGTGGACTCAGGTACTAGGTGGGATCCAAAATTCAGTAGCCCACCGCGTAAGAATCTGCAAGCTCCCACTACACGGTGCGAAATCTCCCCGCAACACGTGATCATCGTGGTGTTACGCTAATGACAACAATTCTTGGGGGGGGGGGGGTCCAAGCTGGACTTGGTGATGTCTCCTGGTGTGGTGATTTTTACTTTGCATGGTAGATAGGAGAAAGTGACTGTGCCCTGTATGAAAAAATTGTTAGCCAGAGATTCTTATTGCTATAATCATTGAAATGAACACAAATGATAGGTGTTTGCTTAAGCATAAAACCTTTTTAAATCAACGTCATTCCGAGTATGGGGACATCTTCTCCGTCATAGGTTTGTAGTTGATATGCTCCATTCCTCAGGACTTTCTTAATGATGAATGGTCCATTCCAATTCGGATTCAGCTTGCCCACTGAACCAGTTCTTGCGGCTGAATCTAATTTTTTCAGGACGAGATCTCCCACTGAAAAATGCTTGATCCTGATATTCTTATCAAAATATCTGGCCATTCTTCGCTTGACTTCCTCTTGCCTGATGGTGGCTTCATCTCGCATTTCTTCAATTTGATCCAAGCTATGTCTCATGTTCTTATCGTTAATCTCCTGCCAGTCTTCCCAACTTTGCCTGACCAGTAAGACCCTAGGAGTTGGAACCTCAAATTTCACCGGGATGAGAGCCTCTGAACCGTGAGATAGCTTGAAAGGAGTTTCTCCGGTAGTTGTGGAAGGGGTTGTTCTGAGGGTCCACAGAACTGAATGAAGCTCCTCTGCTCAGTTGCCCCTCAGATTCTGCACTTTTTTTTAGCAAATTATGTATCTGTTTATTCGCAGCTTCTACCTAACCATTGCTTCTGGGATGATGAACTGACGAGAACCGCAGCTTTATGCCGACTTGTTTGCAAAAGTTCTTCATCTCTTCATTGTTGAACTGCGGCCCATTATCCGTAATTATTTCCATCGGAATCCCATGCCTGCAAATTATCTCCACCCATAAAAACTTTTTTATCACCTGTGTTGTTGTCTTTGCTAGTGTGTTGGCTTCAATCCATTTGGTGAAGTAATCAATCATAACCAAGATAAAGCGTCGCTGTCCGCTCACCATGGGAAATTGCCCAAGGAGGTCCATTCACCAAACAGCGAAAGGCCAGGGCGTGGTGATTGACACAAGTCGCTGCGATGATTGGAGTTGAAGTGGAGCAAATATTTGGCATTGGGCACACTTCCTTGCATAGGATTCAGAATCGTTTCTCATTGTGGGCCAGAAGTATCCTTGCCGCAATATTCTTCTTTCCAAAGTTCTGGCCCCTGAATGGCTGCCATACTCTCCAGAGTGAATTTCTCGGAGCACCACAGGAACTTCTTCTTCAGATACACATCTCGCCATCGGGGAGAGGAAAGTCTTTCTATAGAGAATTCCAGAGATAAGCTTGTAGTTGGTTGCTTTCATTCTGAATCTTCTCTTATCTTTCAAAGCCTGCGTCAATTCTCCTGTCGAGAGATATGATTTGAATGAGTCTGTTGATGCACGAAAACGGACAGGGAGTCGGGCACCACCAGCTAACGGTTCGAACACCGGGGAATAGGGAAGGAAAGGAGGAGACTGTCGACCAATCGGTTACTAGCGGTCGCGGCTAAAGGACCGGAAAAGGGGGCCGCTGGCAGCGACAACAGCAGAGTTCGCCCGCCGCGGCTTAAATGCCACTCTTGCGGCGGGCTTTCCTTTACTTAAAATGAGAAACAGTTACACGAAAGGGAAAAAAGGAAGCCGGCCGGACTACAAGCCGCAAAACACTAGACTTGAGACCGCAGCTCTTAACAGGCGAGCTCCTGGATCCCAGTCAGCGTGTCTTGGGGAGTGCACCCTCCCCCTATTTATAGGCTCGGGGGCTTGCCCAAACGGGCAGGGCTAAAGTTACCGGCTGCCCGGGGTACAGGAGAACCGGGCAGAGGTGAGGGGAAGCAAAAGAGAGAGAAACAAGAAAGGAGGGAAGCCGCGCGGCCTGGCGGATTCCTCCTGGCGAGCTGACGGCCTGGTCCTGGAGCCTTGTCGCTGAGCATGGTCGGCGTTGGTAGCGGCCTGACATGGAGACCGCCCGGCTTGGGAGGCTTGGCGGCTTGAATGGGCAGGCCGCCCGGTCTGGAAAGCTGCGCGGGCAGGTCGCGGATTCCGGGCTTATCATAATCCCCGCACATTTTTAAGTTTCCAAAAAAACTTCGAAAATGTAGAATTAAGCCGGAGACCGCGACTGCCTCATCGTCGTCTATAAAATCCCCTGGCCCTTGTCACTCTTCAAGATTCCTGCCGAGCCACGGGTCGCTACTCGCCACTTGCGGTCAGCATTTTGCAAGCCGACGCGATCTTTCGCAAGATGGATGTAATGTCTTCAATGTTAGCACGCAATAAGAAACCGCCAGAAAAGAAGCAAAGCCGGAGCGATAACTCGAATGATTCTGCCCGACAGCCTGCCAAGAAGACTGGGAAGCCGGAGACTTCAGCGGCTTCTGGACCTGAAAAGAGGCCGACAGAGACCGTCGGCGGATCATCGCAGGCCGCAGTAGATCCCAAAGCGGTTTCAAATACTGTACCAGCACAAATCGGAATTGCCAAATCCTTCGACCTGACTTTCTCTCCGTCAGGAGAACCACTGCTAAAAATCGGTGGGACGGAGGAGAAAAGTGTTGAATCTGGAAAACCGTCTGAATTGAAGGACAAGGTCGACGTAATCGTTGTGGACGACCACGAGCCAGAGAAGGTGCTGGAGACCGAACAGATTTTAGGCGAACAGCGCAAGCGGACTGAAAAGGTGTTCGGTTCCTTGAAACGACAGAAGGAAAGGCGCGAAACCCTTGAAGAAAGGATGAAGAGGAAGATGAGGAAGTTGCATGCCAGAAACCAGAATATTTCCGAAAAGACCGGTGCGGACAGTCTTCAACACAGGCCGCACGAGAAGGAGGTACCCGAGAACCCGCCGGCACCGGATTACAAGCCGAGCGAACTGGAGAATACGCCCGCGGTTAGCGACTCGCTCAGCGAGCTCCTGAAGGGCATGGAGAACCTCCAGCGGCAAGACGCGCTATTGTCGACACCAGCGGCCTATGAGGAGGTTGACCGCCCCGATATCCAGGTTATTGGGGAGAAGCCTGGCGAACCGGCTTCCGCGGCTTCTGAAGGAGCCGAGAAACTGAAGCTTCGCGAGAAGATGGAGGAGATGAAGAAATTGATCGCCGAGAAGCCGGTGGAGACCACACTTCCATTGCTGCAAGGTAAACACCGGGACGTTAGGAGAATTATTAAATTCTACAAGTCGCGGTCAAGGAAGAAGGGGGCGAATATAATATTAAATCCACCGGCCAGCTTTTTCCTGACCATGGCTCAACTGAAAAGCCGAGATAAGGAAGCCGAGCGGCTATGGAAAGAAAAGCTAAAGAGGATAGATCCTGAACGGCTCCGGCGGCCAGTGATTAAAATCCAAACCGCGGCCTCTGGAGGAGATAAACACCAAACCGGCGGTCTTATCCAACTGATTTCCTTACGAGAACCTCGCAACAATCTGGCTGAACCTGACTGCGGTTTCTCTTCTGCAGGTGTACCGGAGACTGCGATGAAACCGAGCGACTTGACGTCATTTTTGTCTATGCTGCCACCGCCTCCGCCTCCAAGTGTTCGCGAGAAGGAGATGGCCGACTTCCAGAAGGACGTCGGCACGCTGCAGGCGGCTTTAAACGCGGACACCGAAACCCTGCGGATTAAAGACGAAGAGCAGCGGGTTGCCCAAGAGGCCGCGGAAAAAAGGATCCAAGAGTTGCAAACCACCCTGGAGCGAGAGACCACAAGGTTGCAGACTGCGCTTGAGCAGGAGACCATGAGGTTGAAGTCAGCGATGGAGCAAGAGACTGCTAGGCTCCAGACCGCGAGGGAAGAAGAGACCGCCAGGCTCCAGACCGCGATGGAAACCGCGGAGGCGAAGATTGCTGAGATGCAGGTCGCCTTGGAGCAGGAAAGGACGAAGAAGTATTTGCTGATGGCCGCGCGGCTGGAAGGAGACAGAGAAGAGATCCAACCTGCTGAAGGCGGCGAGAACCAAGACCTGCCAGCGGAGACCGGCGGAGAACAGCGGCCTGCTCTACCAACTTCTGGAGAGTTGTCAGGTACTGGCCGCCCGGCCTCTGGCGAGACTTCAAATCCACCGGAGGCCGCGGCGCCTAGACAGGTCGCAGTTCCAAGCGGGCTCGGGGGTCAGGGGATCCCAATGATCCCATTTGTGAGAGTGGAACGCGACACTGCGCGGGTTCATCGGTCTCTGTATGCGCTTCATAATCTGGTAAGCCAGGTGTACGTTGCGATTGTGCAGACCAGTGAACAGGTCGCACACATAGGACGAGACAGGCCGGAGGATGACAAGCGATCCTGAGTGACTTGAGAGAACTAAGCCGTGCGGACAATTGAATATTATGTTGTAATATATATTTTTTCTCTGGATGTTGAACTATTTGATTGTTGTAAACTGCTGTATTTTATAATCCTGCGAACTGAATGCGGCCTATGCGGTTTGTATTTATAATCCACATGCCTGCCGCTTTGTTCGAAAAAACTGAAGTATAGGATAGTAGCCGAGCGGTCTCGCGAACAGAGCGCCGGCTTGAATATTTGATGCCCACATGATTCGCCATAGAATTATTCTAAGTGCAGGTATATAACCGTGCGGACTGACGGACTAAACTGCGGCTTGGTCATTAAGCTGATCTGTACTTCCAGCGGGCTTAGGCCGCGCGGCGTGACGACTAGCCGCGTTGACGTTGGGCACTGTACCTTCGCAGATTTTCTATAAATAGCGCTGACCCCGGAGATTTCATCACAAATCAAAAAGGATGCGGGCTAAGTCCAAGTCGTCGCGGTCTGACAAGGCCACTGCGGTGAGGACTGACGCGGCCTCCGCTTTCCACTCTGCTGATCACAAAGAATGCTGGCTTACAAAAGTCGAGCTGGAGGATTTCGTTGAGAAGCACATGCAGGGAAGTCCATTGGTCGCGCGGCTTCCCCGACAGGACGAGCGGATTAACTCCTCGCACGCAAATCAGATAGTGGTCCCGATCGACCACTTTGACTGCGGCTTCAGCTTCCCGGTCATGCTGGAGGGCGTAGCGGTCTTCGACCACTACGGAGTTGTGCCCGGACAACTACCCCAAAACTCGATAGCCGCCATATATAGCTTTATCTCCTACCTGAGGTCGAAAAGAGTCCGCTTCTCTATGAGGCTCTTCCGGGAATGCTTTTCCGTGCGGTCTATCCCGGACTCCGGGACAAAGATCTTCCGGGGGCACCTCTACTTCGGTTGTAGGGGGATGAAGATAGTTAACTTGGCAAACAAGATCGTGAACTGGTCCGAGCGGTTTCTCATATTCGAGGGAAACATGGGGTTGCTGCCAGTCGACCCCCAGATCCGCGAAGAGGCCGCCTTTGGCAGCAGCGGCTTGGACGGCGTCGAGAAGGAGATCTACAACTTCTTCAAAGGCGAGAGGCTTGATGTAAACCACTACATCCCGCTGTTGCCGTCTCTAGTGGGAATCGAGGCGGAAGATAGTAAGCTCCAAGCCGGCCGTCCTGATATCTTAGCCGCACGGACTGGAAACTAACTTTGCCTTTGTCTTTGCAGCTGATGTGGCAGTTCCGCTGAACAAGCCGCAAACTCCTGGCGGCCTGACTCTCACTCAAAGAGAGAAGAGAGTGAGGCGTGCCAAGCCGGCGCGGGTTGTGGAGGAGGAGGAGTCGGCCTCCTCTGGAGAGTTTATGCTGCAAGGAACTAGCAGCAGCCTGAAGGACCTTCACGGCGATCCGGCCTTGCAGTGGAGTCCAGACGGCAAGTCAGTGACGATCTCCACCGCCCTCCCCTACTGGGGGGAAGAAGAAGTAAGCCGCCATGCGAGCGTGGTTGGCGGCGCACTGTATGGCAAGCGCAACTTGAAGGCGATGCGGCGAGTTCCACCAGACGACCTGCCACGGCTAGCCGCGCAGGTCGGGGCGAGGAGCTTCGTGGCAAGTCACTTCATGGGTCTTGCCTACAAGCAACTGATGAAGGAGAACAGCGACCTGAAGAGGAAGTTAGTGGAACAACAGGAAGAAAACAAACGGCTAAAGGAAAAGGAGGCGGTAAGCCGTTACCGTTACTCGTGCGGTTAGCTTTATGTAACCGCGCGGCCTTACCTTTATCTTTTGTTTGCAGGAAATGTACAACCCGGCCAACCCGATCTTCCAAGACCAAGTCTTCCCGCAACTCGTCCAGGGAATCGATGGAGCACTTAACCGCCTCCGGGACCTTGGCGGCTTTGCGACCGGCTTCACCGACTTTACTTGTGCTGACATCTACCCCACCCTGAAAGAGCAGGTGGCCGAAGTCTACAGGTCGATAAAGGGCAAGGGCAAGGTCGGAGAAGAAGTCGGCGAGGTGGAGGAAGATGTCGAGGAAGAGGGCGGCCAGGGAAGCCCAAGTGCACGCACATCGTCTGAGTCCGGCGGTCAAGAATCTGAGACCGCGCGGCCAGACTCGACAACTTCTGGCGATTCAGGGAGCTCAGCGACCAGCAGCGGATACACCGAATCCCCCGTCGATATCGGTGATGGCGGTGATTTGGATTCTCCTGCGACTAAGAAGCTTAAACCGGGCGATTAGAAAATCTTTATCTTGCTTTTTGTATTTTGAACTTTTTTGGAAATCGGCGGTATTATTTTTTTGTAACCGCGCGATTAATGCTATGTAATACTTAATGAGATAGAAATGAAGGCACAATTTTACCTTTCTCTTTACTACATCTCATTTTCTTACTCGTTTAAGTCCGCACGGTCTCAGCATAACTTCTGATTTAATAAAATGCAAGCACATAAACCGGTCTGAGTTTACACTGCGACTTCAACGAAGATACCCGCAAGAGACATATATTCTCTGCGGTTTATTCCGGAATGCACGTCGACAATAAGCCGAGCGGCTAACCAATTAAACCGCAATTTGCCTTAATGAATCACTCAATGTTATTGTTGGAAGAGCTGATTGACCGCGAATTGCTTATTAATAAACCGTGACCGCTAAGCCGCGTGGCTACTTGTCGCAGTCGCCAAACATCCATAACATTGAAGTATAAGATCGCGGCTAGGGCGAACTCTGAAACGAATTGCCCATTTGATACAAGGAACAAGAATAGAGAAACAATCTTCGGCTTCCGATAATACAGGCCGATATTGGCACATGAAAGCCGAGAATTTTTGTGATGACAGTTCGCTGATTAGCTAATATAATTAATACCAAAGAAGTCGGCGGATCAAAGCCAGGAATTAAGTGCCAGACGCAGGTCGGCCGACTTCCTATCCATACGAATAATAAACCGGCAATTGATATATGGAAGCCAAATAAGATACTGAATAGCGGATAGGCGGACGTAAGTCGGCCGAGTTCCCAAATATATTAATAATAATCCGGCAGGAAGTCAAATAACTTAAGCCGGAATATGTAACCGGGCGGCCTGTGTAATACAACCCGTGCAGGCCGCTTAATAAAACCGCGAGGTAGCGGATAGGCTCGTGTTGTCCTGCAAAAATAGATGAAGACATGCACTTATGTATTAATGTGGGCAGGTGCGTGTGGCAGTGCTTTCCACACAAAGAACACATAAGCGGGATTCAAATTCTTAATATCCACGACCGATGTCAAGCAGGACAAGTACGCAACGTCTGCGACTGAAGTCAAGCAGTACAAGTACGCAATGTCTGCGACGAAAGTCAAGCGGGACAAGTACGTAATGTCTGTCTGTGACTGAAGTCATGCGTGACGGGTACGCAATGTCTGCGACTGAAGGCCAAGCGGAATTTCCACTACACATCTGCGACTGAAGTCAAGCGGGATGTGGAGGGCTTAAGAATTCAAAAGGGGGCTCTTGCCCCTACATGCATGCATATTGGCATAAAAGGTAAAGCTAAAAAATAACGTTTGCATGATGTTAAGGATGTGGAAAAGGATATATGTCTGCAGTTTTAGCATGCCCCATTAATACCAATCGTGAAGGGGACGTTATATACCATTCTGAACATAAGCATTTCTCATCATATAAAGAAAGAGAAATCCCTGCTTGAACCATTGAGTATGAAATGGAAGATTGCCTTAGAGAATTACTGAATGACATATTCTTGCAACTTTCCAGCTCTTGCAAGTTGATTAGCCAATTCCCTGAGAGCTATGCAATCTTCTGCTAGATGACCAATATCTTTATGATACTTGCAAAAAAGCTCCTCGTGTCGATACTTGATTTTCGATTTCATACGCCGAGGCTTCTTGAACTCAGGCATTCCTTGAATGATTATCAAAAGGTCTTCCATAGAAATTTTGAACTTAACATACTTACCTGAACCTTTTTCACGCTTTGGAGTTTTACCCTGGAGAAGAGGAGGAGACTTGCAATATTCAACTTGCGAAACATCTTGGGAGGAAATAGATTGCTGTTGACCAGAAGTCCCTTGAGATTGTTTAGCCATTTGATTCAGAAATGAAACATAACCTTTATTTGCCTCTTCGCCTATTATGAATGTATTAACTATATCAATAAGATCTCCGTAGCTTTTGGGATACTTTGTGGTGAGCTTGAATTTCAATGGGCCTTCTTGAAGTGCATTTGTGAAAGCATGCAAGTAATAGTCTTGATGGATGCTACAAACATCCAGAACATCCTTTTGAAACCGATCAACAAAATCTGGATTAGACTCGTCGATTCCTTGATTGATTCAGAAGAGAGCTCCAACGTCTCTTTTCCGCTTACTGTAAATAGTGAATCTAGAAATAAATTGACTTCGAAGATCCTTAAAGCTGGTTACTGATCGAGGTAGGAGGCTATAAAACCATTCTCTTGCAACATTGCCAAAAGACATAACAAAGAGTTTGCATTTTACTCCATTTGACACGTTTCTCAGTGAAACAGCTGATTCAAAAGCTTGCAAATGAGAAAACGGATCATCACATCCATAATACTCCGGGAGACGCGGTACTCTGAAGTTATCGGAGACAGTATCCCATCAAATACGATTAATGAATGGAGAAGGGGCCTCTTCTTCTTCCTTATAAAGAGGTTCATTTGCAACAGATTGTAGTCCACGCTCAACACTGTTTGCAAAAATTTCTCTATGAGGGTCAACAAACTCACTATTAAAATACGAGCAATCCTGCACTTCTGAAAGATCTATAGTAACTGAGATGTTGCTGGATTTATTCTGACCCTTAGCAGGATTCATCTTGAAAAGAGGGAAAGTAGCCAAACTCTTTCAAGAGACCGTAGAATATCGGTGGCTTGACGGGCGGCTAGACGGTGCAACAAGCTGACAAGAAGACCGAGAAGAAAACCGAGCGGGTAGAAAGCCAGGTTCTACAGCACTGGAGGCAGGTTGAAAGCCTTAGCCGGCGAAGTCGCGGCTTGCTCGACAGGCCGCCGAACTCTAGAGGATAGGGCGGTCTAATTAGCTGGACCGCTGAATTCATCGATTAGTCGAGATCTGAAGGTCGCGTGTTAACTGTTGATGCACGAAAACGGACAGGGAGTCGGGCACCACCAGCTAACGGTTCGAACACCGGGGAATAGGGAAGGAAAGGAGGAGACTGTCGACCAATCGGTTACTAGCGGTCGCGGCTAAAGGACCGGAAAAGGGGGCCGCTGGCAGTGGCAACAGCAGAGTTCGCCCGCCGCGGCTTAAATGCCACTCTTGCGGCGCGCTTTCCTTTACTTAAAATGAGAAACAGTTACACGAAAGGGAAAAAAGGAAGCCGGTCGGACTAAAAGCCGCAAAACACTAGACTTGAGACCGCAGCTCTTAACAGGCGAGCTCCTGGATCGCAGTCAGCGTGTCTTGGGGAGTGCACCCTCCCCCTATTTATAGGCTCGGGGGCCTGCCCAAACGGGCAGGGCTAAAGTTACCGGCTGCCCGGGGTACAGGAGAATCGGGCAGAGGTGAGGGGAAGCAAAAGAGAGAGAAACAAGAAAGGAGGGAAGCCGCGCGGCCTGGCGGATTCCTCCTGGCGAGCTGACGGCCTGGTCCTGGAGCCTTGTCGCTGAGCATGGTCGGCGTTGGCAGCGGCCTGACATGGAGACCGCCCGGCTTGGGAGGCTTGGCGGCTTGAATGGGCAGGCCGCCCGGTCTGGAAAGCTGCGCGGGCAGGTCGCGGATTCCGGGCTTATCATAGTCCATCCAAGAGGGTCGTTGTTCTATTTGCATCAATTCCCCTTCTTCCGTAGCAGGGTAAAAAAGCTCTGAAGTTGTCTCTCCCGAGGGGAGGCCGAACTTTGCTAGCTCGTCTACCTCTGCATTATATATTCTTGAAACATACTCAATAGTGAACCTCTTAAACTTTCCAATCTCCGCTTTTACCAGCATTAAGTATTTCTTCAGGGTAGGTTCTTTGGTTTTGAAATTCCCGAATACTTGGGATGCCAGTACTAGCGAGTCTGTTTTAAAATGCGCTCTATTCCCAACTCTTTTGCAAACTGCATGCCCGCTAAAAGTGCTCCATATTCTGCTTGGTTATTGGTGGTTGGGAAAGAGAACCTTATGGCCTGTGTCAATTTGACACCGTTGGGGTTAATGAGGACTACTCCCGCTCCCGAGGAGTTTTTGCCTGAAGCACCATCTATGTAGATTGTCCATGCTAGCGGGGATTGATCGGCTTGTTTAGCATTAGACTCAGTTGTGTCTATTAAAAAAATCTGCTAATACTTGCGCTTTGATAGCCGTTCGAGGTACATATGAAATATCAAACTCATTGAGTTCAATTGCCCATTTGGCTAGTCTTCTAGAGTGCTCCGGTTTTTCAAGGATGCCTTTTAATGGCTGATCTGTAATCACCCTGATTGAGTGGGCTTGGAAGTATGGTCGAAGCCTTCTTGCAGACATTACTAATGCTAGTGCGAGCTTTTCAAGGATTGGATACCTGGTTTCAGCATTCTTCAATATGTGACTGACATAATATACCGGATATTGCCTTCTCCCTTCCTCTCTAACAAGGACTGAGCTTATTGCTTCCGAGCCTACTCCTAGATAGATGAATAATGTTTCTCCAGTGCGAGGACTTTGAAGTAATGGAGTGGAGGTGAGCTGCTTTTTGAGTTGCTTAAAAGCTTCTTCGAACTCTTTGGTCCATTCAAATTTGGACCCTCCATGAAGAGTTTTGAAGAACGAGGCACTCTTATCCCCTACTCTGGAAATAAATCTCCCAAGGCCTGCTAGCCTTCCCCCTAATTGTTAAACTTCTTTAGGGGAGCGAGGTGATGGCATGTTGAGGATTGCTTTAACCTTATCTAGGTTAGGGGCAAGCCCTTTGGGGGTAAGGAGATGACCGAAGAACTTTCCTTTATTTGCTCTAAAGATACATTTCAACGTATTTAACCTCATGTTATACCTTCGTAAAGTAGTGAATGTTTTTGTGAGGTCTTGCAAATGCAAAGCAAAGGTTTTACTTTAAATAAGGTGGTCATCGACATATACTTCAAGATTCCTTCCTTTTTGTTTTTTAAACACAGTCCATCATGCGTATAGGTAGCGCCTGCGTTTTTTTAATCCGAAGGGCATTACTAGATAACAATAACAACCATTATCTGTGATAAAGGACGTATGGGGGATGTCAGGCTTATGCATGCTAATCTGGTGATAACCAGAAAATGCATCTAAAAACTCATAAAAGGATATCCAACCGCAGAATCTATTAAAGCATCTATTCGAGGCAGCGGATAACAATCTTTGGAGCATCCTTTATATAACTTGGTAAAGTCAACACACATTCTGCATTTTCCTCCCGGCTTCCTTACCATTACAACGTTTGATACCCAATCCAGGTATTGGATTTCACGAATGAACTTATCCTTTTGAAACTTCGCAACCCCTTCCTTGATTGGCTCGGCTAGCTTCGTCGCCACCTCCCGCTTCTTTTGTTGAACAGGTTTGAAGTCGGGAGTAATGTTGAGGTGATGGGAGGCTACATCAGGATCCACTTCTGGCATGTCTTCCGTAGCCCCGGCGAAAACGTCTAGGTTCTTCAATAAACAAGTGATCAACTCTTCTTTTTCTTCATCGAGGAGCTCTGAGTTGATTGCAAGTCTTTTCTCTTCATCTGCGCCAATTGAGATTCCTTGGGTTGCTTGAGCAGGCTCCAAGTGAATCCCATCCTAGATTTCTTCCTGATCTTCGGCCTCTCCTTGGGGAGCCTTTTCTTCTGGGGCGGCGACTAGAGTCTCCTAGGGTGGAATTTGCTCGATCATGTTGACTGTTTTGACATAGCACTCTCGCGCCTCCCTTGGGTTGCTTCTAACCCAGTATTGCTTTCCTCCTGCTGTGAACTTGATTGCCAAATGATAGGTGGAAACTATTGCCCGATATTCATTAAGGAGGGGTCTTCCAAAGATGGCGCAATAACTGTTGGCCGCATCAACTATTACAAATGTGATAAGCTTTGTCACCTCCCCGAGCGTTACTGAGAGTGTAACGCTTCCTTTAACTTCCTTCTTTTCGCCCGTGAAGCCATACAGTGTCCCTTCGGTGGAGAGCAAAGTCTTTCCAGACCTTAGGGCCTCATAAGCACTTTCGAATATAAGATTGACCGAACTTCCGGTGTCAACTAAAATTCTCGGAACTGTGTAGTTCTCAATGATTGCTCTGATCACGGCCGCGTCGTTGAACGGGTTGGCCGTCTTCGGTTGATCGTCTGGACCAAAAGTAATGATTTCCATTGGTGGAGTTGTGGAATTCATAGCTACTTCATGTCGTGAGATCTTTGCCAAAGAAGACTTCCTGCTTGATTCTGTACCCACTCCTCCGTGGATGAAAAAGAGATCGCTGAGGACACCTACATCGTCTGCGTCGACACTTTCTCCAATATTGATGTTGCCATAGTATCCCACTTTCTCAATGTCTTCATTCTCCCAGAAGACTCCGACCCCCTCCTTGCCTTTAGAGGTGGACGGCTTTGATGAGGCCTCTTTTACTCCGAGACATTTCATTTTCCCTGCGACAAGTAGTCGCTCCACAAGCTGTCAGAGAGCTCTACAATCCTCAGTTGGGTGCCCTTTCTCCTTGTGGAATGCACAAAAAAGATCCGAGTTTCGGGGCTTTCCTTCTGCCTTCTGGAATTATTTCTTTAACTCAGTCTTTTTCTGCAGGATTTGGAGAACTTCATCTACTGCCAGGCCCATAGCAGCGAGCTCTTCCATAGGACCGTGGCTTTGCTGATCATCTAAGAATGAGCCGTCCCGAGTTTGAAGGACCAACAGGATCCGAGGAGCCACAGGAGCAGGGGTAGTGGCCAGCGGTGGTTTATTCTCATGAAACTGTTGATGATTTTGATAAGGCTGCTTGTGCCAGAAATTTCTTCCCCTGTGTGCCAGATGCTGATACTCTGGTAAAGGGGGTCTGGATGTTCGATCACTTGCAGAGAAATTTATGGTGTCCCTCCTTTCGGCCTTTGCCGTTAAGTTGGATACATATGAAGGGTTGGCACTCTCTCCTTCAATGAAGGTGTTAGCCAAGGCTATCAGATCCTGGAAGGTTGTCGGTTCTTTGGTGGTTGCTTCAAACTTCAACGACCCTTCTTTGAGTCCATTGATTAGGGCGATTTTATAGAACTCGGGATCCACATTCTTGACCCCCAGTTTCTCCTTCTGGAAGCGATCCAAAAACTGTACTACCGACTCATTGTCTGATTGCTGGATCATGAAGAGGGCGGCTGGTCCACTCTCCGTCTTCCTGGAAGTGGCAAACCTTAGCAGGAGCTCTTGGCGTAGCTCGACAAAACTGGCGATGGATCCAGGATATAGTTCATGAAACCATTCTCGGGCCTGGCCGTCGAAAGTGGTTACTAAGAACTTGTACTTCAAACCATCTAACAAACACCTCATTTTTACAGCATCTTCAAAGGCCTGGAGATGAGCAACCGGGTCTGTTTCTCCAATGTAAAATGGGATGCGAGGTTCTCTGAAGTTATTAGGAGCCTGCTATTGACGGATCTTATCAACAAAAGGGGACTCCCCGACTTGAGCTACATCAGAAATCATAGTAGGCCGTTCGACCTGATCATCCTCAGTAAAGTTAAGCCTACGGGCTGGAGTCCCTCTGGCTACTTCGCGGAAAAAATCCATAAGTGGAGCGAGCCCGTCGGTCTGCGGCCTCGGTCGAATTGCGGGCTGGATGGGCGCGCTGGCTAGCAGTGGCGTCGCAGCAGGCGCTTGGAGGACTGGGGTTTGGCGGACTGCCTCATCCGCGAAAGCCGCTCTAGGCTGATTGAGTCGCTGAGTAAGTGCGACTTGGGCCTGCCTGATTGCATCGAGGCGCTGGTCGGTCTCTCTCCGGGACTGTTCGGCCTCTCTCCAGCATCGGTCGAGCGCGTCCCGCAGGTCATCGGAGGTGCTCAAGCAACCTGAACGGGAACGGTAATGATATGATCGGTGATCTGACATCTCGGTCCGCGAGTTTCAACGATAGCTTGGATCTGAAGGTCGCGTATTGATGTTGATGCAGAAAATGCGCCCTCAAATTCCGGTAAAAAGGGAAAAAGAGAGAAGGAAACTCCAAGCAACCGTTTACTAATGGACCAAGGAAAAATGGTGATCAAGACAGATTTGAGACCGCAAAGTCCGAGATCTGAGTGCGCAGCTTTCACTAAATGGGCCTCTGGACTCGAGTCAGCATGCTTTGGGTGCACCACCTCCCCCTATTTATAGGACGGGGCCTGCCCAAACAGGCAGGGCTAAAATAAACGGCTAGCCGGGGTACAGGAGAACCAGGCAATGGTGACGGGAAGCAATAATAGAAGAGCACGCCAGTCCGCGCAAAAGGGGCAGACAGGGCTCGCGGGCGGGATTTTCCATCTGCTGCTGCTAGGAGTGATCCTACTGTTGCACGGCGGCCTGGGCAGACTTATCTTTGAGTTCGCCTGTAGAGTTATCCTGGGAGCCGATCACCTAGGGCATGCTGAGCTGGGCGGACTGAGCACCGAGTCCGCCGCCAAGGTAGATGGGACCTTGGATGTGTTGCAGACTTTGGGGTTAACAGTGACGGTTTTTGCGTTCTGTCATGCCATTTTGCTGTGATATATAGACACAGCTAGTTTGATGAACAATACCATATTACATACAAAAGGAGAAAAAATCATGACTAAGATATTCTTTTGCATTATCATAGCGAATGATTTTAACAGAGACATCAAATTGATTCTTAATCATATAATAAAAGATGTCCATACTTTGAATAATTCAGAGCGATCTTTTAAGAGATACACCCATGTAAAATTGGAGAAATCGTCAATAAAAGTTACAAAATATGAACTACCACGACCTATGGTGACGGTAGGAGCAGGACCCCAGATATCAGAGTGAACTAGATCAAACGGTCGGGAATATCCACGAACTTGCTTTGGTGGGAAGGAGGAGCGGTAATTCTTGCCAAGCTGACATGCGTCATAGTTGAGAGGAGGACTCTACGGAGGAAGGTGGGGAATAAGCTGACGAAGAAGTCGTGGGGGAGCATGACTAAGATGAAGGTGCCACTGGAGAAGATCAGTAGAAGAGGAGGAGAAGGCGAACAGCGCGGAAACATTGTCGAGTAAATAGAGGCCCCAACTCTCAGTCCCAGTAGCAATCGTTTGTTTGGAGACCGGATCCTGAAAAAAACAAGAAGTAGGAGTGAATGTGATGGAACACTGTAGTTGCTTTCACAGAGAAGTAACAGATAGTAAATTGCAAGTGAACTTGGGCACGTGGAGGGTATCTGCCAAGTGAAGTGATAGAGTGAATTAAAACACTTCCATTCCATTGACCGATGAGGGAGAGCCGTCCGCAATAAGGACAGGGGCAACCGATCATGCTTTTCTAGGACAGAGAAACACTGAGGATTGCCGGTCATGTGATTGGTAGCACTAGAGTCGATCAACCATTTACCTTGAGTAGCAACGTGGGCACTACCTGAAGACGTGACCACCGAGGCGTACTGCTTCGAAGAGGAGGTGGAAGCTTCACTAGTTGGTCTAAGATGAGGATGCTTCTTCCAACAACGATCAACCTTATGGTGGGTGAGGTCACAGTGAGTGCAAAGAAAACGGGAAGCACCGCGTTTGCCGGATTGGGGGCTGCGGCCACCAGAGCCACTCCGTTGAGTCTGGTGGGCGTAGTTGTCCAGTTGAGGAGGAGAGGATAACAATGGACGTTGTATAAGACAGGTAACCGCGGCTATGCGGGAAGCAGTGACATCCAAGGTGGGAGACTCAGCCTCGCCAAGGATCTGTTGACGGATCATATCATAAGACTCAGGAAGTCGTAGAAGGTAGCCCACAATCAGAAGCTCCTGAAAGTGCTTGTATTGCTCAGCCAGATTTGCAGAGAAGAGGCGATGTTGGAGAATTTCGACTTCGAGAGCCTAAACTTGTTGGTAAGCAGTAGCAGGAGACATGGAGGGACGGGAAAGAGGTCTGCATACAAAGTATAGATGCGAGATGTTTGAGCCCCCTTGGAGTTGAGAGCGGTAAGATGAAGCCAAGTAGCCTTGACCATTTCATCGTGACAGATGATGGGTAGGTATTCATCAAAAAGTCTGTTAGCCAGCCATGTGCGAACAATGGCGTCATAGGTTGATGCGTTTAATGGCAAGTGTACCGGTCACACAAGTAATATAAAATGGGCGAATGTCCATAATTATCGATCTCTTAAGGAACACAATAAGGTGGAGTTAATTTTGAGGAGAACTTGAGATTGAAGTTCTTAGGTCGGAGTTAACGAAGGGGTTTTTGATTGTTGCGGAAAAGAAAGTAAAACACTAATAAACTACTCCTATGCAATGCCGCTATGCGATGCTTCGCCAGGCGGGATGGAAGACTACATAGGACGCTATGCACCGAATTGCTGGGTAGATGGATGAGTAGGCTTGCAGATGAGGTGGTGAGATTAGCGGAATGAGGGTCGAGAGCACCTCATCGCTACGCACACCTCTAGCAATCACTAGAGCGGCAGAACCTGATGTGGTGCCGGATGGAAATGTGGGCGCTACGCAAGCAACTAAAGCAGTAAAACAAAACAAGTTCACATAGATATGAAACAAATAATATTTACAACTAAAGCTCACATCATCAACATAAACAGATTTAAACACACATATTCAACAAGAAAGCAAGAACAATCCAAGAGATCGACCGAATTTGAAGGCTCGTTCAGGGGTCGCGGATGGAATCGTCGGGTTGTCAATCCGCATCCAAGCTCGGTCCTCAACTACGTCCGGGGTAGAGAAGGCTGTCACTACCATCCAATGGACTCGCCTTCTTCGTGTCACGATGCGGAAGAAAGTTGCAAGCTTCCCTTTGCTTGTTGGTTATCGTGTCAAACTTGAAATGGAGCTTAAAAAATGAAGGAGGAGGCCAAGAGCAAGCGCCGATAAGATATAGGCTTCGTGAGTGTTGATGTAGAAAATGCGCCCTCAAATTCCAGTAAAAATGGAAAAAGAGAGAAGGAAACTGCAAGCAACCATTTACTAATGGACCAAGGAAGAAATGGAGTTCAAGATAGATAAGAGACTGCAAAGTCCGAGATCTGAGTCCGCAGCTTTCACTAAATGGGTTTCTGGACTCGAGTCAGCGTGCCTTGGGTGCACCACCTCCCCCCTATTTATATGATGGGAGTCTGCCCAAACGGGCAGGGCTAAAATAACCGACTGCCGGGGTACAGGAGAACCGGGCAGTGGTGACGGGAATCAAGAAAGAACAAACACGTCAGTTGGGCGGACTGGGCTTGCGGACTGGAGCTTCCACCTGCTGTTGGAAGACGTGACCCTGCTGGAGGACAGCGGCCTGGGCGGACTGGAGACTGCGACCGCCGAAGTGGGATCGTCCTTGGGATGGCTGAAAACTACTGCTCTGCCGAACCTGGCGGACTACCAAACCGAGTCTGCCTATGACACGCCAGGTACCTTAGAGCCATATCGAGGAGTCGTCGGGCCAGGCGGATTGCCAAATTGAATCCGCGGATAATTAAACCGGATCATGGAATCTTGTAGGTGTTGCGGACTTAGGGGTTAACATAATCCCCGCACATTTTTAAGTTTTCAGAAATCTTCGAAAATGTTTGCTTAACCGCCGAGTCCGCGAGGCTCATTAATGCTGTCAGCGCTATAAATATCGCTGGAAGGCCTGGAACTGTCAAACGTTTCCAACATCATGGGGCGTTACTCACCTCTTGCGGTCTCTACTTTGCAGTCCGACATGGCGAGACTCGGAGCATTCTTCACTAGCCTCACTGCAAAGACTGAAAAATCAATAACGCCAATGAAGACAAAAAAGGTAATAAAGCGAGGAGGGCTGTCAGTCCGCTCTGTAGGAGAGAGCTCCCAGAGTAAGAAGCTAGCTGTAGAAACAGTCTGCCAGACTGACATGCCTGCGCGTGAAAAGCCCATAGATGCTCCCGTATCTCACTCAGAATAGCCATCAACGAGTGCGGACAGAGTGCTGAGTCCGCCAAAGACCGTTGGCAAACAAAAGTCTGTGAACTCAGCGGACACGGTTCACACGAATAATGAAGCCAAAGTGTCTTCACCGAATGCTCAGCAGCCCGTCATTATCCCTGACGAAGGTAGGCGACCTGTAGGATTGGAGGTTGGGAAAGACGCGCCATCACAGGTGCTGGTTGTTGTGAATCCAGAGACAATTTGCGAGAATCTGCCGGATTTAGGGCAAGTAGAAGCTGGTTCTTCTGGGAAAAAGGCCCCTTCTAAGAAGAAGAGGAAAAGAGATAAATCCACCATCGCTGAGTGGGTTGAAAAGAAGCTGCGAGCGATGAAGGAGAAAAATATCTCCCTGCGGACTGGAGATGCGGACTTG
This sequence comes from Platanthera guangdongensis, assembly GCA_039583875.1. Lineage (NCBI taxonomy): Eukaryota > Viridiplantae > Streptophyta > Magnoliopsida > Asparagales > Orchidaceae > Platanthera > Platanthera guangdongensis. Next base: position 124,928 of record JBBWWR010000266.1, read on the forward strand.
CAGCACAGGCCGCGTGAAAAAGAAGTTCCTGAAAGCAACCTGGTTACCCCGAAGGCCCAAGTTCAGGGAGACCATTCCCTCTCCACGATCAGTTTGTCTACGGACGAGATACTAGATTCCATAGACGTCAACCAACTTGATCTCATCAACAAATCCTTGCTGGGTGCACTGTAACCTGAGGTGGAAATCCTTGGGGTTAAGAGCGACGAGCTCCCCTCTTTATCCGCTGTTGAGGAAAAAAAGAAGGAAAGAATGAAAGAGAAGATAGCAGAGCAGAAGAAACAAATCACTTCCCATGTAGCTACGGTCGAGGCGGCCTCGAAGCAGGTCGTGGCGGACAAAAATGCTGAGGATCTGCGGACTGCCGCAGAGCTACTGCAGATAGGTAACCTTTAACCGACACCTAAATATTTTAAGCGTCAGTGGCTTTACAGGTCGCCGCAGAGGAAATCGAGACCGATCAAGATCATCACCGAGACTGATGATATTGTTGTTTCAACAAGCTCTGCGGCTGAAAAAAAGAATCAAAGTCCATCGAGAATGGAAGAAACGATTAAGCGCCTTTGACCCGGAGCGGGCAAGACAGCCTATCTTCGATAGCCGGCAACTCGCTGCTGCTTTTTCCAAAAGTGATCTTTTATCCTGATACTTTGAGTACACTGTGGAGTGTATTTGAATGTGAAATTGACCTTCTTTGTCGCAAGTAGAAAGTCACCACCGGGCTCTATCGGGAGTGGGGAGATTGTGGTTACACCGAATACCGGCTTTGACGCGGGCTCGCATGATGAGTCTGCAAGAGGTGAGCAGCCAAGCCTGAATAACATCAGAGAGTTAGAAAATAAGTTTGAAGATGAAATTCAAGAAATTAGAGCAGAGTTAAAGAAGGCGGAAGAGTGCGAGAAGGCATCGGCGGATCGCGAGAAAGACTTAAAGGATCAGATCGCCAGCATCTCAGGGGCGCTAGAGAGGTCTGATAGGGAGAAGAAAAGGCTTGCTGATGATGTCCGCTTCTACAAAGGAAAGCACTTGGAGATGGCAAGGGAAGAGAAAGGGAAGCGGGATGTCGAGGTTGCTGAGTAGAGGTCGCGATTGCCAGATCACATCGCTCCGGAGGCGGCAGCACTAGTAGGTGGTGTCCAACATGCCGCGGATGAGGATCCGAGGCCGGCGATGGATCCGATGATTCCCCTGAGTCGGGTAGACCGGGAGGCCGCTCACATGCACCGGACCATTAAATCCATTCAACATCACATCTGTCGCTTGTATAGCGAAGTTCTTCAAATAAGTGACCAGGAAGCACACTTGTGTAGGGACAGGACGCAGAGGACAACGCGAGCTGAAAATAAGGACCGCTGAGTCCGCAAAACTGCGAACTATTCGATTTGTTGATGTATAATTACTTGTGCTTTAAACAATGCTCTATACTGTGGCTTATGATGAACTGTACTGTGCTTTATGCAGAGTAAATTTGATATCCGCATATTCTATTATTAACGTGTTGTGATCTGTGACGAACTATGCGGACTAATGCTGCGTCCGCATTTTAACTCATCCTGCAGGTGGAAAAAGGGATACGAGTTAGCGGGCTGAAAACTGTGTCCGCTTAATTTTGTGCTTGAACTTTGCTTGGCAGGTACTCGACTGGAAGTAGCAGTGTGAATTTAAGTTTGTGTCCGCGTTGTTTTTAATTTTCGCTGTATGAACAATTGGATTATGGCGGATCATGCGGACTGAATAAGCGAGCTGTGCGGCCTGGCCAAAAAAGCTGTCAGGCCCCACTAGTATAAATATAGCCCCGTTGCTTCTTCTATGCAGGGAAACAGGTGTAGCTGAAGACCCTGCGGCCTGCCAAGATGGTGTCCGCCAGGATTGACACTACGGTTGCTTTCCATATCGCCGACCACAGAAAATGCACACTAATGGAGGCCGACCTTGAGGCCTTTGTTGAAAGAAAAATGGTGGACTCTAACTTGCTTGTCCGCCTTCCCGCCCATGAGGAAAAATTAAATTTTTCAACGACGACTCAGATCGCCATACCCATCGACCATCTTCGATAGCGGATTCAAATTCCCATTATTATGGGAGATTGCTGAAATATTCGAACACTACAGGATGGTGCCCGGCCAGCTCGCGCGCAACACCCTTGCTGCCATTTGCAGTTTTATTTCTTATCTGTGGTCTGAGAAGATTGCCTTCTCAATGAATATTTTCCGCAAAATGTTCTCAATCCGCTCAATAACATCGTCTGGAGGCCGCCCTTATAAAGGAGTGATATACTTCTACAGCAGAGGAATGAAGGTCGTGGGTCTTCCTAACAAGATCCATAACTGGACTTCAAGGTTTTTGATCTTCCAAGGCGACCTTGGGTTCGCGCATACTTATCCGCAAGAGCGCTCGGACTCCGCTTTTAAGAGTGTCCAGCTGGATGAGATGGAGTCCGCCATTGTCAAATTTCTTGCTGACGCCAGGCTTGACATCGAGTACTACATCCCGTTGTTGTCGAGCCTAGCGGGCGTTTCGCGCGAAGAAAGTAAGCTTCCGCGGACTTATGGTTTGTATCCGCAGCGACCTTTGTGTTAACCCTTGTTCTGCTCTTGCAGCGACCTTGGCTGTGCCTGCTAACCTTCCACAGATGCCCAACGGATTCACACCTACTCAAAGGGAGAGGAAACAAGAGATCGCAAGAAAGTGGAAAGAAGAAAGGGATCTCGCGGCGGACTACTCCTCTTCTGAAAGCTTTGCGATGCAGGGCTTTGGCAACCGTCAGAAGGATCTGAGGGGGAACCCGATGATCCACTAGCACAATAAGAACAAGCATGTCTTCCTGTCGACAGCGCTTCCATCGTGGAAAAGTTCAAAGATAACCCGTCATGCTCATGTCGCGATTCCGCGCTCTATGGGAAGCGCAACTTGAGCGACTTGAAGAAGGTTGCTGCTGCCGATCTCCCTCTGCTGGCCTCCCAGGCAAGTGCGAACAGTGTGGTGACAAACCACTTTGTCTGTTCTCTGGCCAGAGACCTGCTCAGCCAAAACGAGCAACTTCAAGAAGAAAAAAAGGTGATCAAAGAAAGAAATGTGCGGCTAGGGAAAAAGATCGCTCGGTAGAAGGAAGAGCTGGGGGTGAGTTATATTTGTAGCGGTCTTCATTTGACGTCCACCGCGAAGTTATGTTTGTTCCTTTGTTTCTCGCAGGTCGCCTATGACTTGGAAAATAACAACTTCCAGGCCGCTATGCTCCCCTTTGTGAAGGAAACCATTGAGATCGCCATCGAATGATTTGTCTACGGCGGCTTCGCAAAGGAAGGGGTGGATGATGTTCCTTTCCTACAGCTCTTCCCTCAGTTGAAAGAGCAGGTTGCGGCGATGGAGCGGGCTGCCAAAGGAAAAGACATCATTGTTGAGGAGGAAGAAGAAGAAGAAGAAGAAGAAGAAGAAGGTGGGGAAGCCAAGACAATAGCTGACGACACTGGTTCGAGCCAACAAGGCAGAGAACAGTCCGCTGAGTGTGAGGCCTCTGCATAAGAATTTAAATTCAGCAGAAAGATGTTTCTTCAGCAGTTTGTTAGGGTTTTCACCAGAATAACCCATCAGACTTAACATCTCATCATAACCTTCAGTATCCAATTCTAACTCTTCTTCTCCATTACTTAATCCAAAAATTTCTGTTAAAACAGCGGGGGTGAGGGAAACAGCATTACCCACTATAGTTCCAGTCATGGTGTTGTCAGCTGTTGTAGAAGAGGTATGCAGCCATTCTCTGATTTCTGTGGCAGATATATTTATTCTAGTGGACAATAGAGTTTTCAGTTGCTGGACTTCAAGCAGTTGCAATATTCCTAGGAAGATGGGGTCTGAATGCTGGAAAGAATCGAAATCGACATCAAACCCGGTGTCGAATTTCATTGCCGCACGAGTTCCTACTGGAATCGCCATTAGAGCGCCTGCAAGAGAAAAACAAAGATCAAGTGCAAAGGAACTTAAAGCGCGGGACGAAGGTCGAAGAAAACCTAGATATAAGGTTTTCCAGAATATGAATCGACATACTCCGTTCCACGAAAAATAAAATAATTCTTCGATCTGAGGTCTACTAAGTAATTTGCAATTAAATAATTCGTCGAGCTCAGTATGAATATTTGAAGACATTTCGTCAGCTCTGTTAGATGAAAGTTTTCTAAAGTAGATTCGTCGATCTCCGTTTGACGAAAATGACTTCACTCACAGAGAGTTCGTTGAACTTCGTTCGATGAAATCTCAAGAACTTTCCCGAATTCGCCGAGCTCCATTCGACGAACTTTGGTAAATTCATCGAGTGCAGACAGAAATTAAACTAAGGCTTCTCCATTGATCATTCCAAGTTGATTTATAAAGAACAGGTGATTTCTTTCATCAAAGGGTTTGGTGAAAATATCAGCTCTTTGTAAATAAGTGTAGATATAGACAAGTTTAATTTTGTTTTTGTCAACACACTCTCTAATGAAATGATGCATAATGTCTATATGCTTAGTCCTACTGTGATGGACTGGATTCTGTGCTATGACTATAGCACTTGTGTTATCACATAAGAGAGTTGAATTATTTAAGTTGAAGCCATAGTCTAGGAGTTAGTTTTGGATCCACAACATCTAGGAACAGCAACTACCAGCTGCTATATATTTTGCTTCAGCAGTTGATATGGACACAGATGACTGCTTCTTACAAAACTAGGAGATTAATCTCATACCGTGGAACTGGCAAGTTCCTGAGGTACATTTTCTATCAACCATACATCCAGCAAAGTCAGCATCTGAGTATCCAGTTAACTCAAATTCTGACTCAGTAGGATACCATAGGCCTAGACTGGGACAACTCTTTATATATCTCAAAATTCTTTTTAGAAAAATTAGGTGAGATTTTTTAGGATTCACTTGGAAACTAGCACAAATGCATGTGACAAACATGATATCAGGTCTACTAGTTGTAAGATATAATAAGGACCCAACAATGGCCCTATATAACTTCTGGTCAACAGGTTTCCCATGTGGATCAGAATCTATTACAACATTAGTAGACATAGGTGTTTTCTTAGCTGAGGTATCAGCCATCCCAAACTTCTTAATAAGCTCTTTAGCATACTTAGCTTGGGAGATGAAGATATCATCAGGTTGTTGCTTCACTTGGAGACCAAGGAAGTAGGAGAGCTCACTCGTGCTACTCATCTCAAACTTAGAATACATGAGGTCAGAAAACCTCTTACATAGTTTAGAGTCAGTAGATCCAAATATGATGTCATCCACATAGATTTGTACTAACAAGATTTTATCCTTATGCTTTCTAGTGAATAGTATTTTATCTACTATGCCTCTATTGAAATCATGCTCTATCAGATAGCTAGCTAAGGTCTCATACCAAGCTCTTGGAGCTTTCTTTAGATCATAGAGGGCTTTATGCAATTTAAATACATGATAAGGATGGGTTGGAGAGATGAAACCTGGAGGTTGTTCAACATATACTTCTTCTTTTAGCACTCCATTCAGAAAAGCACTTTTTACATCCATCTGATACACCTTGAACTTCTTGTAGGTATCATAGGAAAGAAAGATTCTGATTGCCTCTAACCTTGCAACTGGTGCAAAGGTCTTATCATAATCTATGCCTTCTTCTTGCCTATATCCTTGAGCAACAAGCCTAGCCTTATTTCTCACAATTGTACCTTGGGCATCTAGTTTATTTATGTATACCCATTTGGTTCAAATGACTGGGTAGTATTTGGGTCTTGGAACCAAATCCCAAACTCTACATCTCTCAAATTGATTGAGTTCCTCTTATATAGCAATGATCTAATGGGGATCCTGCTCAGCATCATGAATGGATAGAGGCTCAACCTGAGAGAGAAAACAGGCATGCATCAAGTCTTGGTTGAGTTGATGCCTTGTCTGTACACCTGCTGACATATCTCCAATCACTTGAGATCTAGGGTGATCCCTCAGTGTGACAAAATCATTTGGTGGAGTTGGTTCAACAACAGCATTTTGAATTAATTCCTCTTATGGAATTGAGTTTGCTGTTGGATGAGGTTGAACGTCTTCCAACTGTTCTTCTTCACTATCTTCATCAACCTGTGGAGAAGGATGTATTGGAGCCTCTTGGGCGAGGCTTAGTCCATCCAAATTCTCACACAAGTGAGGTACCTACAAAGGATTACTGTTAGAAACTTCTTTCTCCTTGCAAGACATGTTAGTTTCATCAAAAGTAACATGTATAGACTCTTCAATTTTTAAAGATGATTTATTAAACACCCTATAAGCTTTGCTTACTTGGGAATATCCTAGAAAAATTATCTCTTCGGCCTTAGCTTCAAACTTTCTAATGTATTTCTTGTTATTATTATGTATATAACAAATACAACCAAATATTTTAAAGTAGGTGATTTTAGGTTTCTTTCCTTTAAGTAATTCATAGGGAGTCCTGTTCTTTAGTTTATGTATCAAACTCCTGTTCAGTATATAATTTGCTGTGCTTACAGCTTCTACCAAAAAGGATAGGGGAATGTAAAAATCTGCAAGTAATGCGCCTGCAGCTTCAATTAGGGTCCTATTTTTTCTTTCAGATACCCCATTTTGTTGGGGAGTTCTAGGAGTTGAGAAGCAGTGCCTGATACCTTCCTTCTCACAGAACTCATGCATAAGAAGAGACTCAAACTGTGTACCATGATCACTTCTGATCAATGAAACATGAGTATAGTACTCAATCTGTATGGTCCTGAGAAAATCTGTAAGAACTTTAAAGGTATCTGACTTAGATCTCAGAAAGAACACCCAAGTGAACCTTGAGAAGTTATCCACAATAACTAAAGTGTAGGATTTCCCTCCTAGGCTTTGTACAACAATGGGTCCAAAGAGATCCATGTGTAGCAGGTACAAGATCCTAGGTGAATAACTTTTATTTACTGATTTAAAGCTAGATTTAGTTTGCTTGCCTAGTTGACAAGCCCTGCAAATGCCTTCCTTCTTGTAATGACCAGAAGGTAAACCTCTCACAAGGTTATCTTTAGATAGCCTAACAATGTTTTTCATATTTACATGTCCTAGCCTTTTATGCCATAATTCATTCTGATTACTAATTATGTTAAGTAAGCAGATATCTGAATTGGCAGAGTGAAAATCAACTAAGTATATATTTCCTTGCCTATTCCCAATTAAAACATTTTGTTTTTCTTTATTAAAAATGATACAAGATGTTGAGTTAAAATGTACCTAATAACCTTCATCACATAATTGGTTTATGGAGATGAGGTTATGCTTGAGTCCTCTTACATAGTCACTTTCTTGAAGGTGACTGCTCCAATTTTCTCTTCTTCATAGCCTTCTGACTGGCCACATTTTGAATCAACAAAGATTACCTTTGGTCCCAGCTTGGACTTGTAGTTGATTAAAGTGTCCTTCCTGCCAGTCATGTGTTTAGAGCATCCACTGTCCAGGTACCAGGTTTGATTAATCACTAGACAACCCCTTTCCTGCAATGAAAGTAGTTAGTTGTTCTTGACCCAGGTTACCTAGGGTCCTTTATATTGCTGATATAAAAAACTGGATATCACAGAAAATTCTGGTTGAGATTTGTATCCTAATGGATGATATCTTCTGGGTGGAATTATCTAATCAGCTAATGGATTAAATGGTTTTCTAGATTTAATAGAGTGGCTGTTATGGTTATAATTTTTGTCAAGTCTTTCAAGGTTTGACAAAATGTTGTGAGTTCATCGACCATAGTTCGACGAATTGTGATGAGATCATCGATCTCTGCCCAGAGAATGAACATAGTCATTTTCTGTGCCCCACGTTCGTCGATCTCTGCTTGACGAACCATACAGAGTTCGTCGATCGCAGTAAGATGAATAATTATAGTTAAACATTGCGTTCAGAGTTCGTCGACTAGAGTTCGACGAAATGGCCACATTTCGTCGATGTGAGTTCGATGAACTTGCCACATTTCGTCGATGTGAGTTCGACGAAATCTGCCAAACTAGGTTTTTATTTGTTTTCTGGTTTCTGTTATTTTGATTTTTAAGGTTGGGCATTTCTTCTGTGATTTGTTTATTAGTTATTATCTCTTTGCCTTTAGCAGAAAGAAACTTGATGGAGGTGGACAAAATATTCTTCTTAAGAATGGGTGGCAAACTTGATGAAGCACTCAAGCTTAGCTTACCATTTAGTCTGGCATTAACAGTGCTTGTAATGTCCATCAGGTTGAGGCTTCTCCCATTGAGAGATTCCTCAAGTTGTTTGGCCTTACATAGCTCAGATTTTAAGGCAATAATTTGTTCATTAGCTAATGTGAGTTCATCTTTTAGCCTATTATTTTCAGAGATAATATTTTCTTGATTTCCTAATCTTTCCCTAAGTGTCTTAATTTCTTTTTCTGAATTTATTAGATCAATGCACATAGTTTTAAATTCAGATTTGAATGAATCAGAACTATAATCAAAAGAAAAAAGTACCTTGTCAGCTTCAGATTCTGAAGCTTCTTCATTGTCAGATGCATCTTCATCTGACTGGCTTCTGGAAGCATCAATGGCCATGAGGCACACTTCTTTGGCCCTTGCCTCTTCTTCTTCTTCATTGGAGCTGGAGGATGAGGACTCATCTTCTGTTTCACTCCAGCTTTTAGCTACAAAGCCTTTCTCCTTCTTTTTATATTTGTTGGAGGAAGGCATGCTGCTATGATGTCTTCTAGAATCCTTCTCTCTTCTCTTCCCCTGCTTCTGATTTTCTAGATATTCGAAGAGGAAGTGTCCAGGTTTCCTGCAGACAAAGCAAACCACTTCTTTAGTGGGGGTTTTGTCATACCTTGGATTATCATCATGCCTGGATGACTTTCTTCTGAAGTCTTTCTTTGCCATTTTGTAGAATCTTCTGGTAAATAGACTCATCAACTCTTCATTGATTGTTGGAGTCTCTGTCTCCTCAACAGCTTTAAATGTAATGATGTGCTCCTTCCTTACTGGTGGAGGTGTTCTCTGCTCAGCTGCCTCTCTCGATTTGATGAGCTGCTCATAGGACTTTAGTTTTCCTAAAAGAGATTCAGTGGAAATCTCATTTAGGCTTCTGGCCTCCTTGATGGGCCAGATCCTTGAATCCTATGAACTTGGGAAGCACATGAGGATCTTCTCATTCACCTCTGTGAGGGTGATGTCTTTGTCCAATGTCTTTAGCTCATTGATGATTGAGCTCAGCCTATTGTACATATCTGCTACAGACTTTGCTTCCTCCTTCTTGAAATTCTCATATTGGAATATGAGATTTGATCTTTTGTCCTTTCTTTCATCTACAGATCCAACCACCATTTGGTTAAGAGATTCCCAAATGGCCTTGGCTGATGTGCATTCAGCCAGCTTCTGGAATATGTCATCAGACATAGTTTGGGCTAGAATATTCATGGCTTTAGCATCAGCAACTCTAGCTATCATAACTAGCACAGCCACAACAAGAATAAAAGAAAAGAGCAACCAGACAACAGAAGAATTTTATAGCTATTCCCCAACCTGGGTACATCCACTCTTCTACCACCCTGGTAGGAATCCACTCATATTTTTGATCAGGTGACTGTCACCAATGAGCTTTTGATCAGGTGCTCAAAAAACCAAACCTCAAGTCTTTTGATCAGGTGACTTGCAACCAGGAATAACTTTTGAAGGGAGTTAAGAACCCTTTTTACAGTGGGGGATGTGAGATTGATTTTGTCTTCTCTGTCTCAAATACACTCTGGGAAGACTTATGTGCATCTTGATGTTAGAAAAGGTTCCCCCTGAGATGTAGAATCGTTCAAGAAGTTGGAGCTTTGTTGCAGGGTGATAGGCCTTCAAACTGTTGCTTTGACCAGATGAGCTCCAAGAACTTCTCGACAGATATTGTAGTTGTTGTCATTTGAAGAATCCTGGAAGAAGACAGAAGAAGACTCTTGATTTTGATTAGCTGTTCTTCTTCTTCTTTAGATAGCTTTGATGTTTCTGGGCTAGGGTTGTTTCTCTGTATCACTGTATGCTATATTGCTGTGTAATTCTTGTTGTGTTCCAGAAAACTGCGTATTTCTTCTATCTTCTATATTCTCTGATCACTCATTTTCTAGGAAAAGAAAAGAAATCCCTTTTATATTTTCCATGTAAATTTTCATTTGAAATTTGAATTTCTTCTGCATTCATTGCTGACGGCCTAGAGAATATTTTGCATTGATTGATTTCCCCAACTGTCCCTTTGAAAAACAACAAACAATAATCTTGAAGAAGACCATAATCAATGCTCCGTCTAATGGTTATATTAAGAGAATATTTTAGCATTAATTGCTCAGGATTATTGCAATAGAATAAGAACAGAAGGATGAAAATAACGAAGTCTGGAATCGTCGAACAGAGAATAGAATTTGTCGAGCTGAGTCCACAGTTCGTCGAGCTGAGAAGTTATGTTCGTCGATCTGATAATAGCTGTTCGTCGAGCTGAGATCCAAGATCATCGACTTAAGAACAGACAATTGCTTTCTCTAGAACCTTTCCAATTCTGTGCATGACGTTCATCGAGCTGAGAATAAAACTTCGTCGACTGGAGTTCAGAATACCATGTTTCTTGGACTCAAAAATGTTTTAAGTAAAATGTCCAGAAATCATCGGCCTGAGAACTAGTTTCGTTGAGCTGAGAACTTCTAACTGCTAGATAAGTCTTGCCAGGAATGTGGTCTAAGTTCGTCGAGCTAAGAAGGTGAATTCGTCGACTGGAGTATGATCCTAGACTTAGAATATTTAGTTGTTTCTGAAATAAGATGTTGAAGTAGAATACTCATAGATCGTCGACCTGAGAACTAAGTTCGTCGACTGGATTTCAAAGAAATTTTCGACTTGAAATATTGAAGTAGAGTGTCCATAAGTCGTCGACCTGAGAACCAAGTTCGTCGAGCTCTGCTCAGAGAATTGTCTCTGAGTTCGCCGAACTGAGCATAACTTTAGTCGACCTGAGTTCGACGAACGTCAAACTCATTTTCCTGAGTCTTTGAAATATCTAAGTCTTGAGTCATTTTGCAGTCTGTTGATGGCTGGTCCATGCAGTGATGACTCTAAGGACTTGGCCTATACTCTAAGACTCATATATGACCCTAGCTATACATGTTAGGTCAAACTTCCTAACTTAGTGAACCTAGCCCAAATCCAACTAGGGATCTAACACAGACTTAAACATTTGCTCGACCCGAGCAAATCATTTCTTCGTGAACTAGAAAACAACTAGATGGCCTAGAAATTTCCAAAATAAAGTAAAGCATGAAATCAAATACTTCATGGGCGTAGAAAATATAATAGGTAAAATTTTTAAATATACTACGGAGTTTATAACTTTCTACAAGCGTAAATAAATATTGTAACTACTCAAAAATGGAATTCTGGAGAAACGTTCGGTCATACATAGGAAGAAAGCAGGCATGCCACTCAGTTTAGCATTGCCAAAGACCGGGGCTCAGGATCACCTCCAAAGAAATCCATCAATGTCAGGGACCATACTCTTACCCGTTCACACTCTCTTCACGGTGCTAGTTTGACTCAATCGTGAATCCGTAGGACTTTAGGAAAATAATGGCGCTTGTGTATATACGTAGTTAAGGACGCGGATGATAAAAATGATGGCTACGCACAACCTAAATGAGCTCATACAAATGAAATCCTCTCGCCAACAAAACATGCAGGTGCACAACACCACGAGAATTGAACTTGACAACACGGGTGTGTTCATCGCCTATCACCACAAAAATAACATAAATAGACTTTTCATTTTCACTTTCTTATTTTATATCAATCAACACATATTTTTATCTTTTCTTTTTCCAGATTTTTATAATACACTTTCAGCAAAATTTTCAAGAAAACTTCACCGCACAACCACATAGCAACACCGCAGCAACAACAAAAATTGAAGTATTAACATACTAATACATCAAGATGGGGGTGTGCAACTGGAAAAAGCTTTTAGGCCCTGGTGATCGCGAAGTGGGGCTAAATCAAGAGGAGGGGTAGGCTCAAAATAGGCTAACAAGGATTATCGTTAGGACGGGTACAAGGCTCAACCGGGCCAAAAATATGGCCTACATCACGCTCATGCTAGACTAACCATGCACCAATGCTTCAAGAGTAGCTTGGGGCAAGTTCTTAGCCACCGAGAAACGTGATCCTTCCTCCTGACTCGAGCAATATGAGGCTAGTGACGGCCGCACACATTCCTACACCACCGTTCTATTACTCCAGATTCAACACTTTTGAGTAGTACAAATAATATTTACAAATGCAGAAAAGTATAAATCTACGAGCATAAAGAAAAATTAAATCTATACTATTTCTACATGCTATGAGTACTCGATTAGGAATACTGCACAAGTTTCGAACTACTCTATCCTAAAATCCTAAGCCAGCACCACTATTTTGAAGTTAACACAAAAGAAATAAATTTGACTTGAGCCGAGCGCGTGCTTAAGATCGCGCTCTTGTGGGTGCAGGAGAACGATGCAGACAAGATATCAAGAGAACAGAAAATAAAAATATGCTTTTGGTATGAAAGCGATAGTAGTGCATGTGCACAGGTAACCCCATAACTCTCCCCCACCAGGCTTAAACTAAGCAACCTATCCAAGATTTACAATAAAAATAGAGGAATAAAAGTTGGGTGAGAGGTTACCCCATGATCAACAAATGAGCATACCAGAAGACGCGTGAAAACACAGAAGCAGGTCTGCCACACAAAGAATAACAACCCCGCCAACACGAATTTGCCAAGAATACCTGTAGGGGTGAGCTCTGCAAAAACAAAAGAAAAATCAACAAAATATAAAGAAATAGTAAAACTAAGATAGACATGAAAAATAAAAATGCAGGAAATGTAAGATAACTACTGGGGTTATTGTACACACTGCGCGACTTATTCGGCTAACGAAAAAGTTCTAGCTAATTGGCCTATGAAACAAAAAATGCACAGGTAACTGGCCGAATATCTGTTGCCGTAGCGAGTACCAATATGGATATAATGCACTTACCCCTCTACCTAAATAATAATACCTGCCCAACGCAGGTAGAGGAAATAAGAAACAAGAAGAGGAAGAGCACTGGTCCTCACTAATCTCGTCAAAAGACATATCCTTGCCTAGCAAGGCGCTGTCCACCACAGGTCCGCAGGAGGCGAGGGCGACAACAGGGGCTTCCGGTGCAAAGGAGGTAGGAACCTTCTCACACAAGTAGATGCACTCGCCGACGGCAAGAGCACAAGGCTCATCGTCATCCCAACATACCCGTGGAAACTCAACCCGCACAGGCTCCGATAAATATGGGGGGTCAAGTAATAAATGAGAGGATGAACTAAAATGTACAGAATATGGGAGAGTGATCCAGGTATCACTCTCGGCAAGATCCGAGCATAGATCACTGTCGGTGTCATATGTGTCGTATCGGGGGGAATCAGAGAACTCGAGGTCTGATGCTAAAGCCATGAACATCCTAGCTCAGACTATTTCTAATGATATCTTTCAAAAAGTTGCTGAATGCTCTTCAGCCAAAGAGATCTGGGATTCCCTAAATGAAATGGTTGCTGGCTCTGCTTATAAAAGAAAAGATAGAAGATCTCATCTCATTTCCCAATATGAGAACTTCAGGAAAGAAGAATCAGAGTCAGTGGCTGACATGTCCAACATACTCAGCCTAATCATCAATGAGCTGAAGAACCAGATAAAAATATCTCACGGACTGAGATAAATGACAATATTCTTATGTGCTTCCCCAACACATGGTACTCTAGGATTTGGCCAATCAAGGAGGCCAGAAGCCTGAATGAAATATCCACTGAGTCACTACTAGGCAAGCTCAAGTTCTATGAGCAGATTATAAAGATAAGAGAAGCAGCTGAGCAGAAGACCTCCTCATCAGGAAGGAAAGAGCAAAACATTGCTTTCAAGGTATCTGAAGAATCAGAAGCTCCACCAGCAAATGAAGAACTCCTAAGCTTGCTGGCCAAAAGATTTTACAAGATAGCCAAAAAAGATTTTAGAAGGAAGTCATCCAGACAAGATGACACACCCAGATTTGACAAAACTCCTACCAAGGAGATTGTCTTCTTTGGTTGCAGAAAATCTAGACACATTCTTCCTGAATGTCCAGAGAATCAGAAGAACGGGAAAAAAGAGACAAGTACTCGAGAAAGCAGTACAGCAAGCCCTCCTCAAGCAAGCATAAGAGGAAGGAGAAAGGCTTTTGGCAGAAAGTTGCATTGAGACCAAAGAAGAATCTTCATCTTCCATCTCCAGTGAAGAAGAAGAAGAAGCTAAAGCAAAAGAAATTTGTTTGATGGCTATCAATGCATCAAGCAATCCATCAGAAGCTGAAAAATCAGAAGCAGAAGATTCTGAATCAGAAGAGGATAAGGTGATATCCTCCTTTGATTTTAATTCAGACCATTTTAAAACTGAATTTAAATTATTATGTAATGATCTAATCAAATCTGAGAAGGAAATCAAACTTCTCAGAGATAAGCTAACTGAATATGATAACTTTGATTTCTGAAAATATTAAATTAAAAGACGAACTTGACGTAGCTTCTCCACAAATCATCTCATTAAAAACTGAACTAAATGAGGCTAAAAAATATGAAGAATCCCTTAATGGGAGAAGTATAAAATTAATGGACATCACTAGCACAGTCAATGCTAGGCTCAATGGTAAATAAGGATTCAGAGCATCATCTAGTCAGCCAGCTATTCTTAAGAAAAATATATTATCTACCCCCCATCAAATTTATTTCTGCTAAGGGCAAAGAGAAAATTGTAGAAGTTAACAATAAACCAACAGAAACATCAAAGAATAATCAATCAAAAAAAAATAAAAATAAAAATTCACATAAATCTAATGTTCAATAAAATTCGTCGAACACAGATCGACAAAATCAGTATTTTGCATCGAACGACGATCGACGAACTCTGTACCCAATATTTGAGTATGATTACTCAGGACAGGTGATGAGTACGATTTATATAGTGTTTTTCGGACTCATCTGGCTATTTTTCACGCACTTGCACTTCAGTTTTAGTATGTTATCATTGATATTTCATTTATGCAATTTTTACGCTAAGTGCATTGTTTTGGCCCAAGGGTGTGCAATTGTGCATTCTGTTGTTGGGGGTAAGCACATGGTGCTCCCCAGGGGCTATTTCCAGTTGCTTTTGATGCAATTCTACATTGCTGGATTGTTCTCTTTGATTTTATTTGTTTGTTTGCAGGTGATGCGTTTTCCCCAAGGCTAGAATGCAGGTTTGAGGAAAACGCACGGTTGTGCGTTTTCTTAGCACACGGTTCTTTACGATCATGCGTTTTGTGTGTGTATGAGAAACGTGGAGTGGAGCTCGACGAATTTCGTCGAGTTGAGCCTGACAATCTTAACGCACGGTTGACGCACGGTTTCATCGTAACCGTGCGCGAAGGAAACACATGGTTTTCCTGTAGCTTCTTATTTGTTCCATTCTGTGGTTAATCGTGTGATTTGTTCACGCACGGACGACAGCGCCCGTGTGTGAGTAAAATGCATGGATTCCCTATATTTTCTTAATTTCCCGATCTCTGTGTGGTAAGATGGACCACCTCGTCCATTAAGGAGGTGCAAACCTCCGCATCAGAAAGAGGATACTCCTCATCCCACCGGGGTGAGTCTTAGTGTTTCGAAGATCCACATTCTCCGCCGGAAATAGTAAAATCCTCATCCCACTTCGGCGCAACCTCAGGCACCGAATCACCAACAAATATGGCCTCATCATCCGACTCACACAAAAAAGAAGTAGCACAATCGAGCAAAAATAGCGGAGGGGCAAAACTGCTCTCTAAATCCGACAATGAATGAGCAGGCCCCATCTCAAAATCATCCACAGACACCTCCCCGTCGATGGGAACAATCTCTACGTCCCATATAGGAGGGCCAATGTGTTAATGTTCCTCTTTTTGCTTGCTAACCCCAAAGTGATCTTCATCACTGAAGGGAAGCTCGTAAAAAAAGATCGAGGTACCCAAGAAAGATCTGTATGCGGCGAGAGATTCTTTGGTAATCCCAACGGGCATAGAGAGGGAAAGGTGCGCGATGTCAGTGTATGGGCTAGGCAACACCCTGGTAGTACTGTCCACAACAGTCTTCCGTGAACGAGAGGTTTTTGCGCACACGCCCTTAGAGGGAGAAGGGTTGCATGGACGTGGGCAATCCTTCACCATGTGGCCTATACCTTGATATAGCAAGCACCTAATATTAAGGCTCGACATTTAAAACAGCCAGGACATCGATGTACCGACGCAAAGTGTCATAGAGACGACACACAACAACAGAGTACATCGCGAACAAAAATATTTGCCGAATGGGTGCTACACAACTCAGAATAAAAATAAATGGACCCACTTGCTAAGCCAAAAATAGAAAAGGACAAAGAAAAATAAGCAACAAATTTAAAAACTAAAGCAAAGAAGAAACATGAAATGAACAAATGGAAAAGGGCTTCTATCTCCTATCTCCCTCTCCAAAAACTCACACGACTGTGTTCCCCGACAACGACGCCAAAAACTTGATGCGTTGAACGACAAGTGTACTGGTTGCACAAGTACTATAAAATGGGCGAATTTCCCAAAGTATCGATCTCTCAAGGAACAAAATTTGATGGTGTTAATTTTGAAGAGCATTGGATATTGAAGTCCTTAGGTCAGAGTTAACAAAGGGGGTTTTGATTGTTGCGGAAAAAGAAAGTAAAACACTAATAAACTACTCCTATGCAACGCCGCTATGCGATGCTTCGCTAGGCGGGATAAAAGACTACACGGGATGCTATGCACCGAATCGCTGGTCGGATGAACGAGTAGGCTTGCAGATGAGGTGGTGAGAATGGCGGAATGAGGGTCAATTGTTGGAACTCCACCTGTTTTAGGGTTGATTTTGGCTAGGTAAACTATTAGGGTTGCTTTATTTGACTCACATTGTATAGTCTACGGTCATAGGTTTTTGTCAGAGTCTAAGTTAAGGCATCAAACCTAGAATGATTGGTTTTCACCTTCAGAATACTTAGAAGATAGAAGACCCCCATAGAAAGCAGTTTTCTAAGAGCAGAAAAAGTAGTTCAGAGAATGCTAAGCTAAGCTCGACTTTCGTCGATCAGAGTTTGACGAACTCAGTTATTTCTCTGAGCTGAGTTCGATGAAATCCAAACTAAGCTCGACGAACTCAACCTCTTCTTTGAGCTACGTTCGACGAAATCTAGGGTGAGATCGACGAATTCCGATTTCTTCCCAGGAGCTTAGCACGACGAAAAGATTATCTTAGTTCGACGATCTTGGAGCTCAGATTGGCAGTGAATTTTCTGTTCAGAGATATCTTGGAGCTCAGCTCGACGAAAGAGATGTTCTTAGTTCGACGAAATTGGATCTTTGGTCGACGAAACAGTTTCAGGTCAACTATATTCTCACAGGTTCTGTTCGACTAATTTCCATGCAGTTTTTCCAGTATTGACTAAGGCAGTTAGATTTCAAAATTTATTATTATATGCCTATAAATTCTCTGATAATTAATGCTTTATATTCTCAAGAATATAGCCATTTCAAGGTAGTATTAATTATGGTATTCACAGAGTAATTATTTAGCTAATTTGTTGGGAGAGTTGAGGAAACTATTAAAGACATTTACTAGCCGTTCAACTCCCAGATTTTCTGCAGTCAATCAAAGATAGAATTCAAATTCAAATGCTATTTCCTGCAAAGAATATATAAGGACTATTTTCAGAAGATTATATAGAATTTACACAGATACACAGATATACAGAGAGAATTTTTCACAGATACACTGATATACAAAGATATACAAGGAATCTTATAGAGTTCTTCTCCATCAGCTTCAGAGCTTTTCAAGGGACAACTATTCAATACAAGTCTATAAAGCTTCTGAAGATTTTCTACAATTTTAAGGCCTACACCTTGTGCAAAGCTCTCATCTTCCTGAACGATTCTACATCTCAGGGTGAGCTTTGACAACATCAAATACTTTAGTCTTCTCTTATATTGTTCACAAAGAAGAACATCATCACTTTTCTCTTAGATTGTTTGGCACGTGGGGCTTCCCTGCTTGAATAGAAGGGGCCCATACTATATAGACAAATGGTCTGTGCGTGGATTTGAAGTCCATGTGGTGTGTTGGAAGGTTTGAATACCTACAGTGTGAATAATGGTTCTCAATACCTGTTGTACGGAGAACTAGTGGAGCTTTTGTTATAACTGATGTATAATGTTGATGATATTCCAGTTATACTATGTTGCACCTTCTTTTAATAACTACTCCTAGCATATGAATGAAATGATGTACTAACCCTCTCATTCTTCGACTATTTACTTTTGTTGTGTATGTGAGCTGATCCACAGGATATGGATCTGGGGAGGAGATGTATTTCTACATAGCTCTATGACTAACGGTTATATTTATAAGCAATCATAAGAGACGAAGCATCGTAATGACCAGCTACCATTGGATGATATGCTAAGAATAGGACTGCCTGAGAAGAGGAACCCCCCTCATCTCTAGAGTTTCACGACAAGCGTGCTAGCAAGCAGAATTGAGAGCATCTTGTGTTTGTAGTAGTAAAACTTTTGTAGCCTACGGGCTTCATGTATAAACAGTGACTTCGGCCTTTGAGTACTCTTTCGATATATATTATTATATATATTTGTTATTTTTCATGTTAATGCTTCTGCAATACTCTATGATGAGATGTGAATGTTGTGATTCAAGACAAGCAAGACGGCTAACTAGCACTCAGTGGTGTGGTATGATACAACTTAAGGAGCGCTAGATGGATGTCTTGGGAAAGTAAGATCCCCTCCGGCCCGACACGGGATAAGGTTTGTGTTGGATCCCTAGTTGATTTGGGCTAGGTTCACTGACTTAGGGTGTGACCCATCATGTATAGCCAGGGTCAATTTGTGTCCTAGAGTCTAGGTCAAGTCCTTATGCTCTACTCCAGATGGACCAGCTTTCAACAAGACCATCAGAGACTCCAGTCTAACAAGTTTTCAAGACTAAGTAAAGTGAGATCGACGTTCGTCGAACTCCGCTCGACGAAAGGAGTTCTTCGCTCGACGATCGTGAGACAATTCTTATTGCTGAGCTCGACGATCTGTGTTCTTTGTTCGACGAAGACACAGTTTCTACACCAAGCCAAATTCAGGAGAAATTCAATTTTTTCTAAGTCCAGCTTCAAGCTTCGGTCGATGAATTATAATCTGAGCTCGACGAACTTGGACCTCAAGTTCACAGCTTCTCAGGTCGACGAAGTTAGCTTCTCAGGTCGACAAATGTTAATCTCTACTCGACGATTTCTGGACTCAGAGAATTTGTGTCGACACTTAGGGTTTGTGTCGACACCAGACAATTTGTGTCGACACCAGCTTATGTCGACACCAGAGGATTTGTGTCGACACCAGGATATCAGTCGACACTAGCTTATGTCGACACCAGAGTTTTTGTGTCGACACCAAGATCAATCTGTCGACACTAACTTTTGTCGACACAGCATTTCAGCAGATGCAGAATATTTGCCTAAGTCCAGAACTTTTCTCAACTCGACTAATTTTATTCTCAGCTCGATAAATGAAGACTGTCTGTTTGACGAATGAAGATTATATGGTCGACGAACTCTCTCAAGCTCAGCTCGACGAACTCAAGCTCAGCTCGACGAACTCAAGCACAGCTCGACGAACACAAGTGCAGCTCGACGAATTGTGTTCTTCGTTCGATGAATCCAGACTAGGTTTTCTTCAAGTTTCCCG
This sequence comes from Platanthera guangdongensis, assembly GCA_039583875.1. Classification (NCBI taxonomy): domain Eukaryota; kingdom Viridiplantae; phylum Streptophyta; class Magnoliopsida; order Asparagales; family Orchidaceae; genus Platanthera; species Platanthera guangdongensis. The sequence continues at coordinate 144,753 of JBBWWR010000266.1, forward strand.
TCCCGTTTCTTGGCGATGATTCCTGAACATTTAATGCCAGATCTTCTCGGAATGTTACCGTTAGAACGTGCATTGACTATGGACGATTACATGTCATTTTTCCATGTGACAGTTAGGGAAATTATTGATTGTCGCTTCTTTCCAAAGCCGACTGCAATTATTGCTCGACATTCAAAAGTTTGAATGTTTCTCAGTCAGTAAGAGACACACACAGAAAGAAAAGAATCAAGCAGTAACAGAGTAACAGAATTACAGTACAACAAGCATTACACACAGTCAGATAGTCACTCTGAAGTTGCAGAAAGGAACAAATATTCTCAAATCAAAAGTTCTTGATTGCAATCAACCTTGGCCAGAGAACTTTTTCAAGAGGAAGAAGAAGAACAATCAAATTCAATCAAGAGTCTTCTTCTCTCTATTCTCAGGACAACTTCAAAGGACAACAAAGTTCTATCTGTCAGAAGAAGTTCCTGAAGCATTTCTTTTCCAGGCATTCTAGTTCATTGAAGACCTATCACCCTGAAGCAGTGCTCCAGCATTCCAGACCAATTCAAGATCTCAGGGGGTGCAAGATCTACTACAATCAATCCACAACTCTTCTCTCTGATTGTTGACAGAGAAGACACTATCACCCTCTTTCCAATTCCTGTACATGATTTTAAATCCCTTAAAATTATTCTGGTTGCAAGTCTCCTTCCAAAAGACTTGAGGGTTGGTTTTTGAGCACCTTATCAAAAGCTCGTTGGTGCCCAGGACACCTGATCAACTCATCCTGCAGTGGATTCCTACCTAGGGTGGTAGAAGAGTGGATGTACCCAAATTGTTTGGGGAACCACTATAGCTCCTTGTGTCTTCTGGTTGCTCTTTTCTTTTGTTTTCTGGCTGTGATCTGTGATTGCTCTATGTTTAGTTAGTTGTTGTGTTTACTTTATTTTATTTGCTTCCCTATTCACTTAGGAATACAACAAAAGTTATATAAAGTTTTTAGTAAGCACCATACTCTCTTCACCCCCCCCCTCTAGAGTATATCAGATCTAACCTGCACTTTCAATTGGTATCAGAGCCAGGTTGGTTAAAATAGCACACCTTAGTGGTCGCACAGGCTAACACCTGAACCCAAAGATCCCTCTACTTAGATCTGTTTGTTTTAAGTTTGTTATTAGATCTATTTCTTCACAGAACATGGCCCAAAACAAAGATCATGCTAGCACCAGACCTCCAGTTTGCAATCTATCTAAGTTTGCACTTTGGAAGGCAAGGATAAGATTGTACATGAACTCTATTGATGAAGATAACTTTAATTCTGTTTTGACAGTGTGTCCAAGACGACCAGAAAATACAAGTACAAGTGCTGTTGCACCTCCTTCAGGAACAGATGCAGAAATCAAAAAATGGAAAGTGGCAGATGCTAAGGCAATGAATATTTTAGCCCAGACTATGTCTGATGAAATATTTCAAAAAGTAGCTGAATGCAACTCAGCAAAGGAGATATGGGACAAACTATCTGAAATAGTATCAGGATCTGCAGATGAAAGGAAAGATAGAAGATCTCATCTCATAACTCAGTATGAGAACTTCAAGAAAGGAGAAAGTGAGTCAGTTGCTGATATGTATAACAGACTCAGTCTTATAGTCAATGAACTGAAAACCTTGAACAAGGAGATCTCATTGACTGAACTCAATGATAAAATCCTAATGTGCTTCCCCAGCACTTGGGACTCAAGGATCTGGCCAATCAAGGATGTCAGAAGCCTAAATGAGATCACCACTGAGGCTCTTTTGGGCAAGCTCAAGTCTTATGAGCTGCTCATCAAGAACATAGAAGAAGAGCAGAAGGCTGCTTCACCACCAATCAGAAAAGAGAAATCAATAGCATTCAAAGCTATTGAATATCTTCCTGAAGACAAGGTCACAGGCAATGAAGAGCTGCTAAGCTTACTGGCCAAAAGGTTTTATAAAATAGCCAGGAAGGACTTCAGGAAAAAGTCATCCAGAGGGCATGAAAAGCCAAGGTATGATAAGTCCAATAACAAAGAAATTATTTGTTTTGGATGTAGGAAACCAGGCCACTTTTGTCTGACTGTCCAGAAAGCCAGAATAGGGATAAGAAGGACAGGAAAGAAAGGAGAAGAGACAAAGACTTCAAGAAAAACAGCAATGACAAACCCTCCTCCAGCAAGAACAAACATACCAGGAAGGGGTTTGTAGCTGAAACCTGGAGTGAAACAGATGAAGAATCTGAAGCTTCATCCATCTCAAGTGATGATGAAGATGATTCTGAAGAAAAGGAGTTCTGCATGATGGCTATCAATGCCTCTCAACACAGTACTGATGCAGAACAAGAGTCAGAGTCTGAGTCAGAAACTCAATCTGAAGAGGATCAGGTAATAGACTCATTTGATTTTAATTCAGTGGACTTCAAATGTGAATTTAAGGCACTGTGTTTAGATCTATTAAAATCTGAGAAAGAAATTATTTCTCTCAGAAATCAATTGTCTGAACAAAGCACCTTAAAATCAGATAACCTCAAACTCTCGGAGGAGTTGGAATGCTGTAGGGAGCAGATAGCCTCACTGAAAAGTGAACTATCAGAGACCAAGAAGTTTGAAGAATCCCTAAATGGGAGAAGTATCAAACTAATGGACATCACAAACACAGTGAACTCAAGATTCAATAGTACACTGGGCTTGGGTGCCTCATCCAGCCAACCTATAGTATTAATAACCCCAATCAAGTTTATCTCAGACAAAGGTAAGGGAGTTGTAGAGGTGGCTAGGAAGAATTCTGATTTACCTAAGAAAACAAAAGTTCAACAGAAAACGTCGAACGGAGCTCGACGATCTGACCCAAGATCATCGAACTCGGCTCAGAGATCGTCGAACAGAGCTCAGAGTTTTGAAAAATCTTTCAAAGGCAAATCAAACTTCAATCCTAAAGGTCCTACGTCTCAATGGTTTAACCCTTATACTGAATGGATAATACCTCCTAGGAGATATCATCCTGAAGGTTAAAAGAGTCAACCAGAGATGTCTTTTATTTCAGATTTTAAAGGTTATCAACTTAGGCACAAGGTAAACTGGGTCAAAACGAATAAACTGTTTTATGTGCAGGTGAAGACCTATCCAACTTCAAACCAACAATGGTATCTGGATAGTGGGTACTCAAAGCACATGACAGGAAACAAGGAGAATTTCACTTCCTTCAAAGCCAAACTTGGACCCAAAGTAATATTTGGTGATTCAAACTTTGGACTAACAAAAGGATTTGGTGCAGTCCAGATTGGCTCAGTCACATTCAAGAAAGTATGTGGAAGGACTGAAGTACAACTTAATCAACATCAGTCAATTATGTGATGAAGACTACCAAGTGACTTTCAACAAATCCTCTTGCAAAATCAAATCAGAGGACAACACAACTGTGTTGACAGGTAAAAGGAAAGGTAACTTTTATCTTGTAGATTTTCTTTCAACTAAGGTAGATATATGCTTGTTCAATTCCATCTGTAGACCTAATGAACTATGACATAAAAGATTAGGTCATATAAACCTTAGAACCATTGCTAGGCTATCCAAGGACAACCTTGTTAGAGGACTACCTTCTGGCCCCTACAAGAAGGAAGGACTTTGCAGGGCTTGTCAATTAGGCAAGCAAACCAAAAATAGCTTCAAGTCACTTAATAAGAGTGATTCACCTAGGATTTTGTATTTGTTACACATGGATCTCTTTGAACCCATTACAGTACAAAGCTTAGGAGGGAAATCTTATACTTTAGTAGTTGTAGATGAATTCTCTAGATTCACCTGGGTGTTCTTTCTAAGGAAGAAGTCTGATAACTTTAAGTGTTTGACAGAGTTTCTCAAATGCATACAGAGTGAGTTCAATACTCACATTGCCCTGATCAGAAGTGATCATGGGACAGAGTTTGATTCTCTTCTTATGCAAGAGTTCTGTCAGAGTGAAGGGATCAGGTACACTTTCTCAGCTCCTAGAACTCCTCAACAAAATGGGGTAGCTGAAAGGAAAAATAGAACCCTTATTGAATCTGCTACTACATTGTTGTCAGATGCTCATCTTCCTCTATCCTTTTGGGCAGAGACAGTGAACATCTCCAACTATGTGTTGAATAGAAGTTTGATACATAAGCTAAAGGGTAAGACTCCCTATGAATTACTCAAAGGGAGGAAACCTAAAGTAGATTATTTTAAAATTTTTGGTTGCATTTGTTACATTCACAATAATGACAAGAAATACATAGCAAAATGTCAAGCTAAAGCTGATGAAAGAGTGTTTCTGGGATACTCCATGATCAGTAAAGCTTATAGGGTGTATAATAAATCAACTCTCAAAATTGAAGAATCTGTGCATGTATCTTTTGATGAAGCTAACATGTCATACAAGGAGAAAGAAATTTCTACCATAAGCTCTTTGCAAGTTCCACCACTGTGTGAGTCTATGGATGGACTGAACCTTACCCAAGAGGTATCAAACCATCCTACTCCACAGATTGCTGAATATAGTGAAGAAGAAAGTCAAGAGGAAGTGCCTGAACTTCCCTCAACAGCTAGTATCATTCCCCAAGAGGAATTAACTATAGAAGCTGTTATCCAACCAACTCCACCAACTGATCTTATCACACTTAGAGATCACCTCAGATCTCAAGTGATTGGAGACATTTCAGCAGTTGTACAGACAAGTCATCAACTCAACCAAGACTTGATGCATGCCTGTTTTCTCTCTCAAATTGAACCTCTCACCATCCATGAAGCTGAGAAAGATCCTCACTGGATCATTGCAATGCAAGAGGAACTAAATCAGTTTAAGAGATGTAGAGTTTGGGACTTGGTTCGAAGACCCCATAACTACCCAGTTATTTGAACCAAATGGGTCTACAGGAACAAGTTGGATGCTCAAGGCAACATAGTGAGGAACAAGGCTAGGCTTGTTGCTCAAGGCTACAGACAAGAGGAAGGAATAGACTATGACCAAACCTTTGCCCCTATTGCAAGGTTAGAGGCCATTAGGATATTCCTTGCCTATGCAACTCACAAGAGATTCAAGGTCTACCAAATGGATGTCAAATGTGTATTTCTGAATGGAGTACTTCAAGAAGAGGTTTATGTAGAACAACCTCTATGTTTTATCTCTCCAACTCAACCCTCCTTTGTTTTTAAATTGCATAAAGCTCTCTATGGTTTAAACCAAGCTCCAAGAGCTTGGTATGAGACCCTAGCAAGCTTTCTTTTAGAGCATAAATTTACAAGATGAACCATAGATAAAATACTTTTCACTGGACAACATAAGGACCAAATATTATTAGTACAAATATATGTGGATGACATTATCTTTGGGTCTACTGATCCCAAATTGTGCAAGAGGTTTGCTGACTTCATGCATTCTAAATTTGAGATGAGTAGCATGGGTGAGCTCTCCTACTTCCTTGGTCTCCAAGTGAAGTGCTCCCAGATGGTATCTTCCTCTCCCAAGCTAAGTATGCTAAAGAGCTTATCAAAAAGTTTGGGATGGGTGATGCTTCAGGGATGAAAACCCCTATGGATACAAATGATGTTGTGGATTCTGATGCAGCAGGAAAACCTGTGGATCAGAAAAATTATAGGGCAATTGTTGGATCTCTATTATACCTAATAGCTAGCAGACCTGACATAATGTTTGCCACATGATTTTGTGCTAGGTTCCAAGTGAATCCTAAAGAATCTCACCTTATTTTCTTAAAAAGAATTTTGAGATATATAAAGAGTTGCCCTAGTCTAGGACTCTGGTATCCTATAGAGTCAGAGTTTGAGTTAACTGGATACTCAGATGCTGACAATGCTAGATGTAGAGTGGACAGTAAAAGTACCTCTGGAACATGTCAATTCCTTGGTATGAGACTTGTCTCCTGATTTTGCAAAAAAAAGACATCTGTGTCTACATCAACTGCAGAAGCAGAATACATGGCTGTTGGTAGTTGCTGTTCACAAATTCTATGGATACAAAACCAACTCTTAGACTATGGTGTCAACTTAAATAATTCAACATTATTTTGTGATAATACTAGTGTTATTGCTATAGCACAGAATCCAGTTCACCATTCTAGGACTAAACATATTGAAATAAGACATCATTTCATTAGAGATAATGTGGACAAAAAGAAAATTAACTTGATCCATATTCCTACTGATTTATAGAGAGCAGACATTTTCACTAAGCCATTGGATGAGAAAACCCATCTGTTCTTTATAAATCAACTGAGAATGATTAATGGAGAAGAGTTAACCTAGTATATGTATGCATTCGACCAATTTTTCAGAGTTCGTCGAACGGAGTTCAACGAATTAGGGAAAGTTTGAGAGATTCTCGTCGAACGGAGATCGACGAATTCTCAGTTTGTGGAAACAATTTTCGTCGACTGGAGATCGACGAACTTTGCTTCAGAAGACATTTCGTCGAACGGAGTTCGACGAACTGTTTTCGATTCTTTTGGATGAGATCGACGAATTATCTGTCTATAATTTATTTCGTCGAGATCAGTTCGAAGAAGTTTTCTTTTTTTGTGGAACGGAGTTTGTCGATTCGTATTCTGAAAATCTTATATCTAGGTTTTCTTCGACCTCCTTCCCGCGCTTTCAGTTCCTTTGCTCTTGATTGTCATTTCTCTCTGTGTTTTTCTTGCAGGACATCAATGGCGATTCCCTCAGGTGCTGTGGTTGTGATGAAGTTTGACACAAGATTCGACATGGACTTCGACTCTTTTCAACATTCTGGCCCCATCTTTCTGTACATCTTGGAATTACTGGAAGAACTTAATTTAAAGGATTTCATGACCAGGCGCATTAAACTACATGGAACAGAAATAAGAGAATGGGTATATACATCTGCTGTTTCTGAAGATGATGTTTTGACCGACAATATAGGGAGTACTGCTGTTTCATTGTCTCCCACGTTTCTTTCTGAGATATTTTGTTTAGTAAACAGAGAAGATAACATGGAAATGGACTCCGAGGAATTCAATGATATGCTAAAACTGATGGGTTATTCTGGTAACAACCCTAATAAGTTGTTGAAAAAGCAACATGTAGATTGGAGTAAGGTCTTCTTTGAATTGATCTAGAAGAAGAATAGTTAGAAGGAAGTCTGCTTCGGCAGAATTTTAGGAATATTTCTCAAGGAGAAGGCTGCTGAATGTATGGTCTCCCCGACCATATCCATAAACGCCAGCAAGCGCCTCACATGCGCTCTCTTTGGCAGGTGGTAGAGGACTATCTCCAAGCACTCAAAGGCTTCTTCCTCCTCCGTCCAAACTTCAGAGAGCACAAGGGCTGTAAAGGCCGCTCCCCACCCTGCTGAAGAGGTCCCTCCATCTCAACCATCTCTTCCAGCACCCCTTTCTCCAAAGAATCTTCCACATGTACCTACCCCTCCTTCATCTCCACCACTTGACATTACAAACATCCCATCTCCACATTCATTTTCCCCTCTACCAGCAAACCAAAGACCCACTCCTCCAGCTTCCCCTCATGAGACAACAATTCCTACACCTCCTCAGTCTCCTCTTCCCCCACACTTATCCACCATTCCATCTTACAGCATACCATCAGACACAATCATCCAAGATGCCCCCACTCCGTCTGTTATTCCTCCTCCCATTCCATTCTCTTCCCCTTACCCATTTGATCACTCTACCATCATCTCCTGGCTCACTCCTCTCCTCAAATCTCTCATCCAAGAGGCCATTACACCTCTTGTGACCTCCATCAATTCCTTATCTGCGCAGATCTCTCATCTATCTGTTGTCCCCTCTTCATCTAGGGGTCTGGCTCCTAGTTCTCTTGAACCAAGGCAGGGGGAGATGCTCAGTGATGAAGTTGCAGCAGATGCAGTTGCAGCAGTCACAGCAGCAGTTCCCTCTCCAGCAGTTGTAGATTCAGATGAGGATAAAACAACTTTGTCAGATTTTGATTCTGAGATGATTGAGTTAATTCAACCTATGGATACTGACATTGATTTGGATGAGTCAGTTGCACAAATAACACCTGTTGGTGATTTCTATTTAAATCCCATAGTGAATTTACTTATTTTATTGAGTAATTTTGATACTGTATATATGCATTCTCTTACAGCTGATTTTACTAAGCCATGTTTGGCTATTATACCATATACCTCTCCTGCTAGTCTAGCAGTTGCTAAGCAACTCTGTGACAATTTTACTCTCTCAGCTTCTAGCCCAGAGGTCATTCTAGAAGATACTTTAGTGCCAGTTTCAGCACCAGATTTTGTTATGGATGACTCTCCAATGCCTACTTTAGATGAGCTTATTCAGGCTGACATTGAAGAAGAGAATAAGGCAATAGCTGATACCTCTGTCTCTTTTGTTTCTGATTCTTGTACAGTTACTTCTTCTCTTGTTGCTGAAACCCCTATTCCTGAACCTTCTGCCCCTCCTCCAAAAAAGGCTGTTGTTTCTGATAAAGCTTTAAAAGCTTTGGATGCATTGTATGATATTCCTCATGATTCGGCTTCTGATGATGATGATTCTGATGGAGATGCAGCTAGTAAGAAAAAGAGATTGTTGGCAAAGAAGAGAAAGGCTGCTCCTCCTCCAGCTCCCAAGCCAAATCCCACTGCAGACACTCCCTATTATATTCTGCACAATGTTGCTCCTTATAAGGGTATGCCAACATGGATGTGGCTCTCCAAAAACCAGCAGAAAGATAGAAAGAGAAGCAGGAGATATTCCCCTCCTCCAGTGCACAGATACAGGAAGGATCCTCCTCCTCCTCCTCCAGTAGTGGTGCCAGTGGCTCTAGCACCCAGAGATCTGCCCCAATGCAAACTTATCAGAGACAGTCAGGGAGATATTCTGGAAGCAGCCAGCAGAGGCCATCCTACTCAGGAAGTCTGCTTCGGCAGAATTTTGGGAATATTTCTCAAGGAGAAAGCTGCTGAATGTTTGGTCTCCCCGACCATCTCCATAAACGCCAGCAAGCGCCTCACATGCGCTCTCTTTGGCAGGTGGTAGAGGACTATCTCCAAGCACTCAAATGATTCTTCCTCCTCCGTCCAAACTTCAGAGAGCACAAGGGCTGTAAAGGCCGCTCCCCACCCTGCTGAAGAGGTCCCTCCATCTCAACCATCTCTTCCAGCACCCCTTTCTCCAAAGAATCTTCCACATGTACCTACCCCTCCTTCATCTCCACCACTTGACATTACAAACATCCCATCTCCACATTCATTTTCCCCTCTACCAGCAAACCAAAGACCCACTCCTCCAGCTTCCCCTCATGAGACAACAATTCCTACACCTCCTCAGTCTCCTCTTCCCCCACACTTATCCACCATTCCATCTTACAGCATACCATCAGACACAATCATCCAAGATGCCCCCACTCCGTCTGTTATTCCTCCTCCCATTCCATTCTCTTCCCCTTACCCATTTGATCACTCTACCATCATCTCCTGGCTCACTCCTCTCCTCAAATCTCTCATCCAAGAGGCCATTACACCTCTTGTGACCTCCATCAATTCCTTATCTACGCAGATCTCTCTTCTATCTGTTGTCCCCTCTTCATCTAGGGGTCTGGCTCCTGGTTCTCTTGAACCTAGGCAGGGGGAGATGCTCAGTGATGAAGTTGCAGCAGATGCAGTTGCAGCAGTCACAGCAGCAGTTCCCTCTCCAGCAGTTGTAGATTCAGATGAGGATAAAACAACTTTGTCAGATTTTGATTCTGAGATGATTGAGTTAATTCAACCTATGGATACTGACATTGATTTGGATGAGTCAGTTGCACAAATAACACCTGTTGGTGATTTCTATTTAAATCCCACAGTGAATTTACTTGTTTTATTGAGTAATTTTGATACTGTATATATGCAATCTCTTACAGCTGATTTTACTAAGCCATGTTTGGCTATTATACCATATACCTCTCCTGCTAGTCTAGCAGTTGCTAAGCAACTCTGTGACAATTTTACTCTCTCAGCTTCTAGCCCAGAGGTCATTCCAGAAGATACTTTAGTGCCAGTTTCAGCACCAGATTTTGTTATGGATGACTCTCCAATGCCTACTTTAGATGAGCTTATTCAGGCTGACATTGAAGAAGAGAATAAGGCAATAGCTGATACCTCTGTCTCTTTTGTTTCTGATTCTTGTACAGTTACTTCTTCTCTTGTTGCTGAAACCCCTATTCCTGAACCTTCTGCCCCTCCTCCAAAAAAGGCTGTTGTTTCTGATAAAGCTTTAAAAGCTTTGGATGCATTGTATGATATTCCTCAGGATTCAGCTTCTGATGATGATGATTCTGATGGAGATGCAGCTAGTAAGAAAAAGAGATTGTTGGCAAAGAAGAGAAAGGCTGCTCCTCCTCCAGCTCCCAAGCCAAATCCCACTGCAGACACTCCCTATTATATTCTGCACAATGTTGCTCCTTATAAGGGTATGCCAACATGGATGTGGCTCTCCAAAAACCAGCAGAAAGATAGAAAGAGAAGCAGGAGATATTCCCCTCCTCCAGTGCACAGATACAGGAAGGATCCTCCTCCTCCTCCTCCAGTAGTGGTGTCAGTGGATCTAGCACCCAGAGATCTGCCCCAATGCAAACTTATCAGAGACAGTCAGGGAGATATTCTGGAAGCAGCCAGCAGAGGCCATCCTCTTCAGGAAGTCAAAGTCAAAAGCATGAGCAGCAGTAGCAGCAACAAAGTTCTGAAGTTCAAAAAGCTGAAAGTCCAAAAAGACCTCTCTCTCCTCCAATTCCTTTTGAAGATCCAGAAACTGCTAATACTGCAAGAATGGCAAGGTACCAAGAGCTGATTGGTCTATCATTGATAAATAAAGCCAAAGCAGAAGGAAAAGATATATCTGGTCTTTCAACAATGTCAAAGTATAGAAAAGAAGAGCTGAAAAGGTTTGACAAATGAAGTAAACTGTTTAATGTTGATGACTATATGAAACTTCACCCATAAGCAGTTGTCCCCAGAGCAACTTCATTGAATATTATTGGGGCAGCTGACATAACTATGACAATAGCTCAAACTCGAGATCCAAAGAGAGAAATCATTTTCAAGAAGATAGGAGAGCAAACATCAGAAGACAAACCTCAGCAGAAGAAGCCAAAGAAGTAATCTTTTTGTGTTATTTCATTTTCTGTCTGTTTTTATTTTTCAAACTATGATATCTGTTAAATAAAGCTGTGTATATATATATCTGTTGCATGTGTTATAATTCTCTGCCAGATATATCTCTTTTCTTGCTTTGTTTTTTTGTTTTGAGTCTCTGTTAGTGACCTCACCCAAATAGGGGGAGATTGTTGGATCCCTAGTTGATTTGGGCTAGGTTCACTGACTTAGGATGTGACCCATCATGTAAAGCAAGGGTCAATTTGTGTCCTAGAGTCTAGGTCAAGTCCTTAGGCTCAACTCCAGATGGACCAACTTTCAACAAGACCATCAGAGACTCCATTCTAACATGTTTTCAAGACTAAGTAAAGTTAGTTCGACGTTCATCGAACTTCGTTCGACGAAAGGAGTTCTGCGCTCAACGATCGTGAGACAATTCTTAGTGTTGAGTTCGACGATATGTGTTCTTTGTTTGATGAAGACTCAGTTTCTACACCAAGCCAAAGTCAGGAGAACTTCAAATTTTTCTAAGTCCATCTTCAAGCTTCGGTCGACGAATTATAATCTGAGCTCGACGAACTTGGACCTCAAGTTCACAGCTTCTCAGGTCGGCGAATGCTATTCTCTACTCGATGATTTCTGGACTCAGAGAATTTGTGTCGACACTTAGGGTTTGTGTCGACACCAGACAATTTGTGTCGACACCAGCTTTTGTCAACACCAGAGGATTTGTGTCGACACTAGGATATCAGTCGACACCAGCTTATGTCGACACCAGAGTTTTTGTGTCGACACCAAGATCAATCTGTCGACACCAACTTGTGTCGACACAGCATTTCAGCAGATGCAGAATATTTTTCCTAAGTCCAAAACTTTTCTCAACTCGACGAATTTGATTCTCAGCTCGACGAATGAATACTATCTGTTTGACGAATGAGGATTGTCTGGTCGACGAACTCTCTCAAGCTCAGCTCGACAAACTCAAGCTCAGCTCGACGAACTCAAGCACAGCTCGACGAACACAAGTGCAGCTCGACGAATTGTGTTCTTCGTTCGACGAATCCAGACTAGGTTTTCTTCAAGTTTCACATCCCGTTTCTTGGCGATGATTCCTGAACATTTAATGCCAGATCTTCTCGGAATGTTACCGTTAGAACGCGCATTGACTATGGACGATTACATGCCGTTTTTCCAAGGGACAGTTAGGGAAATTATTGATTGTCGCTTCTTTCCAAAGCCGACTGCAATTACTGCTCGACATTCAAAAGTTTGAATGTTCCTCAGTCAGTAAGAGACACACACAGAAAGAATAGAATTAAGCAGTAACAGAGTAACAGAATTACAGCACAACAAACATTACACACAGTCATACAGTCACTCTGAAGTTGCAGAAAGGAACAAATAATCTCAAATCAAAAGTTCTTGACTGCAATCAGCCTTGACCATATAACTTTTTCAAGAGGAAGAAGAAGAACAATCAAATTCAATCACGAGACTTCTTCTCTCTATTCTCAGGACAACTTCAAAGGACAACAAAGTTTTATCTGTTAGAAGAAGCTCCTGAAGCAATTCTGGTCCAGGCATTCTAGGTCATTGAAGACCTATCACCCTGAAGTAGTGCTCCAGCATTCCTGACCAATTCAAGCTCTCAGGGGGAGCAAGATCTGCTATAATCAATCCACAAGTCTTCTCTCTCATTATTGACAGAGAAGACACCATCACCCGCTTTCCAATTCCTGTACAGGGTTTTAAATCCCTTCAAAATTATTCTGGTTGCAAGTCTCCTTCCAAAAGACTTGAGGATTGGTTTTTGAGCACCTTATCAAAAACTCATTGGTGCCCTGGACACCTGATCAACTCATCCTGCAGTGGATTCATACCTAGGGTGGTAGAAGAGTGGATGTACCCAGATTGTTTGGGGAACCACTATAGCTCCTTGTGTCTTCTGGTTGCTCTTTTCTTTTTTTTCTGGGTGTGCTCTGTGATTGCTCTGTGTTTAGTTATTTGCTGTGTTTACTTTATTTTATTTGCTTCCCTGTTCACTTAGGAATACAACAAAAGTTGTAAAAAGTTTTTAGTAAGCACTATACTCTATTCACCCCCCCCCCCTCTAGAGTATATCAGATCTAACCTGCACTTTCAGTTTGGGATGGCATTTTTATAAATGTATCAGAGCAATCACGATCCTTTCCTGTAGAGTAGTCTCAGGATCCCTTCGTCCCTCGCTTCCTTCCTTAATTCGGGATGAACCATTCAATGGAAACCTAGTGGACCCTAGTGTAGAGGATTAGGGATTCTGGACTGTACGATTGCACACACACATGCCTTTGTTCCTGTTTTGTCAAGTTTTTGCAAAATTCCCCTACTTTTGTAAAGTACTGACACTTATTTCTTGTTACTTCTCCAGATACCAGAGTCTAGTAATGGGAGATCCTCCTCCAAAGAATATGTCCCCACCATTCAACCTCTACATCCAGTTTCCCATGTAGCTGCACCATTCGCTAAGACAGACTTGGGGCAAACGTTGATAGCTATTCTGGCGACGTTTCGCATGGCTATGGAATAGCCACCATAATAGTTGGTGGTACCCACTGACATACAAATGACCTTTTGGGTGCTGAGGCATCCAACTTTCAAACGCATGGAGACTTCCATTCAGGCAGAACAGTGAGTCAAGCGAGTAAAGGAGCTTATAGAGGGCATGATGTGCCCAACTGTTGTTGTAATTTATTTAATTGTCATGTTATTAAGGGGTACGCCAGAGACTGGTTAAGAGCGGGTAACCACTCGACGTACAGGGGGCGACCTCTAAACGTTATCCTATAGGGGGAGTTTTTAGATGGTTTTTTTGGAGCACTTTATGTCTGATGCTAACCAAGCTGCACATTCGTCATAGTGACCAGACAGTGCCAAACTACTAGAGAGAGTTCATAAACCTATCCTATTTTACTGAGAACCTTGCAGCCATTGACAGAGATCAGGCTACCTGTTTCTATCGAGGCCCGAGGGTTTACCTGAGGTAGGCTTTGATCACCTTCTCCCAATTCACCTTCCACAATATTGCGACCCAGGCTACCGCATTGGATTTAGATTAGACCATGGTGGCCTAGAAGCGTCAAGTTCAGATAGAGGTTCCCAGAGGTGAGGGATGGTATATAGGAGCTGCTCCCCACTAATAGGAGAGAGCATAGATAGCAATAGCACAGGCAGCAGTATATGCACCCACCCCCACCCAGACAGGCACCAACACAACCAACATCCCAGCACCCTGACCAGCACAGCAGCAGGATCCCATGTAAGTTCCAGCACCCCAGACCGCTCCAGCAACCCAACGAGATATTCTCATTGCAGGGAACTACTTTATGCCAGAAGCCAGGATACATAAGAGATTTTTTACTGTAGGAGGTAGGAAGGCCAGGATTATGTGTAGTTCAGGGAGGGCAGGCACCGCAAGGTTAGGGTCAGAGATGCCAAAGATATAGAGCCCGCAGGAGAGGTCACAATGGCCATGCAGCGGTCTTGGAGGCTTATGCTTTAGACCTTCAGCATGGACAAACTCCTGATGTAGTCATAGGTATATTATCTTAGACGTCAGTTATATGTTGGATGTTGATACCTGTGATAGGGTTTATACTATATGTATATGTGTACCTACATCAGATGTATGTTTTGTTATATGATATATATGTGTACACCTTTTTATCGTCAGAATTACTTTTGGTAGAAGGACACCCCGTGAAAACTCTCTTCGATACTGCAATCAAACACTCCTTTGTCGGACTTCATATACGAATTCGTCTACAAGATGCTTCAGATATTAAATCTATAGAGAAATGCTCATTCCAGGATATGATAGGGGACGCAGAATTTGAAATTCACAGCATAATACAAGCAATAAATAGATTGGACATCATCCTGGGAATGAGTTGGCGGGCCGAGCATAAGGCCCTGAAAAACTGTTCGACACATGAGGTCGAGCACCAGAACCCTGACAGACAGTCATTACACTGGCAGTTATACCCTTCATCTGTCGTATCATTTTGAACTCTTCCCAGAATATTAAGTCAGTCTGACAAAAGGGCTAGATATATCTTATCTACTTTGAAATGGAAAACAAAACTCAAGTGCACTCCAAGGTCCCAGTGGTATGGGATTTTCCAGATATTTTCCGCGAAACCCTCCCAGGTTTGCCACCACAGTGAGAGGTGGACTTTAAAATTGAGTTTCTGCCTGAAGCCTGACTAGTGTCCCGAGCACCCTACCAGATGGCCACTATGGAATTGGCAGAGTTAATGATTCAACTTCAGGAACTGATTGATGCAGTTTTCATCCGTCCGAGTTCCTCACCCTAGGAATCCCCTATGTTGTTTATAAAAAAGGACGGGTCACTACACATTTGTGTAGATTACAGAGAACTTAACAAGCTCACCATACGGAACACATACTCCCTCCCACGAATTGACGAGTTATTTGACCAGCTTCAAGGTGAGTTTGTCTTCTCAAAGATGGACCTAAGATCTATCTACTATTATCTGCGGATCCGGGAAGAGTATATTCACAAGACCGCTTATAGCTCCTAATATGGTGTCTATGAGTTCTTGATGATGCCTTTTGGACTCACTAGCGCACTGTCCACATTTATGGTATTAATGAATAAAGTATTTGAACCCTTCCTAAATCACTTCATAATCGTCTTCATCAATGATATTTTAATCTACACAAAGACCAAAGCAGACCATACCAGGCACTTACAGATGGTGCTACTCAAGCTTCGTGAGCACTTGCTCTTTGTCAAGTTTAGTAATTGTGAATTCTTGTTAGAGGAAGTCAGATTCTTGGGCCAGACCATCAACAAGAATAGAGTGGCGGTAGGCCAGACAAAGTTCCAAGTAGTTTAGAATTGGCCACCACTCAAGACGACATCAGATATTCGAAGCATCCTCGGTCTTGTCGGTAACTACAGGATGTTGGTGGAATGTTTTTCGAAGAATGCATTACCCCTCATAGCCCTTATGAGAAAGGATGTTGCGTTTCTATGGACGCTGAAATTCGAGGTGCGTTCGTTGAATTAAAGAAATCGCTAACTTCCGCCCCAATCCTTACAGTCCCCTCAGGAATTGAAGGGTTCCAGATTGATATGGGTGCATCCCTGAAGGGATTGGGAGCTGTTCTGATGCAGCATGATAAGGTAGTTGCATACACATCTCTTCAGCTAATGTCGCACAACCTTAATTACGCAACCCATGATGTAGAGTTTGGCGTCGTTGTTTTCTCCCTCAAGATTTGGAGGAATTACTTATACATAGTAAGATCTGAGGTCTTCTCAGATCACAAAAACCTCAAGTATATCTTTACTTAGAAGGATTTCAACCTCCGGCAGCACTGATGGTTGGTATTTTTGTGTGACTATGATTTTGCTCTCCAGTACGACCCAAGAAAGGCTAATAATATTACCGACACACTAAGCCGCCAACCCTCGATAGCTGGGAGCTGGATGGTGAAGATTCTAAGGGAATTATTTTAGTATTTGTTAGACTTGGAGAATACTCTTGTTGTTAGTAGGGATTCGGAGGTGTACCATTCCAAGTTATACTAAACGAAGATTTAATGCGACATCCTACAAGTGGACTAGAAGGTCGATCTGAATGTTGTCACGATCATCTAGTCCCTACAATATGTAGCATGGGAGGAGTACAATATGCATGATCAGATCTTGCAGTTCAGGCGTCACATATTCAACCTCTATACCAAAGTAATCCGAGATGTGATTCTTCGAGAAGTGCACCAGTTGAGGTATTATATTAACTATGGTGTGGTAAAGATATATATTGACCTGCACAGGACAATATATGAGCCAGGAATGAAAAGAGATGTCACCAATTTCGTAGCCTAGTGCCAGACCTGTCAAAGGGTTAAAGCTGAATGTCGTAATCCAAGAGGCCTGATGCAGCCCCTGCGCATACCATAATAGAAGTTTGAGGATATTTCTATGGACCTTTTTCACGGCTTACCTCGATCTTGTGCTGGAAATGACTCTATATTGGTTATCGTGGATCGCCTTACCAAGGTAATGCGATTCATTCAAAACTGACAGTGTGATGAAGTTGTCATTTTTACTAGGTTGTCCATAGAACAAGTACTCTAGTTCTACGAAGTGCCAAAGTCCACTGTGTCGGACTGTGATGGACGCTTCACATCTATGGAGTGGAAGCGGGTGCATGCATTCTTGGGGACCAAGTTGGCTTTTAGTATCTCCTTTCATCCGTAGACAGATGGACAGATAGAAAGGACATCTCGGACAATGGAGGATCTACTTCGACTTTGCACAGTAGAGCATACCGAACAATAGGAGAGGTTGTTTCCCTTAGTCAAGTTTTCTTATAATAATAGTTATTAGGAAAAAATCATGATGACACTGTATGAGGCATTGTATGGTGGGAGTTGCCAAAGCCCGTTGACTTAGGCTCAGGATGAGGACCCGAAAGCCTTCGGAGTGGCTTGTAGACAATACTGTGGCAGCGATACAGTTAATCCATGAATTAATACAGGAAGCGCAAAGCCGATAGGCCAAGTATTATGATGCCCGACACCGATCTGTGGAGTTTAGCGTGAGAGAAATGGTTTTTATAAAAATCAAGCCCATGCTTTGTATCTCTTGGTTGAGGAAGCATACAAAGCTAGATCCCCGCTATTTGGTCCCCTATCAAGTGATAGAGTATGTTGGCTCGGTTTCATATCAATTAGCCCTGCCCCCAGAACTAGGAAATCTCCATAATGTGTTTCAGATTTCTTCTTTAAGGCGAGTCCTTTGTCAACCAGATCAGCACCCCTCTACACTGCCAGTTCCGCTACAATCGGATAAATCCATTCAGTTAAAACCAGTCAGTTTAATGGAGTTTAAAGTGAAAAATCTATCAAAACAGACTATTCCTATGGTCAAGATATTATGGTCAAAATGCAAACATGACATGTATATATGGGAACCCAAAGCACTCGTCCAAAAGAAGCACCCCGAGCTTTTTCCATAGGTATGTTACAATTCATTTTCCCCTTTACTTTAAAAAAGTTTTTGAGGATGAAAACCCACTTATTTTTATTGGAATATAACATCCCGTCTTTTATTGGGCACCCGAAACCCTGGTGGGCCCAATAAAAATGACTTTAAGCTCAACCTGTGGCCCACACCAGGGTAGGAGGTAACAATAGACGTGGGTATGAAGCTAGAAAACTCTGATTTGAGTTCTGTCAGTTCTCCTGGCCTCGCATAGTCGATACGAGTGTGTTGGAACTCATTCCATTGAATTCAGTAATCATATTATGGATATGATTGTTCCTCGTAGAAGGTCGCGAAAATGATATTTTTGAATATCAAGCTAGAGAACTCTGATCTGAGTTCTGTCAGTTCTTATGGCTTCATATAGTCAATACAAAATGCATTGGAACTCATTGCGTCGCAATCCTAAGTCTAACAGTGGATGTGAGTGCTTTGACCGTTTTAGTGCATCGCGGCGAGTAAATTTTGAATACTTAGCAAACGAACTCCGTTTCGACCCCGGTCAGTTACATTGGATTTATATGTTTAATACAAAGTCAATAGAATTCATCCTAGTTAGTTTTAATGGTAGGTGGTAAATCCGTGGTCAAATCAAGCTCAATCGTGCACCGAAAATTGTGGGCACACCAATTATGACACGACACTCAACTTTGACCCGCCTCCTAATGACTTGGATGTATTTTGACTTTCACCCGCAAGGGGGACCAACCCTAGGGTTGACATTGGTCAAACCCCCCTAAAAGCTCATTTTTTGGAATTTTTCCAAAGAGGAGCGCACCTCCTCTTCGTGAGTTGCTTGGGATCCACTTACCATCTCTTCGGCCTCTACCACCAGTAAGAAAGACCTGCAAATGGGTACCTGATGGGACCAGCTATCCTTTCGTTTTCTCAAGGTCCACCAATCCCAAAGCCCAAGCACATCCTTGCCCTCCCCTTGTTGACTAACACTAGGAAGTCTAAGGTACCCTGATGGGGCCAGCTATCCAGTACAGCTGGAGGAGGAGAAGCCCTCTACTCCTCTCATGATAATCC
The DNA here is from genome assembly GCA_039583875.1 of Platanthera guangdongensis. Classification (NCBI taxonomy): domain Eukaryota; kingdom Viridiplantae; phylum Streptophyta; class Magnoliopsida; order Asparagales; family Orchidaceae; genus Platanthera; species Platanthera guangdongensis. The sequence goes on from JBBWWR010000266.1 coordinate 163,951, forward strand.
CACACTGAGCCAAATTCACCCCTGCCGGGACCCTAGGTTGCCGAAAAACCCGGATCCAAAACCCACAACCTTTTTCCTCCACCACCATTACTGGAGGATTGACCGGGACCTTCCAGAAATACTCCAATCTAGGAGGAAAACTTTTCCCTCCTCCTTCCCTACTCCCCCAATATGTTACACATACCTCCCTGTGGCCGTAGCGACGTCGACTCCACCCAAGCCATGCCCTAGGTCGGGTGGTGGTCGTAGGTGGAAAACACTATACAGTTTCAATGGTGGTGCTGGGAGGGTGTTTCACTACTGCGGAAGTCTATCCCCGATGATAGATGGCCATGGTGTCTCTAGAATTCGCCGCTCCGACGGTACACGACACAACAATAATCTGCACTGTTTTTGTTTATGCGGCGACACTCGGTGGTGCCAGTCCATCGGACCACCTCTAGAAAAAGGTACTAAACCCATTGTGTGCGTTAGGGTGGTGTTGTTGCCTGGGGGGCCACCAAAGAGGCGAGGTGGTGCGTTATTGCTAGAATAAGAGTAAGATGCGCTACTCGCTCTCGGGATGGTTAATTCTGGTAGTGGCCGGCATCGCTGGGCCACTGGACCACTACCCCGAGGCTCAATAACCCCCTGCAAATTGCTCGGGGGTAGTGCTGTGGCGTGATGACCACCGGGAGACAGTGGTAGTAGCCCATGAACTTCTAATGCCGGGATTTGATCACAACTGTCTGATCTCCACCAGGAGATCAAATGACTATGATCATCTTAAATACTACCCCTGCCTCTGTATTAGCGCCCCCTATAGCAGATCAATGGTCGATCCGCTGTGGCTGCAGAACGTCAAATAATTTGTATGGCTCGATCTAAGCCGCGGGTTTAGGTCTTGATTTGGCTATATGCAGGCCTTTTTTAATAAGAAATTTGCGGAATTTTCTGAGAAAAATCTAGGCGCCTTGTGAAATAGTTTTGAACATGTAAGTTGTTCCCCTTGATGAGGCCAATCTCCACATAACTTTGGAAATTTTTAGGTATGATTTGATATTTTTAAAAACCTAAATGAGAATTAATTAGCCAATTTAAATGCCCAAATAGCTCAAAAAATTTGAAAAAGTTTCTAGGCTCTTTTTAGGCTCTTTTAAAAATTCTATTAAAATTTAGGAACCTTGGGGTAAAAATTATAGATTTTTGATTTCTCGAAGCCTAGGGTCGCATTCGGAAATAAATGTGCTAAAATACTATGGAAATGAAAATCAAAGCGCGTGACTACTTTCTATATCGAAAATTAAGTCCTAATAATAAATCAGTGAGAACTATCGAGGTATGATTTCCAGCTATGAGTGTTTCGAGGTTTTGCAAACACACCGAGTGCCTCGTTTTTAAATTAACTCTCGAGCATTTTGGGTGGACTTGGAAGATGAAATTGCGAGCTTCGAGTAAAATAATCCCCAACCTCGTTTCAGGTGAAGAATTTTCCTCATGTGTTGGAAATGATATTTGAGGTTGAAATTCAAGGAAGATTGTGCTCTCTAACGAGATTCTCATATTCGATCCGATATGAGCTATTGAGTTGTTATTTATTTTCGGATGAATAATAAGGGTGTAACTCATAATAATCCACTTGATCCAACTAAGCCATGATAAAAAGGTGCAACAGAATTATTATCAGATCTGAAAATTGGGTGAAACTCAAAGAACCCTCCTAAAAGATGATATGGAACTGAAATTGACACCTGGGAATGAAGATGAAACTGAACTAGCCACCTGAGAATGGAGATGGAACATAACTTTCCTCCTTAGAATAGAGATTGAACTGAACTTACCTCTTATGAACAGATATGAAACTGAAGCCTCCTAATGGAGTGATTGGACTACTAACCATTTTCTTTATTTTTTATTCCTGTCAAGCACTGCTCCAGTTCCTTATTTCAGTTCAGTACTTTATTTTCAGTACTCCAGTCTCATACTGGTCCAGCTTATTTTCCTTCATTTCAATTCATTTCTTTTAAGTACTATTCCAGTCTCGTACTAGTCTAGTTCCTTTCAGTGCTTACTTTCTGTTCTTTCAGTTCAGTATTACTCCAGTATCATACTGGTCCTATTTCATTATAACATTTCAATTATGAAGCTTATATCTTTAGCAGTTTTTATTACCATACTTTTATTCTAGCAATTTTCCATTTTAAGCACGGGTCCGACCCTGAAGAGAAGTCTACTATTAGGTTGAGCCTTATTTGGGGATAACAGAACTTAAGGTATTCCTCCGGGATTTGCCCTAAATAAAGAGCTCCCAAGCTCCTTTTTCGAAGTAGATCCAAGTGCCGCTTGCCTGAATTTTTTGAATCATTATACGACAGGCAGCCGCAGACCCGGTGTGTGCCAGGAAAATTTTATTAGTTTAATTGCTTATAAATTACTTGCGGTAAATCGTGGTGGGTCATTCACTTCCGCAGAATATTCGTACCGATGCGGCGAGTTCGACGACTCAAGTAGATAGGGAGATGAGTACCAAATGTGATTGATGATGAGTCCTATTTATATAGAGTTTTTCAGACTGATCTGGGCTAGTTTTCACGCACTTGCACTTCACTTTTAGAATGATATCGTTGATATTTTATTCATACAGCTTTTCTCGCTAAGTGCTATTGTTTGGCCCAAGGGTTTGTGATTGCGCATTCTGTTGTTGGGAGTAAGCATATAGTGCTCCCAATGGGCTCTTTCCAGTTTTTTTCATTTCATTTTTGTGACGTTGGAGGGCTCACTTTAGTTTTATTTGTTTGTATGCAGGTAGTGCGATTTCCCCAAGGCTGGAATGCAGGATTGAGGAAAACGCACGGTCGTGCGTTTTCTTAGCACACGGTCCTTTTTGATCGTGCGCTTTTTTTGTGCAGGAGAAACATCGAGCTGAGCTCGACGAACTGAGCTCGAAGATCTTAACGCACGGTTAACGCACGGTTTCTTCGGAACCGTGCGCGAAGGAAACACACGGTTTTCCTGTAGCTTCTTGTTTTTGCATTCTGTGATTAATCGTGCGATTTGTTCACGCACTGGCGGAAGCGCCCGTGCACGAGTAAAACGTACGGTTCCACTATTTTCTCCTGCATTCCTGCGCTTTGTGTTTACCCGTGCGATTTCCTTCACGAACTGCCAGAATCGCCCGTGCGCGAGTAAAACGCACGGGTCAACGCTTCTTCTTCCGCGATCTAGATCTAGAAGTTAATAATGCATGGTTAGCACACGGTCGTGCGCTAGACCATGTAAGACCCCCTCCCGGATCCCAAAATATGGCTCGAAGGGGGTCTTATGCCCAGAACAACCGTGTTGCGGTAGCATTAGCACACGGGCTAACCTGTACCACAAGACGCCTATTCTGCCAGCTATAATCAATATCCAAATACATACGCCAACCCAACCAAAATATAATAAGAGAAGTCAAATTCACACAAAGCATAAATATCCAAAGTACATCAAATAAAGAATCTAAACATGCTTTTACAATATCATAGTACAGCTAATAAACGCACAACGGGGCTACATCAGAGTCACTCAACACTCACATCAGTTACTGACGGTAGCGACGGTACCGTCCCTTCAGGCCCTGTCATCCTGGCCTAGCTATCCTGCTGCAAAATCTGCGCTCCTCTACCTGCGGTGTGACCTCCTAAAAGGAAGACGTAGCAACCATTAGTTAAAAAGACTAAGTGGCTTCACATCCGCTCCCCCGGCAACTCCTCGGCACCAGGCGGAGGAAGGAAGCAGGATACAACATATAATTATTAATATAACAAGTACAAGCCGATGATAATAGTACAATATGATTAACAACATTATAATCTAGCAGTTCTACATGAGCAATAACAAACAATCAGGTATAAGTATCTACAACAGTAAAGTAACTTAACTTATAAGGATGCCCATACAAGCCTATAAGTTAAGGATCGGTTTAACATAAAGTAACTCATCGTATAGGAGTGCTCATACAAACTTATACGATGAGTATCTTGTTTGTGCAATGTAATTTATAGTATGAATGCTATGCAATCAGTCACCCATGATCACACACATGCAACCGCTATGTCGACACAGACTTGTTGTTCCCACTTTTTCAGCAGGTAGCTAACCTCTCAGGCATAAACTGCCGTGGCCAGGCAGCGACAGTAGAGCGAGTTTCTCTACTACTAAGCGGGCATCCACACTGCTTCACTTAGGCCTTCGTAGTCCTCAATGCTATGAACACAATAGCGGAGCAACCGCCTCGCGTACTATGGCCCAGCGAGAGTCTTATGTAAATGTGCACCGAGAACCAAGACCCGAAATGGCCTTGTTTGACCCGGAAGGAGCCTCGGAAGAAAGCACGAGGAACAAGCCCAACCGTTCACTTTGCACGGAAGGAGACCCGGGACGTGAACACCGAGGACCAAGCCCAACCGCCCAAGGTCTAACTGCCAACTCCCGTCAGTGTGACGACTGGCGAGCCCATATACCTGCCACACTATCCTTAACCCAGGATTATGTCATCGTGTGTCGACTCACACCGCATGCAATTCCCTATCACCGTGGCATGGAAGGATCCTCGGAGAAAACACGAGGACCAAGCCCAGCCATCCACTCGGTACGGAAGGAGCTCCGGGAAATGAGCATGGAGAACCAAGCCCAACCGTCCGACTTTGACACATCTCATCGCTACCCCAACTAGTGACGGTCAACACCACACTTACATACTTTCACAATGCAACCCATAGGGAGATGACACTCTAAGTATTGGACAATTAAATTCATTCTGTTAATCATACATTCACATGGCCATAGATTATCCTCTTGGGGAATTTCTGTATGCAGGGTTTGTCGGCCGCCAAATTCGTTCGGACTTTCCTGTGGCTACAGACGTCCTTGAAGTCGTGCAACCATTCATTGGAAAGGTATTTTCAAGGGCTTCAACTTTTATTTTAGTCAAATGCCCAAATTTATCCATATCACACCTGAAAATGGCCAAGGAGATCGCTGCGCGCAGAACACAGATTCTGCACGCATCTTAAAGCGGAATGAACGGCATCGATTCATCTTCCACCTCAAGTAGATCTTCCAAAATCACATCAGAAATTCCTCCTCCCTTATTCACCCTCATGGGGCCATGACTCTTCATGAAACCATCCCCCATCTTCATATAGAAGGCTGGAGAGGTTGAAGACACTACTAACCTTAGAGCACAAGCCCTAGAAGGGCCTCTTCCTAGAGAAATCATCATCTGACAAGTCTAGACTCCCTTGAGAAGACATCTCACCTAGATATATCTATAGATCTAGCACCAAGGGAGAGGGGAGGAAGCTCACCTCATTTTCGTCATTTCCACTATTTCCGGCCATGGATCTTGTGACTCTTCTCGGCTGCATTTTCTCCTTCACGGCGGTGGATCTTCTCCTCTAAGACTTGCTCCAGTAGTTTCTCCCACTCTACGGAAGTTCTCTCAGAAAAATGGCTGGAATGAGGAGTGAAAATGGCTAGGGTTTTCACAACCCTAATATGTGAAAAGTGACACAGGTAGGGACACACCCGTGTCCTTACCCATGTCCTGCTCGGGCGAAGCATCGACGATGGTTTTAGTGTCGGTTCAATACTCGACACGGGTAGGGACACACCCGTGTCCCGACCCGTATCCACATGACACGACCGTGTTCTCTGGCCGTTTCCTTCTCTGGATACGCCTCGATGAACTCAACTCGATATACACGGGTAGGGACACACCTGTTTCTCTACCCATGTCCTTCTCGGGGTACACTTCATCGATCTCAACTCGACGCACATGGGTAGGGACATACCCGTGTCTCTACCAGTGTCAACGTTATATGGGTAGTGACATGCCCGTGTCACTACCCGTGTCCTTCTCTGGGACAACTCGAGTCATCAACTCGAGAGTTTGTTGGATAGACATGGGTAGGGACACGCCCGTGTCTCAACTCGTGTCCTTATGCACACGGGTAGTGACACGCCCATGTCACTACCCGTGTCCTTCTCTAGACATACTCAAGTCGTCGACTCGAGAGCCGGCCTCACACACACGGGTAGGGACACGCCCGTGTCTCTACCCATTTCCTATTCTGGACTGATTTCTCCCCCCACTTACAAGTACAGCCTAGCTGCCGGCACTTCCCTGAACCCAAGTCAACTCTCCTGACTCAAAAATACGACGAGGGGCCTAGTGCGAATCGGGACGTTACAAATCCAATAAACAAAATAAAAGATTTCGTCCCCGAAATCAGGCTAAGGTTATGGGGAGAAAAGCATACAGAAAATAAAATATGCTTTTAAATGAAATTACCTTGAGGAAATAATTCCGGGTTGTGTTTTTGCATCAAGCCCACCGGCTCCCTTGTATACTCCTCCTTCCCATGATTAGACCATAGCACCTTCACTAAAGGAACTCTTTTGCAGCAAAAAATCCTTGTCTCATTGTCTACGATCTGCACCGGCTCTAGTCGTACAGAACTATCCGTCGCCACTGCACCATCAGTGGTGCAGATATATTGATCGGGCCGCAACAGTGTCTTTCGAAGTGACGATACATGGAACATGTCGTGGAGATTCTCTAGCTCTGGCGGTAACTCCAAATGATAGGCCAAAGGACAAATCCTTTCCAATACAGTGTATGGCCCAACATACCTTGGGCTGAGCTTTTTCACCCCATGCACCCGTGACACACCATGCATCGGCCGGATCCTCAGAAACACTTTATCACCCACTTGAAACTATACCATCCGGTTCTTTGCATTGTAATACTTCGCCTGCCGACTTTGAGCCTCCAACATGCGATCCCGTATTAATCTAACCACTGCATCGGTATCATGAATATACTCAATTCCCAAAGCCTTTGGTTCTTCATCTTGGAACCAAGACAAGGGGGTTCTACACCTTCCGTAAATAGCTTCATGGGGCGCCATACCGATGCTAGCTTGATGGCTGTTGTTGTAGGAGAACTCTACCAGTGGTAAGAGCCTTTCACATGGATCTCCTCTATCCAACACACACAACCTCAATAGATCCTCCAGTGTTCTGATGGTTCTCTCAGACTGCCCGTCCGTCTGAGGATGAAACGCGGTGCTAAAGGTAAGACGTGAGCCCAAATATGCCTGTACTGCCCTCCACTCCTTAGAGGTGAAACGACCATCCAGATCAAAAACGATTGTCTTAGGCACGACATGGTACCGTACGAACTGCTCCACAAAGAGGCATACCAAGACATCCACGTGAGCCTCTTTCTTCATAGGGATGAAGCGGGCTAACTTTGTCAGGCGATCATTAATCACCCACACTGAATCATTCCCTGAGCGTGAGCGAGGTAACCGGTGAACGAAGTCCATGGAGATATCCTCAAACTTCCACTCGGGGATGGGCAACGACTGTAATAAACTACCGGGGCTCTTGCATTCCGCCTTCACCCTTTGACAGGCCTCGCAATGTGTAACAAAGTATCTGACATCTTTCTTCATTCCCGGCCAACACATGATCTTCCGTAAGCCAGCATACATCTTGACAATACCCGGGTGCACTGAATACTGAGAGCAATGAGCATCTATCATGATATCCTCCCGGAGTTTACCACCATTGGTTATGTAGAGCCGGCCGCGGAAATAAACGAGGCCGTATTTTTGTGTATACTCGCCAGTGACCCCATCTTCGATTAACTTGATTGTCGGGGCCAGAGCCGCATCCCTTCCTTTCTCCGCCCGGATTCGGTCCCGATATCACAAACTATGCTCATGGTTTCCAAGTACTCCGTATACTCTGCCGAAGGAGCCTCATATACCAAAGTGATATCCATCTCTTAAATCATCCGAGCCAACTCCATACTCATCAACCGAGACTCCAGGCTCGAGTCTGGTACCTTTTTGCTCAATGCATCGGCCACCGAGTTTGCCTTTCTGGGATGATAGTTCAAGGTGAACTCATAATCGCACAGAAACTCTAACCATCGACGTTGTCTCAAGTTCAATTCCTTCTGTGTATGAACGTACTTTAAATTTTTATGGTCTGAAAAGATCTCATATTGGACGCCGTATAGATAGTGCCTCCAAACCTTCAAGGCGAACACCACTGCTCCCAATTCCAAATCATGAACCAGGTAATTGATTTCATGCTTCTTCAGCTGTCTTGAGGAGTAAGCAATCACATGTCCGTGTTGCATCAATACCGCTCCCATCCCCTGATATGACGCGTCGGTGTAAACTTGAAATCCTTCCTTCCCAGATGGAAGTGTTAGGTTGGGGGTGGAGGTAAGTCTATCCTTCAGCTCTTGGAACGCCGCTTCACACTGGGGTGTCCACTTAAATGGCACACCTTTCTTTGTCAAGGAAGTAAGATGGAGGGAAATCTTGTAGAATCCTTTTACGAACTTGTGGTAGTACCCGGCAAGTCGAAGGAAGCTCCACACATCGGCCTCTGACTTCAAGGGAGACCACTCCTTCATGACACGCACCTTGGTCGGATCCACCGCTAGTCCTGCTCCAATGATCACATGCCCCAAGAAAGCAACCTCTTTAAGCTAGAATTCACACTTGCTTAACTTGGAGAACAAGGCGTGCTCTTTTAATATCTTCAAAACCAAGGTCAGGTGCTCAATATGCTCCTCCTCCGTCTTTGAGTAGACCAGGATGTCGTGGAAGAAAACAATGATGAATATTTCCAAATAAGGTTCAAACAGCTTGTTCATCAGGCTTATGAAGGCCGAAGGGGCATTGGTGAGCCCAAACGACATTATAGTAAACTCGTACAGCCCATCCCGGCATTTCCCCGGCCGGCCACCACCACCAACACCTCCACCGAGGTGGTGGCTATCGACTGGCGGCGTCACAACCGCCGGAGGGGCAGATTCCGGCGGTTTTAGCAAGAAAATTCTCGACCCGAAACCATGAAAACTAGGAACTGGTTCAGGCTCAATTGGCTCGAACCTTGGACCTAAACATTGCTATGATCTAGCCAGGAGGTAAGGAGAGGAGGAGGACCTTGCCGGCGGCCTGAAGTCGAAAAGATCGCCGGAAAGATATTCCTGAATGCGGCGCCGCTCGGTTTCTACAACTGCACAGTGGGGGGGGGGGGTCGGTTTCTTTAGGTAAGGATTGGGAAAGCCTTCTCTCGACCCGCTGATGATGTTTAAAGCTTCAGTTGGGGAGGGGAGGGGCTAGATTATTAATTCCCATTAAAGACAATATTGGCTAGCTCGGCCATGGAGGAGGGGGGCTGAACCAGGCCTTGGTGGCCAGGGAATTGACTGGAAACTTCTCCCCTTCTTCAGGGGAGTTGAATTCAACCATTAAGGGTGGCCTTTGGCCTCCCCTTAGCTGAGCCCCCTTCATCCCCTCCTCCTTCTTCTTTCTCTCTCCTCCATTAACATGGAATGCAGCTCACCCTATCTCCTAGTCACCAAGTTGACTTGGTCAATCTGGAGAGCTATTTGCAGCCCATCCATTCACATTATTCCCTAAAGGAGCCACATGAGGAGCCTTGGGCTTAGGCTAGCCCCTTTTGGGCTAGGTTGACCCAAAGTAGGCTTTGGTTGATTTAGGTCAAATTGACCTTTTCTGTTACCATCATTGGGTTTTGGTGAACTATTGGGCTCCCCTAGGGTCTAGGTAGGGATGGGTAGGGTTGACTTGGCACTTTGGAGGCCACCTGCCCTTAGGAAGGATACTTTGTCCAAATTAAGGTTAGGGTTAACTTTGCTCAATTTAGCCACTAGTGCTGACCCCAATGGGTCCTTGGTGACCCATGGACCTCACCTTAGGGTTATGGGGTATAAATGGGGTCCACCTGGCTAGGGGATGGTCAATTGACCCAATATAGTTCAGTTTGACCCATTTAGGGTTGGAGTTGACTTTGGTCAACCTAACCACCTTGACTGCTTCCAAGGGTCCTTATTGACCCCTTTGACCCCATTTTAGGTATTGGAAGACTCTGGTAGGGTAAGTTGGGCTTAACTAGGGCACACTGTCCTTGATTAGGGCACCCTGCACAATTTAGGCCTTGAGTGGCCCAAGGTCAACTTGGCCACCCTGAGTCGACTCCAATGGACCCTTAAGGTTCAGATGAACTTTACAATGGATTGGTGAGGCCATGGTGGGGTCTTGAAGTCTTGCTGAAACCCCATGATCACCTTACTAGGGTTCATAAATCTACTATTTGCAGACCATAGTGGTCTCACTTACATCCCTAGGTTTACTTGGCCTTCTTGGGTTTCCTAGGGTTTTGTCATGACCTAGTCATGAAAAAACCACTCCTATGGGAATAGTTGGTTGAGGGATGTTACAGTGACTTTGAAGGCCCTACGGCGTGTTGGCAGGTTTGAATACATGTATTGTTAATACAGGTTGTGAACACCTGTTGTGCTGATAGCTAGTGTAGCTTTTGTTATAAATGATGTATAATGCTGTTGTTATTCAATTTATACTATGTAGCACCATCTTTTAATAATTGTTCTTACTTTATGTATGAAAAGTTTTCTAATCCTCTCGTGTTTCGGCTCTTTACTTTGGTTGGGTGCGTGAGCTCGTCCTCGGGATATGGATCCGGGTAGGAGATATATTCCTACTTAGCTTTGTGACTAACAGTTATGTTTATAACCAATCATAGGAGATAGAGAACCATGATGAACAGCTGCCTCAGGACGATACACGAGCTGATTGGATTTCCCGAGTAGAGGCACCCCCGTCATCTCCGGAGTTTTGAAACGTGAGTACTAGCAAGCAGGATTGAGTCCGCGAGGAGTTTGTAGTAGTAGTACTTTTGTAGCCTACGGGCTTCATGTATAAATAGTGTCTGCGGACTTTGCATACAGTTTGAAAATATATTGTTATATATTTTTGTGTGGCTTCCTGTGAATTCTTTTGAAATACTTTATGATGAGATGTGAATGTTGTGATTCAAGCCGAGCAATGCTGCCAACTGGCACTTAGTGGTGTGGTTTTATTCCACTTAAGGAGCATTGGATGGATGTCTTGGGCAACTAAGATCCCCTCTGGTCTGAACCGGGCTAAGGTTTGGGAAGGAGATTTTACATCTAGTGAGCCCAAAATTTGATATTTAAAACCTAGATTCACCTGAAATTCAAAAATAGTACATTTAGATACTTATTATTAAAATATAAATGAAAATTAAAAAATTATTAACTAAAAATATATAAAAATAGGGAGAAAATATAGTTATAAAATACCCCCATAGTTACCCCTTTGCTAGTCACAAGTAAGCAACCTTCCATAGGGAGTAGAGAAATTTCTACACTATAAAAGAATACTGAACTTAAAGAGTAAAATGCAAAGTTTTATGTCAATGCACGTAGAGATCTTAGCAGAATGGCCTACTCAGCATACATGTTAGTTTTAAATTTTCAGGAAGGCATTTCAATTTATTATTACTACTTTTAAAATGGAATACAAATAAATCCTAAAATAATTTTTAGGGAGAGAGTAGCGTGATTACTAATATTGATATTACATAATATAAAGAATCAGGGTACCACCAAAGAAATACATCATTGCCAATGGCCAAAGGATTGCCCATTCACACTCTCGCCACAACACTATTTTAACTCATAAATAGAAATCAATAGAACTTAACTAGGTTGAAATGTAGTTGATGCATAATCGGGGTGTAACTGCGGCTATGGGTAATTGATAAATTGGTCTGTGATGTAGCTGTGATTAATTAAGCTTTGGAAAAGCAAGTGCACCTATCATTACAGAGTATATAATCAAGTGTCATATTTTTCCGGGTTTCTCAAGTACTTGTACTCACGAAGGAAGAAATATTATTTTATCATAACAAAAGAGTAGTTGATTTCCAAAAAGGAAAAGTGCGATTAAAAACTATTGAGCAAAATTCGATTCGAAAAAGGCTAGCAATTGATCTAGAATCCCCTAGGATAAAATAAACTATGATTAGAAGATTAAATTGCGAGCTTCTAAATAATTTGTCTTCAATCGTGAATTCCCACAAATTATGTTAATGCCTCCCTCAAGAATACGATAACATCTAACCTTAGGTGGAATGATTAAGACCCCTCTTTCAGTCGATCCCTCTAATCTTGCTTTAACCGGTGAACCCTACTATTAAGATTGACCCAAATTAAGAATATTTGGTCTATCTCTTTTGAGGATTGCTTAACAACTCATTTTATATTTTATTGATCTCCTCGTATCCACAACGTCTTGATAAAATATAGGATGCATATTTTGGATCGTAGACTATATAACAAAATCATTAAATGATCTCCTTATATCCACAACCTCTTGGTAAAATCTAGGATACGGATCTATGATCTGACTCGCTACACTAGAATTCGAGTAACTAAAAATCAAAGACAACTTCGATACAAATAAAAATAACTGAACCGAATGCTATACTTATTTTTAAAAATTTTTTTAACCTTGATTCAAGGGAAGGAAACTATGTAGCTGAAATAACTCATTCAGAACACCTTTTAAAGGATTACGTGGTACGATTTGGTCGAATAAGCTCTTATGGAATGAATACTCAGCCGCTTGTGAACCGTCGGGTATTGTATTTTTCAATGTTTGTTCAATTACTCTTTTTCCCGCAAACGCAATGTGGGCATTAGGTTCAACAATAATGATATCTCCCAACATACCAAAACTTTCTGTAACTCCGCCAGTTGTAGGAGATGTAAGGATTGATACATAGAATAACTTTTTATTTCAAATCAAATTAAAATAGTAAGCCTTGATAGATATTAAAAGGAAGACCAAAGAACATTTCCTTCCAAAGTTCATCATGATAAAGTGCTAAGGAAAATTTAGCTACTAATCATGATGGGAAAACCACATAGAGTGATAGAAAAAGACATTATTACTATAAATAAGAAAGCTTAAATTACGAAAGTACAAAGATTAACTACAACTAGGAAAGTAAATTAAGTAAGCTAAACTATGAAATTAAAATGAAAAATAAGGACAAACAATACAAAATTACAGAATTTCTCCGCAAAAATCTCCCTCCTCGGCTCTAGGAGAATACCGTTATTTGTAGATATTTTTCCATGGGAGTCACGCTACATGGTCACTCCTGTGGCCAGGGCATGTATGATATGGAATGGGCGGCTTGAAAGCCTAGGAAATATTGGGATGCCAAACTGCCAAAAGTCTCTTCATTATGGGTCATTCCCCTAGTCAAGCCCATTACCAGGGCATTTAGCAAACGAGTTTGAGAAAGGCGGGAAAATGGCTCGATCTGGAGTGATGGCGGTAATTGTCAAAGAAGCCACGCCAATGAGTCATTTCTGTGACCAGGGCATGACTGCTTGGAACAGTCGACGTTGGAAACTGACTTTTATAACTCTGAAGCATGCTTTGGATCTGGATGATATGCCCTCTTTGTCACGCTCGTGACAAAGGCATGGAAATTTAAACTGATGTGGCGATCCAATTTGAATAACAAACATGTCCACTGGTCACGCCCGTGATGAGGGCATGTAATATTATCTGACGTGGAAATAGCTTTCTGGTAGCTGGGCGGGACACGGTCCGTGACTACGGTAACGCCCACTGGTCACGCTTGTGACCATGGTGTGTAATACTTGATTTTTTTAGAAAATCTTCAAAACTATGCCCTATTAACACAGTGAGCTCCAAAATTATATTAGTAGCCAAGAATTGCCTGAATTTCAGAAAGATGCTAATTAGGGACTCAAAATGGAAAAATAAAAATAAAATTTAAAATAAAAATAAGATAAAATAAGAGTAATAAAATACCCCATACTAACTTGTTTTCTAGTCCCGAGCTAATAACCACTTATAGGGAGTACTCAAATTCAAAACAATAAAAGAATTTTGAACCTAAGAAGTAAAATGTGAGGTCTTACGCCTATGCGTGTAAAGATTTTAGTAGAAAGACATACTCAACATAAAAATTAGCTTATAAATTTCAAAAATACGTTTCAACTTATTATTTGTACTTTCAAAAAGAAATACCTGTAAATCCAAAAATTTTATATAAAGAGAAAGTAGCGTGTTCTTTAAAATCAATATTAAGCAAAATCAAAAACCGGGATAACCTCTACAGAAATCCATCAAGGACGATGGCCATAGGCATTCCCTTTCACACTCTTTCCATGATGCTAGTATAACTCATAAACTTGAATCAATAGGGCTTACTCAGGTTGAATTGTAGGTTTGGGTTGAAGGTATGTAAACGAAGATGAACATGATGTCTAGCACACATTAAAACAAAATCGAGCTTTCCAAAGATCAAAGTGTGATACGTACTCTTTTCACTTTTGTAAAAACATTTACACAAATATATATTTTTTATTTTTTTTCATAAGCACATGCTTGAATTTTTTTTCTCTTCTTTTTACAATTTTTTTCTTCTTTTTACAATTTTTTTCAAAAGATGAAGAATACTAAACCATCCTTACCATGATCTGTAAATAATACAAATCCCAAAACTTTTAAGATCGCATATCGGTGTGCAAATAAGGAGTTATTTAGCCTTGATTAAATTATTATGGTGGAGCTAAACAAAAAGATTAGAATAAGCTCAAAGTGGCTAAAAATGGTAACATATTACGGTGCGGATAACAATAATACAAACGAGCCAAAGGAATCCCTAAATCCTTTTCATGCTGATTAACTTATGCGAATGTCTTGAGAATCGCTAGAGGGCAACTTCTAAACATCAAAAAAGAATAAACCGCATTTTGGACTCACTTAATATTCTTCAGTTAACTTCTACATACTAACTTAAGCAATTTGGGATTCAACAGGTTACAATTTTAAAATACAATAAACTATTTCTGGGATTAAGAAAAAGATAAATCTAATAGTATGTTGATTAGTTAATTCTACTCAAAATTCTAGTAACATATGTTGATGCACGAAAATGCAAAGGAGGTCGAGCACCACCAGCTAATGGTTCGAGCACAGGGAAATAGAAGGGAAAAGAGACATTGTGAGTAGTAATCTACTAAGCAGACGAGAGCAAGAAGAACAGCAGGGCCGTGAGCCACGGCAACAACAGACTTCGCCAGTCGCGGCCTGAATGCCTCTCTTGCGACGGGCTTTCCTTTTACTGAAGAAGGTGTTGATTACAAGGAAAAGAGGAAGAGGCAAGAGGTGACCAAGCTGGAGTCCGCAAAGCACGAAATTCGAGTCCGTATCCTTTAACAAGTAGGCTCCTGGGCACGAGTCAGCGTGTCTTGGGTGCACCACCTCCCCTTATATATAGGATGGGGGGCCTGCCCAAACAGGCAGGGCTAAAATAACCGACTGCCCGGGGTACAGGAGAACCGGTCAACGGTGACGGGAAACAAAAAGAAAGAACACGGCAGTCCACGCAGAAGGGGCGGACTGGGCTCGCGGGCTGGAGCTCCCATCTACTACTGCTAGGCGCGATCCTGCGGGAGGACGGCGGCCTGGCCGGACTAGGCACTGCGTCCGCCAAAGAGGGATCAATCCAGAGCTCCAAGGCATGGCAAACCGGGCGAACAAAGCATTGAGTCCGCCGCTGAGGGACCATCCTTGGTGGCCGATTGCTGCTGCTTTGCCGAGCTGGGCGGATTGCCGAACAATATCCGCGGATAATAAAGCATGGCCTTGGCATCTTGTGGGTATTGCAGACTGAGGGGTTAACATAATCCCCGCACATTTTTAAGTTTCCGGAGAACTTCGAAAATGTTTTTTTAACCGCCGAGTCTGCAAGCCATTAATATCGTCAGCGCTATAAATATTGTCGGAGGGCCTGGAACTCTTTAAAATTCCGATCGACACGGGGCATTATTCACCGCTTGCGGTCTCCACTTTGCAGTCCTGCATGGCAAGGCTTGGTGCTTTCTTCACTAGTCTTACTGCAAAAAGCGAGAAGACAATAACACCAATGAATACTAAGAAAATAATAAAGAGAACGATGAGAGGGGAGCTTGTCCGCTCTACTAGAGAGAGTTCCCATAGCCAGAAGCCTGCTGAGAAAGCAGTCCGCCGCGCTGATTTTTCTGTGCGCAATAAGGAGGATGTCGCAGTCCCTCACGTTGAATAGCCATTGAGAAGTGAGAGGTCACTAAATTTGTCGGACACCGCACCAACTCAAAAAACCGCGAACTCGGTGGACACAGTTGGCGAACACAATGAGGCCGAAATATCATCCCCCAACGCCCAGGAGCCCATCGTGAACCTTGATGAAGATAGGTGGACTATGGGAGAAGAGGTTGGGAAAGATGCGCCTTCACAGGCATTGGTCGTTGCGAACCTTGAGACGGTCCGCGAGAGCCAGCCCGACTTAGGAAAGGCTGCCACGGACTCTGCCGAGAAAAGAGGTCCTTCTTGAAAGAAGAGGAAGAGGGACGGGTCGACCGTGGCTGAGCGGGTTGAAAAGACGTTGCGAGCGATGAAGGAGAAGAATATCTCCGTGCGGACTGGAGACGCGTACTTGCAGCACAGGCCGCGCGAGAAAGAAGTTCCTGAAAGCGAGTTAGTTACTCCGGAGGCTCAAATCCAGGGAGATAATTCCCTCTCCACGGTCAGTTTATCTACGGATGAGATACTAGATTCCATAGATGTCGATCAATTTGATCTCATCAACGAATCCCTATTGGGTGCACTGCAGCAACCTGAGGTGGAAATCCTTGGGGTTAAGGGCGTCGAGCTCCCCTCTTTATCCGCTGCTGAGGAGAAAGAGAGGGAAATACTGAAAGAGAAGATAGCGGAGCAGAAGAAGCAAATCGCTGCTCATGTAGCTACGGTCGAGGCGGCCTCGAAGCAGGCCGCGGCGGACAAGAATGCTGAAGATCTACGGAGTGCCGCAGAGCTGTTGCAGTCAGGTAACCTTCAACCGGCGCCTAAATATTTTAAGCGTAAGTGGCTTTACAGGTCGCCGCAGCGGAAGTCAAGGCCGATTAAGATCATCACCGAGACCGATGATATTGTTTTTTCAAAAAGTTCTGCTACTGAAAAAAGAGTCAAAGTCCATCACGAATGGAAGAAGAGGTTAAGCGCCTTTGACCCGGAGCGGGCAAGGCGGCCTATCTTTGATAGCTAGCACCTCGCTATTGCTTTTTCTAAAAGTGATCCTTTATCCTGATTCTTTGAGTCCGCTGCGGACTGTATTTGAATGATGAAATTGGCCATCTTTGTTGCAGGTAGAAAGTCACCACCGGGCTCTATCGAGAGTGGCGAGATCGTGGTTACGCCGAGTACTGGTGTGGACGTGGTCTTGCATGAGGAATCCACAAGAGATGGGCAGCCCAAACTGAGCGACATCAGAGAGTTAGAAAGGAAATTTCAAGCTGAAATTCAGAACATTAAAGCGGAGTTAAAGAAGGTGGAAAAGCTCGAGAAGGCAAACGCGGAGCGCGAGAAGGCATCCGCGGTGCGCGAGAAAGCCCTAAAGGACCAGATCGCCAGCATCTCAAGGGCGCTAGAGAGATCTGATAGGGAGAAGAAAAGGCTGGCTGATGATGTTCGCTTCTACAAGGGTAAGCACTTGGCGTTGGCTCGGGAAGAGAAAGGGAAGCGGGCTGCTGTGGTTGCTGAGCAAAGGTAGCGATTTCCAAATCGCGTTGCTCCGGAGGTCGCGTCACCGGTAGGTGGTGGCCAACAGGCCGTAGATGAGGAGCTGAGGCCGGAAATGGAGGCGATGGTCCCCCTGAGTCGGGTAGACCGGGAGGCCGCTCACATGCACCAGACTATTGACTCCATCCACCACCACATCTGTCGCTTGTACAGTGAGGTTCTCCAAATAAGAGACCAGGTGGCGCACTTGTGCAGAGATATGATGGAGAGACCAACGCGGACTGAGCCTAAGGACCGCTAAGTCCGCAGAACCATGAACTTGATTTGATTTGTTTGATGTATAATTATTTGTATTTTAAACAATGCTCTACGTTGTGGTTTGCGATGAACATTGCAGCACTTGATGCGGACTAAATAAGATATCCGCACATTCTGTTGCTAATTTTTGTGCTGTGATCTATGACGAACTGTGCGGACTAATGATGTGTCCGCTTCTCAGAATTTTAACTTGTCTGGAGGTGGGAAGTGTTGCGAACTGGGCGGACTGAAACTGTGTCCGCCTTATTTTGTGCTTTTAACTTTGCTTGGCAGGTACTCGATGGGAAGTAGCAGTACGAATTTAAGTTTATTTCCGCATTATTTTTAAATTTTTTGCTGCGTGAATTGGAATATGGCGGACTATGCGGACTGAAAAAGCGAGCTGCGCGGCCCGTCCAAAAAAGCTTTCAGGCGCCACTACTATAAATATAGCCCTGTTGCTTATTCTATGCAGGGAAACTGGTGTAGCTGAGGACCCTGCGTCCTGCCAAGATGGTGTCCGCCAGGACTGATGCTGCAGTTGCTTTCCATGCCGCCGACCACCGAAAATGCACTCTAACAGAGGTCGACCTTAAGGCTTTTGCTGAGAATAAAATGGCGGACTCTAACTTGCTTGTCCGCCTTCCCGCCCATGAGGAAAGGCTAAATTTTTCAACAGCGACTCAGATCGCCATACCCATCGATCACTTTGACAGCGGCTTCAAATTTCCGCTGTTATGGGAGATCGCCGAAATATTTGAACATTACGGGATGGTGCCGGGCTAGCTTGCGCCCAACACCCTTGCTGCTATTTGCAGCTTTATCTCTTACCTGCGGTCTGAAAAGATTGCTTTCTCAATGAACATCTTTCGCAAAATGTTCTCAGACCGCTCAATAACGTCATCTGGAGGCCGCCCTTATAAGGGAGTTATCTACTTCTACTGTAGAGGAATGAAGGTTGTGGGTCTTCCAAACAAGATCCATAACTGGACCTCAATTTTCTTGATCTTTGAAGGCAACCTTGGGTTGGCTCACACTTATCCACAAGAGCGCGCGGACTCCATTTTCAAGAGTGTTCAGCTGAACGCGATGGAGTCCTCCATCGTCAAATTCTTAGCTGATGTCAGGCTCGACATTGAGTATTATATCCCGCTGTTTGCGAGCTTGGCGGACGTTTCGCGCGAAGAAAGTAAGCTTTTGCGGACTAAATGTTTGTATCCGCAGCGACCTATGTGTTGACCCTTGTTCTGTTTTTGCAGCGACCTTGGCTGTGCCCGCCAACCTTCCACAGACGCCCAGTGGATTCTGAAAGAATTAATGCCTAACCACCTAGAGGGGGAGGGGGGGTGAATAAGTGTAATTCCTTTTTCTTTTTAAGGCAGAAAATCTATTCAGTTATTTACTTAACAACAGATAATTCTATAGCTAACAGAGCACAGATTCACAGAATTACCACAACACAGATTGCACACAGATTTTATAGTGGTTCCCCAAAGTCTGGGTACATCTACTTTCCCCCTTCGCCTATCTAGCAGTGTGCTGGATTTGGCCTAACTTCTGCTCTTCACCTCAGATACTCAGATCTTACAACTCGTAACCCAACAAGTCTCCTACAGCTCTAGAAATCTGCCCTACCTCAGCCTACACAAGGCCTACAACTCAGAGATATCAATATTCTACAACTCAGGCTCACAACCATACCTCAACCTTCAACAAGGCCTACCACTCATAGAAATTACTCTCCTACACTTAGCCTTTATAAACACATGCTTACAACTCAGATCTAGAATAGATCCTACTGAAAATAGATTTAACAAAATATTTTACAACCACCCAGGTAGAGAGAGAAAGGATGGATGGCTTCTTGATCAGTTCTTGGAAGAATCTGATGGCAGAGAACAACCACTCTTAGCTTTCTTCAAAGCTTCTTGAATCTGAACTTAGTAGGGTTGAACTCTTGAGAAGTTGATCTTCAATCAGCTTCTGACTTGAGATTCAGATCTCAATCTGAATCTTTCTTGGCAGCCTGGTTCAGCGACTGCACTTCAGTAGAAGGAGCTCTCTCTCTCCCACTTCTTTTTTTCTCTTTCTTTAGAATTCTGTATATGTTTCTGTTGTGTCTTATTCGTACAATCTGTTGAAGGAGAAAGCCTTTATATAGTCTTCCTCCATGGTAACCGGCTGATCCGGTTTCTAACAAACTTCTGAGAGCTTTGACAGTTGTAGTAGACTGGTTAGAAATGGCAGCTGTCAAGTCATCCAGTCACTTCTTGAAATACTATCTCTGTCTGAAAGTGTCGAGACTGATCTTCATCATGTGTCGACACAAGTAGACTAAGTGTCGACACAAGTGGACTAAGTGTTGACACAAGCCTTGGTGGTGTCGACACATCTCATTTGTTGTTGTTAATGCTTCTCGACACAGCCTTCTGTAGAATGTGTCGACACAGATTCTATGTGTCAACACAAATACTTCTCTTCTTTAACTTAGTTGAAACTTTGCTGTGTGTCGACACAAGTCCTGTGTGTCTACACAGTTATTGTCGACAAGGTCTTCTGTGTGTCGACACAGCCTTTTGGTGTCGACACAGTTGATGTCGACTAAGTATTCCTGTGTGTCGACACTGCCTCTTGGTGTCGACACAGTTGATGTCGACAATGCTTCACTGTGTGTCGACACTGCCTTTGCATGTCGACACAACTGATGTCGACTAAACTTCTATGTGAGTCGACACTGCCTCTGTATGTTGACTTAGTTTCTTCAGGTGTCGACACAGCCTTTCAAAGTGTCGACACAATTAGCTCCAAGTGTCGACAAAGCTTTTCTCCAGTGTTGACACAAGCCTTCATAAGTGTCGACACAGCTTCTCCTAGTGTCGACACATGGACTTAGAAATTTTTCTGCATTCCTGCATTTACTTAACCTGTACATGTAAACTCAAAACAACATCAAATACACCTTGATGCATATCATTGAGTAAGGTGAGGCTTCTTCAAATCTGGTACACATTTTCCAATGTACCCAATAATCTCCCCCTATTTGGAGAAGTCATAACCCTTAGTCAATGATATACACCATTCATAACAAATACACATTATGATGTATAAAAATATTATATGACAGGGTAACATCTAAACAAAACATATATAATATATCATCTCAGAATAATAATGCTAACACAATGAGCATTCATCAATGTTTTGTTCAAACTACAAAAGTTTCTTTATCAAAAGTTTACATAGATTTTAAAAACTAAAGATTACAAAGTTGTAAACTCAAGTAAATCTAATCTAAAGCTGGTCTAGCTCCATGATAACTATGTCTTTGCCTGATTGGACCTTGGCTTGTACTGGAGCATCAGTATCATCAGCTGGCTTCTTGCCCTTTAGATCTTTTTTCTTTTTCTCTTCAGCCCTTATTCTTTGTCTTTCAAAATAATGAAAAGGCTTAGGGAAATATTTGATAGGCTCCTGAGCATTAGGAGGTAGCTTCCCAAGTTTTGCCTTTCTTCTATATTGAACTATGAGTTCTTGCCTGGCTTCATGCTTTTTCCATTCTTGTGCAGAGTACCATTTGCCCCTATTATGGGTCTTATACTTTACAGTTTTCCAAGCAGTCAGTATAATGTTCCTAGAAGTAGGACTCCACTACTCAAAATCAGGATTCAACTCAGCCTGTTCTCTGAATCTTTTCTTAGAAAATAGAGCTTCTTGCTCTTGCAAAACTGCCTCTGACACTAGCTTGTTTACTTTCTCAAGAATAATATTTTGAGCACCTTATGGAGGGCTGTACATAGACTGTACTTCTTGGTGAATCATTTCAAACCAGCTGGAGGATAGATAACTTGAGTAACTTCAACTTGAACCCCTTCTAAGTAAGCAGGTTGTATACCAGACTTAGCCACATTATCATCATCACAGAGGGGTGGATATCCAAGTGTGGATCTGATGCTATTGGAAATCCATTTAGCATGGTCTGAGCTAGATTTGACTAATACTCTCTCCCCCTTTATGACTTCTCTGGCCACATGATCCCTGATGTCATCTTTTTGAAATCTGACCTATTCATCCAGAAAATTAACACCATCTTTATAGAATGCCTTTAACTTCAGCAGCTATCCAAAAATGGTCTTTTGAGAATCCTGAGTAGCTGTTTTGACAGCAGCTAGACCTTCCTGTAATTTCTTATCAAACTCCCCCATATCTAACTCTGTCTTGGCTTTAGCCTTGTTCTCAGTCTATGCAGTTGCAAGATTCTTCATTTCTATAACAATCACATGATGTGATTCTATCAGATTATCATTTATTCTAATCTGATTCTCTAGAATATAGCCTTGTTTAAGAGCTATATCATCAACCTGAGTCTTGATTTTCTCTTGATGTGTGGCTAGGAAAACCACAACATTTCCTCCTTTGTGAAAACAATCAGTCATCTCCTTCTTATGCTTATTAACTTCAAATCTTATTGATTTAATATCTGTAGCCAAGGAGAGTTATAGATCTATGTTGATTTAATATCAGTCGATTCTCCACTCGACGAAATCTGTGTTGATCCTAAGTGTTGACACCATCTCTGGATGTGTCGACACCACTCCTGGATGTGTCGACACTATTTCTCTGAATTGTCGACACCAATTTTATAGATGTGTCGACATCATTTCCCTGGAATGTCGACACCACTTCTATGTGTTGACACAGACAATTCCTTGTGTCGACACAATTTTACTTAGCCAATCTTGTTAAACTAATCTATGTTCAACATTCCTAATTCAATTTTAAACTTATTGAATTTAGCTTCAACTAGAGGCTTAGTAAACATATCTGCAATTTGATAATCTGTTTTGACAAATTCTAGTGAGATGTCCTCTTTCTCTACATGTTCTATAAGAAAATGGTATCTAATTTTTATATGCTTAGTCCTACTATGTGAAACAGGATTATTAGCAATTGATATAGCACTTGTAGAATCACAAAGCAAAGGTGTTCTACTTACCTGAATACCATAGTATTCTAGCTGGTGTTGAATCCACAACAACTGTGCACAGCAACTTCCTGCTGCCACATATTCAGACAAAGCTGTGGAAATTGCAACACTAGTCTTCTTCTTACTGCTCCAAGACACCAATCTTCCTCCAAGAAATTGACAGGTGCCTGTAGTGCTTTTTCTATCTTCTTTGCAACCTGCAAAGTCTGCATCTGAATAACTTGTCAGTAGAAAATCTCCATTCCTAGGGTAGCAAAGGCCTAGATTAGGTATGCCCTTAAGATATCTCAAAATCCTTTTGACTGCAGTATGATGAGATTCTTTAGGGCATGTGATTGTCTCTGAGATATCTACAAGGAGAAAATACCAAACTAACAATTCATCAAGGCAAGTATACCTATCGAAATGCAGCTAGGGGACACAAGTGTCGTATTGAAATCCGGGAACAGTTGAGTAAGCTTACTCACGCGAAATCTATTATTTTATCGACGGAAAAATTAAGTTTTTGAGAAGAAAGCTGAACGTGCTAAAGGAAGAGAACTACTTGCAATGAAAGAGAGCTATTTGCATGAAAAGTTAAAGAGAGCTAAAAGAGCGATTAACTTAAACTTAGTAACGATGAAGGGGAAAATGCACTCGATCAGAAATCACCTCGGCAAGAGTGGTTAGAAAAATACGATAAATAAACCTAAGCTAATTAGGGTAAAGGTCCTTGACCGTGGAGGTTCCATGAATATTGACACGCTTCTCTCGAAGGTCGTGCCTAACTGAGTTTAGGAATGTCCGACCGACTTTCGCCTAAATCGGAGGCCTAAAACTCGCTTTATGCGGTGAACCCCTCTAATGGATTTTACTCCAATCCGGGAGATTTGAACGTCTGCTTCTCTCGAGGGGTGCGAACAACTCCCTTAACTCTTGAGTGCTCATTTCAAACTTTCGGCCTCTCGGCTAGCCCAGAATGAAAGCAAGGTGGAGAGTATATATCGATGATATACCTCCAACACGTGATAAATCAAGAGTAATTCAAAGCTAAACCCTAAACAGAAAAGGTAAGATTCAAAGCATCATAACCTAATCACTCGAACCTCGGATCATTAAGATCGAGTACATGGAGGATTAGTTAATCATGGTGAGGAGGAAGAGGGGGGATGAGTAGAAGAAGAATAATGAAAACGGAGCAGAAACGTAAAAGAAAACAACACTTTTTATTAATAGAAACAGGTATCTTACAACATGAAAACCAGCGATTACAAGTGCATGGAAAGGTAAACTACACTATCATTAACATTATACTACAGAACGAAGCTAGGAACTACTACAGGGAAAGCATAAAGCTACAGCTAAGAACTAAAAATGGAAAGACATGCTTAAAAAGTTCAGAAATACAAAGGACAGAACCTCCCCTCTCAAAACAAAAGGTGTCCCTAAACCCCTGGAGTTGGGCTCTATTTATAGAATTTTTCGGGTCGGGTCACGCCCCCCTGTCACGCACTGGTCGGGCGTGACCCTGGGGCGTGACACATTCGGCGCCACTTTTTCGGGCAGGAATTGAATTCTGACGGAGTTGTTGCGGTACACGCCCACAAGTCACGCCCTGGCAGGGCGTGTACCTGGGGCGTGTTGTTTGCGGCGTGACTTTGTTGAGCTGAAATTGAATGCTGGAGGTGACAGGCAGAATTGCTGAAGTACACGCCCATATGTCACGCCCGGGTCAGGCGTGACCCTGGGGCATGATACTTTCGGTGCGACGGTGGAGCGGGAAAAACGAGCGCGCTGCGGCGATTCCTTGGAACCTGGGGACAGCCTCTAGTACACGCCCGTGTCGGGTGTGACACGGCCTTGACCGAGGGCGTGTACACTAAGTTTCCACGGAATGCAGTTTCGGACCAATTGCTTCATTCCTCTGGGTTACACGCCCTAGGTACACGCCCTGGTAGGGCGTGACCTTGGGGCGTGTCACAGCAAATTTCGGCTAAAAGCCGTGAAAACCTGCAAAAAGCAGAAAAAATACATTAGCGACAAAAATATATACAAAGGGGAATCAAAACAAGTACTTTATAAGACATGATTGGCTTTAAAACCCCGAAAATATCCTAATAAAATTGACTGCAAACGTATTATCAAATTCCCCCAAGCTTAAGTTTTGCTTGTCCCCAAGCAAAGATATAAAGACAAGCTAATCATAAAAAGTGACTAATTCAAAAAGTTTTAATCATACTCACACAAGTACTATGCGAAATTCTAGGTAGGGAGAATGTAAAACGTAAATCTAAAACAATTATTTAGGTATGGTTAACTTTTATAAACTTTACTTAATAAAAATAAATCATCCAGAATTTTGACGAAATTCTTTAAATAGATTTGAGCAAGGCAATGAAAATGAAAAGAACGTATTGAGTTATTACTAGATCCAAGCAACGCATTATAATTATATAAATTAAATAACAAAAATCTAAGTTTAAATCCAAAACTAAAACTGATTTACTTTTCTTCTTTTCTTAGTTGTTAAATAAAATTAAAAAAAAGGGCGTGAATCAAAAGGACTTAATAGGACCGAAACGTTTGGTTTAGGAATATGAATAGGAGTGGAATTCAAATATAAACATGGAGGCTTAAAAATCACACTAAACCAAAGAAACGAGTTTTTTAAAAAAATAAATTTATTTTAAACAAAATATGTATAAACAAATTTATTTTTTTCTCTTTATGATTATTTATCTCTTTTTTTTATTATTTTCATTCATTTTTTTTTTCAATTTATTGCTTTTGAGTACACTTTTTTCAACAATTTCTTCAAAGATAACACAAAATTTCCTATCAAAAAAAATTAGCGTGATTAGATAGGTAGGAATTTGGGCTTTGGTGAAAATGAAATGCTGTGTGGAGTTATCAAATGAATTTGGAAAAAAGGCTGAAAAGCGGCTAACTAGTGGTAAAAAAGATTAGGTTGGCAAGAAAGCTCAAACGTAAACAAAAATGGCCTAAATCATTTTCATGCTTTTTTTTTAAAATTTATTTAAAACATAGAGTCGATAAATTTCAAAAAGCAAGTTCGAGATAATAAAAGAAGATTGATGAAATTATCTTGAAAATAAAAATAATATGTGACTTGGATCGTTCATATCTACTACGTTATTCAAAATTTGTTCTTACAAAAATTATCTAAAGACGAAAAGGAAAATAGTGGATGATAAATTTTTAGAGAAAGTAAAGAAAATAAAGAACGAAAAACCATAATAGAAATGCACGTTTTAGAGAAATATTTTACCTTAACATGCTACCGTGAATTAGAAACACAGCATGGCCAACATTTTACTTGTGAAATATGATTAAAAAAATGATTAGAAAAATTATAATTAACTACGTTGTTTATAAAGAAATTTGAGAAAAACAAAACATAAACATGGGGTACTTATTGAAATACCAAGATGCAGCTATATAATAATTTTTTTTTTGGATGTTTTGGATATTTACAAAACAAAAAGAAGGAGGAAGTCCTCCCCCAAGCTTAAAATCTACATTGTCCTCAATGGAGAAGGAGGTTGGAGAACGAGAGAAAAGTAAAGTACAGAAAGGAAAGACAGAATTGAAAAATAGGTACTTCCCCGGTTTTATTTTGCAGGGAAAGCTGAGTGATGTCGCTCCTCCATGCCTGTGCTGTGGATCTGCATGAAACATCTTCCGGTGGACTTTGTCATGGAAGCAGAACCATTGGAGCAGGCGATCGCAGAAGTTTCAGCTTGCCGGAGCCATTCGGGGCAAAAAGTGAAAAATAAAGAAAACAGAAAAAGATAACTTGGGTTGCCTCCCAAGAGCGCCCTTTGTTTAAAGCGTCGTTTGAGCTCGATGCATCAAAATAAGATTGTCCCAAATATTGTTTAACAATAAAGTTCAAATAAAGTTCAAAGTTGAGGAGAAAAATAAAGTTCAGATTAATCAAATGTCAGGACCGGAAAGATAGAGTGAACAGGGTTGAGACTGACATCATCACAGCAATATAGTTTAAGACGCTGACCATTCACTTTGAAAGTACCCTTATCAGGGTGAGAAATTAAAACAGTACCATAAAAAAAGACTTCTAAAACAGTAAAAGGCCCAGACCAACGTGATTTTAATTTACCTGGGAATAAACGTAAACGAGAATTATAAAGAAGCACTTGGTTGCCTGGCTTAAAGATTTTTGGGTGCCTAAGGTATCGATCGTGCAAACGTTTTGTCCGCTCTTTATAAAGTCTGTTATTTTCATACGCGTAAGAGCGCCACTCGTCGAGTTCGTTAAGTTGAAATTTTCTAAAATCGCCGACAGAGTGGGGATCGAAGTTTAAAAATCGTAAGACCCAAAAGGCGCGGTGTTCTAACTCTACGGGTAAATGACACGATTTTCCATAAACCAACCGATATGGCGTACATCCGAGGGCGGTTTTGTACGCTGTTCGGTAGGCCCATAGAGCATCGTCTAATTTGGCTGACCAGTCTTTTCTAGATGTTGAAACAGTCTTTTCTAAAATTCTTTTTATTTCCCTATTGACTACTTCGACTTGTCCGTTAGTTTGGGGGTGGTAGGCAGTGGAAAGCTTATGAGTAACGACATATTTAGTTAGGATTTTTGAAAATTGTGCGTTACAGAAATGGGAACCCCTATCACTAACGATAGCGCGCGGCGTACCGAATCGAGAAAATAATTTTTTGAGGAAATTAACTACGACTCGGGCGTCATTCGTAGGAAGAGCTTGGGCTTCGACCCAACGTGAAACATAATCAACGGCAACTAAAATATACTTATTCCCGAAGATAGAAGGAAAAGGGCCGACAAAATCAATCCCCCAGAGGTCGAAAACTTCGCACTCTAGGAAATAATTTTGTGGCATTTCATTTTTATTCGAAATATTACCCGACCGTTGGCAACTATCACACCTACTCACAAAGGCATGCGCGTCTTTAAACAGGGTAGGCCAGTAAAAACCTGCGCTTAACACTTTGTGAGCGGTGCGAGTAGCTTGATAGTGCCCACCTGTCGGTCCTTCATGCAAATGTTTAATAAAATCTAATCCTTCATCAAAGGAAACACACCTCCTGATCACTTGGTCTGCACAGACTTTAAAAAGATGCGGGTCCTCCCAAAAATAGTTTTTCAGCTCAGAAAAGAATTTCTTCTTTTGCTGAGATGAAAACTCTTTTGGGAGCACACGGACCACTAGATAGTTGGCGATGCGGGCAAACCAAGGAGAAGTAGATGTGTTAATTATGAAAAGCTTCTCATCAGGGAAATAGTAATGAAAAGAATTTTCGTCTAATTGTTCTATAAACGGGTTGTCTAGGCGCGAAAGGTGGTCGGCGGCCAAGTTCTCGGCACCTCGCTTATCACGGATCTCTAAGTCAAACTCCTGGAGGAGTAAGACCCAGTGAATCAAGCGAGGCTTGGCATCCGTTTTAGAGAGAAGATATTTGAGGGCCGAGTGGTCCGTAAAAACAATAATTTTCGAAAGAGTAATATAAGGGCAAAATTTGTCAAAAGCGAATACTACAGCTAATAGCTCCTTCTCGGTTGTAGTGTAATTTTCCTATGCAGATGTGAGTGTTTTACTAGCGTAATAAATGGGGTGGAATTTTTTGGAAATACGTTGACCTAGTACGGCTCCCACCGCATAACTACTCGCATCACACATTATTTCAAATGGAAGATCCCACACCGGAGCTATCATGATTGGCGCATTAACTAATTTTTCTTTTATTAAATTGAAGGCAGCTAGACAGAGGTCATCAAAGATGAATGGGGCATCTTTTTCTAAGAGATGGGTAAGGGGCTTGGTGATTTTGGAAAAGTCCTTTATGAAGCGGCGGTAGAAACCCGCATGACCCAGGAAACTTCTTATGGCTTTTATGTTCGTAGGTGGCGGCAGTTTCTCGATAACTTCTATTTTCGCAACATCTACTTCAATACCCCTTTCAGAAATTTTATGTCCCAAAACTAACCCTTCCCTCACCATAAAATGACATTTTTCCCAATTTAGGGCGAGGTTAGTTTCTTCGCATCGCTCTAAGACTTTTTCAAGGTTCTCTAAGCAACTATCGAAGGAATTCCCGAACACGGAGAAATCATCCATGAAAACTTCCATAATGCTCTCTACGTACTTGTCAAAGATGGCGAGCATACATCGTTGGAATGTAGCTGGCGCATTGCACAATCCAAACGGCATTCTTCGGTAGGCGAAGGTGCCGAAGGGACAAGTAAACGTAGTTTTCGCCTGGTCCTCGGGGGAGATGGGGATTTGAAGATACCCCGAGAGGCCATCGAGAAAACAATAAAAGCTATGTCCGGAAAGTCGTTCTAAAATCTGATCAATGAACGGCAAGGGGAATTGATCCTTGCGGGTGGCGTCATTCAACTTACGGTAATCTATACACATTCGCCATCCGGTCACCGTCCGAGTCGGGATTAATTCATTATTTTCATTACTTACGACCGTTATCCCTCCCTTCTTTGGTACTACCTGTACTGGGCTAACCCACTTACTGTCGGATATAGGATAGATAATTCCTGCGTCTAACAATTTCATAACCTCGCCCTTAACTACGTCTTTCATGTTTGGGTTTATACGGCACTGAGGTTGTATAGAGTTACGAGAATTATCTTCCATTAAGATTTTATGAGTGCAGAAATATGGGCTTATGCCCTTGATATCAGATATCTGCCAAGCAATAGCTTGGCGATGCTTTTGTAAAATTGAAAGAAGTTTATTCTTTTGTGCATCCGTGAGGTAGGCCGAAACTATGACAGGCAGCTTGAAGTCCTTTTCTAAGAAAGCGTATTGAAGGTGCTCTGGTAGTTCTTTAGTTCTAAGGTAGGGGGGTCATCATACGAGGTTTTGGAAATTTGTTCTTTTTCAAAAACTATGTCCTCGTACACTTTTTTATATGTAAAATTAAAAGGGGTGTTGCTAGCGGCCATGGCGGCTTCGTGCAGCGATTCAGTTGGAAAAGTAGAAGAGGAACAGAAATCAAAAAATTCTTTTTCAAAATCAGAGGGGCGGGTGGAGGATTCTTCACTTACGTGTAGAGATTCAGTTGGAAGAGGAGGAGAGGAACAAAAATTGGAAAATTCTTTTTCAAAATCAGAGGTGGGAGAGAAGGATTCTTCACTTATGGTATCCATGAAAAAACAGGAGTCGTCATTAGCTAGTGTGTTCTTCATCGAGGGGGTGATAGAGAAAGTTACCTCATCGTCGCCCACTCGAAGGAAGAGCTTACCATTCCTTACATCAATGATAGCTCGGGAGGTGGCAAGGAAGGGTCGGCCAAGGATCAGGGGAACCTCGACGTCTTCTTCGATGTATAAAATGACAAAGTCCACCGGGATGATGAACTTGTCAACTTTGACTAGGACGTCCTCCACTATTCCTAACGGGTATTTGACTGACCTGTCGGCTAGCTGGATACTCATGCGTGTGGGGTTGAGACTACCAATTCCTAACTTTTTAAACAACGAGAGGGGCATAAGATTAATACTCGCACCTAAGTCGGCTAAAGCGTGTTTGACAAAGAGATCACCAAAGACACACGGGATAGAGAAACTACCCGGGTCACTGATTTTCTTCGGTAATCTGTTTGTCAAAACCGCCGAGCACGCGGCATTTAACGTGACATGATAAAGGTTCTCTAACTTCTTCTTGTTGGTTAGGAGGTCCTTAAGGTATTTTACGTACTTAGGCATCTGGGATATGGCTTCGTGGAAAGGTAGATTTATGTGGATTTGTTTAAACATTTCTAAAAAACGGGTGTATTGATCATCCTGTCGTTGTTTATTAAGTTCGGAAGGGTATGGCGGGGATGGATTGTTTTTAAAGGTGGGTGGTGGAGTGAGTTGTTGTTCTAAAATAGGAGTGATACTTTCTTCGGCAGAGGGTGGAGTTTTTAAAACGGGAACGGAGCTTTGATTTTTTAAAGCGGAAGCGGAGATTGCCTCGGGCTCTTCACTTATCATACCGGGAACTTTCTTCCCACTCCGAAGAGTTATAGCTTTCGCTTGCTCTCTCGGGTTAGGCTCGGTATTGGAAGGAAGAGACCCTACGGGTCGCTCAGAAATCATTTTACCGAGCTGTCCGACCTGATTTTCTAAATTTTTAACACTTCCGGTTAAGGTCCTAATCGTAGCTTCATTAGCATTCATGTATTTTGAAAACACTTCCTCCAAATTTGGAGGTTTTGGAAAACTTTGAGGAGGTGGTGGTGGTGCAGAAAAATCACTTTGCGGTGGCGGCCGCACAGCATTCGATGGATTGCTCCACGAAAAATTCGGATGATTTCTTAACGCAGGATTATAACTATTCGGAAAATTAAAACCAGGAGGATAATAATTCGCAGTAGAAAAATTATTAAAAGCAGTTCTAGGCATATTATTTACATAATCCAAATGTTCGGCGGGAGGAGTTGCAGATTCCCATACCTGAGGGGCGGAGGAAGCAGTCATCTCCGTAATTTTTTTGCTTAATATTTCAACTTGCAGTGCGAGTTGGGAGACGTTGTCCACTTCAAAGAGACCTGCAGGTTTGTTTGGGCGGGACCTAGGCACATTCCACTGGTAAGTGTTCATGACCATGTCTTCAAACAGCTCAAGAGCTGCTTCCGGGGTCTTATGGTTTAAAGTACCGCCAGAAGCTGCGTCTATCATTTGCTTCGTGTTTTGATTTAGCCCATTATAAAACGTCTGTACCTGCAACCATACAGGCAGAGCGTGATGTGGGCATCATCTTAATAATTCTTTAAATCTTTCCCAGGTTTCGTAAAGGGTCTCTGAGTCTATTTGTCCAAATGTAGAAATGTCATTCCTAAGTTTAGCAGTTTTAGCAGGCGGAAAATACTTGGCCAAAAATTTTTCAGTTAATTGCGTCCAAGTAGTTATGCTATTTTTAGGAAGGGTGTTCACCCACTGCTTAGCCTTAATTCTAAGAGAGAAAGGAAATAATCTTAGCCTAATAGCATCATTTGTGACACCATTTATCTTGAAGGTGTCACAAATCTCAAGAAAGCTGGCTATGTGTGCGTTCGGGTCTTCATCTTGAAGCCCGTCAAATTGCACATACTGCTGCACCATTTGAATTATGCTAGGCTTCAGTTCGAAATTATTATTATTTATTGCAGGGCGAACTATACTAGTTTCTGTACCCTCGAGATTTGGTCGTGCATAATAGGACATAGGCCTATGCACGGCTTCCTCTACGTTGGGTTCTGCCATTCTTAAGGTAGAAAATGACTCGGAATCCTCAACCGGCACTTGGGTAGTAGGGCCTTGAAATCGCGATCTTCTCCGAAGAGTACGCTCAATTTCGTGGTCCAGGTCCAAAGTAACCGACGGACTACCGCGGGTCATACACTAGAAGAAGAGAGGAGAAGCAAGACTAAAAAGTAAAAGAGCTAATGAAGTTGGAAATTTTTTTTTTATTTGAAATAGATTTTTTTATGTTTTAACTCCCGAACTTCCCAAGGGCTACCCGGTGAAGGGTTCGCAAGGTACTAGACAAGATAGTGGCATTTAGAGCCACTTTGCCCTTTTCGAGAGAGTTAGGTGGTGTAGAAAATTTTGTGATGTGGGTTTCTATTAAGAATGCGGTAATTAAAATCCAGCCATTTAACTCCGAGCGAGTAGGCGGAAAGTAAAAGCTACACTCACGCACTCGACAGAAAATTAAAACACACCCACTCTACAGAAAGTAACACACTCTACTGAAATAAAGCCTGCCAATTAACTCAAGTGAGTAGGCGGAAAAATAAAATACGCACACTTGCTTGAATGAAATCCAGCCAATTAACTCAAGTGAGTAGGCGGAAAAATTAAAAAGACGCACACTTGCTTGAAATAAATCCAGCCAATTAACTCAAGTGAGTAGGCGGAAAAATTAAAAATACATACACTTAACAAAATCCAGCCATTTAACTCAAGTGAGTAGGCGGAAAAAATATAAGAAGGAGGCTGAGAAAGAGAAGTGATAAAATTAATATATTCGCGTTTTCAATTTATCAACGAGCGTTGCTTCCCCGGCAACGGTGCCAAAAACTTGATTGTCTCTGAGATATCTGCAAGGAGAAAATACAAAACTAACAATTCATCAAGGCAAGTATACCTATCGAAATGCAGCTAGGGGACACAAGTGTCGTTTTGAAATCCGGGAACAGTTGAGTAAGCTTACTCACGTGAAATCTATTATTTTATCGACGGAAAAATTAAGTTTTTGAGAAGAAAGCTGAACGTGCTAAAGGAAGAGAACTACTTGCAATGAAAGAGAGCTATTTGCATGAAAAGTTAAAGAGAGCTAAAAGAGCGATTAACTTAAACTTAGTAACGATGAAGGGGAAAATGCACTCGATCAGAAATCACCTCGGCAAGAGTGGTTAGAAAAATACGATAAATAAACCTAAGCTAATTAGGGTAAAGGTCCTTGACCATGGAGGTTCCATGAATATTGACACGCTTCTCTCGAAGACCGTGCCTAACTGAGTTTAGGAAGGTCCGACCGACTTTCGCCTAAATCGGAGGCCTAAAACTCGCTTTATGCGGTGAACCCCTCTAATGGATTTTACTCCAATCCGGGAGATTTGAACGTCTGCCTCTCTCGAGGGGTGCGAACAACTCCCTTTACTCTTGAGTGCTCATTTCAAACTTTCGGCCTCTCGGCTAGCCCAGAATGAAAGCAAGGTGGAGAGTATATATCGATGATATACCTCCAACACGTGATAAATCAAGAGTAATTCAAAGCTAAACCCTAAACAGAAAAGGTAAGATTCAAAGCATCATAACCTAATCACTCGAACCTCGGATCATTAAGATCGAGTGCATGGAGGATTAGTTAATCATGGTGAGGAGGAAGAGGGGGGATGAGTAGAAGAAGAATAATGAAAACGGAGCAGAAACGTAAAAGAAAACAACACTTTTTATTAATAGAAATAGGGATCTTACAACATGAAAACCAGCGATTACAAGTGCATGGAAAGGTAAACTACACTATCATTAACATTATACTACAGAACGAAGCTAGGAACTACTACAGGGAAAGCATAAAGCTACAGCTAAGAACTAAAAATGGAAAGACATGCTTAAAAAGTTCAGAAATACAAAGGACAGAACCTCCCCTCTCAAAACAAAAGGTGTCCCTAAACCCCTGGAGTTGGGCTCTATTTATAGAATTTTTCGGGTCGGGTTACGCCCCTATATCACGGCCTAGTCGGGCGTGACCCTGGGGCGTGACACATTCGACGCGACTTTTTCGGGCAGGAATTGAATTCTGACGGAGTTGTTGCGGTACACGCCCACAAGCCACGCCCTGGCAGGGCGTGTACCTGGGTCGTGTTGTTTGCGGCGTGACTTTGTTGAGCTGAAATTGAATGCTGGAGTTGACGGGCGGAATTGCTGAAGTACACGCCCATATGTCACGCCCGGGTCAGGCGTGACCCTTGGGCGTGACACTTTCGGTGCGACGGTGGAGCGGGAAAAACGAGCGCGCTGCGGCGATTCCTCGGAACCTGGGGACACGCCTCTAGTACACGCCCGTGTCGGGTGTGACACGGGCATGACCGAGGGCGTGTACACTAAGTTTCCACGGAATGCAGTTTCAGACCAATTGCTTCATTCCTCTGGGTTACACGCCCTAGGTACACGCCCTGGTAGGGTGTGACCTTGGGGCGTGTCACAGCAAACTTCGGCTTAAAGCCGTGAAAACCTGCAAAAAGCAGAAAAAATGCATTAGCGACAAAAATATATACAAAGGGGAATCAAAACAAGTACTTTACAAGACATGATTGGCTTTAAAACCCCGAAAATATCCTAATAAAATTGACTGCAAACGTATTATCAGCATGATTGGTACCTAGCACAGACACATGTAGCATACATGATATCTGGTCTACTAGCAGTCAGATATAGGAGGGAGCCAACTATCCCTCTATACAAATTTTCATCTACAGGTTTCCCTGCATCTTCTTTGCTTAGAGACACACTTGTCCCCATTGGAGTTCTCATGGTAGTGGATGATTACATACCATACTTTTTAATTAACTCCTGGGTGAACTTAGATTGATATATGGACAAGCCATCTTCAGTCTGTCTTACTTGGAGACCCAAGAAGAACTTAAGTTCTCCCATACTGCTCATTTCAAATTTCCCTTGCATAAGTTTTGCAAACTTCCTACAAAGGTTACTTTCAGTAGAACCAAATATTATGTCATCAACATATATTTGCACTAGGATTATCTTTCCTTTGGATTCGCTTAGGAATAGAGTCTTGTCTATTTTCCCCCTTGAGAATTTATTCTCAATGAGGAAACTAGATAGGGTTTCATACCAAGCCCTTGGGGCTTGTTTCAACTCATACAATGCTTTCCTAAGTCTATAAACATTATCAGGTTTGAGAGGATCAACAAAACCTGAGGGCTGCTCTACATAGACTTCTTCTTTTAGATTTCCATTTAGGAATGCTGATTTTACATCCATTTGGAATACCTTGAAGCCTTGATATGTTGCATAAGCAAGGAACATCCTAATTGCTTCCAGTTTTGCTACTGGGGCAAAGGTTTGATCAAAGTCAATACCCTCTTCCTGTCTGTATCCTTTTGAAACAAGTCTTGCTTTATTCTTCACAATGATCCCATTCTCATCCAGTTTGTTCCTAAAGATCCACTTTGTTCCAATGATGTTGTGGTCGTTTGGTTTAGGACTAACTTCCAGACCTTGCACCTTCTGAACTGATTCAGCTCCTCTTGCATGGCATCAATCCAATGTGGGTATAGAACAGCTTCTTCAAATTTCTTGGGTTCCACTTGAGATAAAAAGCAAGAGAAAAGTACTGTATTCAGATTCCTGCTCCTTGTTTGTACTCCTTGTCTTGGATCACCAATTATCTGATTTGCTGGATGATCCTTTAAGTTTCTAATAGCCGGAGGTAGTCTATCTTCAGGTTGAACACCTCCAGACTCTTCATTATGCTGCACCTCTTGGTTTTCATCAGCATCTGGAGAGTCTTGTACTCCCCCTGGACAGCAACCACCATTTTCCACTTCCTGATTTGTAGTTGAATCTTCTGTAATGGTAAGCTTGTCCATTCTCTCATTTATACCTGTTGAACTGCAAGAACTACATGGCAACTCACAGTTAATCAGTCTTGTTTCATCAAAGACAACATGTACGGACTCTTCTACAACTTGAGTAATCAAGTTGTAGACCCTATAAGCCTTACTATTGTTGTTGTACCCAACAAATATCCCATCTTGGGATTTGGCAGCAAACTTACTTAGATAAGACTTGACATTGTTAAGGACATAACACTTGCAACCAAAGATCATAATATATGACAAGTTTGGTTTTCTGCCCTTCATAATCTCATAGGGAGTCTTTTTGTGGCTTTTGGTGATAGTAGCCCTATTGACCACATGACATGCAGTGTTTACTGCCTCAGCCCAGAAATATTCTGGGAGAGAAGTGTCACTCAATAGAGTTCTACCAGCCTCAATCAGCGTTTTATTCTTCCTTTCAGCAATACCATTTTGCTGTGCTGTTCTAGGTGAGGAGAAATCTTGAAAAATCCCAAATTATTCACACAGTCTTGTCATACTCTCAGATTGAAATTCAGTGTCATGGTCACTTCTGATTTTGACCACTGTACTGTCCAGCTCATTCTGAATTTTTTTGACAAAACTATATAAATTACTTGGGGTTTCAGACTTTTGTCTCAGAAAGAACACCCATGAATATCTAGAATAGTCATCTACCACCACAAAAGTGTATACCTTCCTACCTAGACTATGAACTGGCATAGGACCAAATAAATCCATATGCAAGAGGTATAGACACCTCACTGAATCCTTGGTTTCAAGGCTATGAAAAGAGGATTTGGTATTCTTGCCTTTTTGACAAGCTGAGCATATCCCATCCTTTATACACTTAACTTGAGGACCATTTCTCACTATATCTTTGCTAAAGAGTTGGCCAATAGTCTTGTAGTTAAGATTGGCCAGCCACTTGTGCCATTTAACACAATGAGAGGTTCTCTCATCAGCTACAAGACAAATAGGAGAAACATTGTTCTCACACTCAAAGTTAAGACAGTACACATTTCTTTTTCTATCAGAAGTCTATTATCCAGACTTTTAATCTGATCATTCTTAAATGTGATAGTACCCATCTGAATAACAGTAATGTTTTTCAGTCTGGCTATCTCATTCAACTTCTGATCCAACAACTTCTCTGAATCAAATGCAGCCATCTTAAGATCTGCAATTTCCTTAGCCAGTGTTTTGGCCAGGTTTTTGCTTTTCTTTAGTGCCTGCAACAAGTCCCCATATTTGTCTATCAGCTGATGAATATCACCTTCAGACTCAGACCCATCCACATCACTTGATGCAGATGTTGATGACTCTGACCCAGTGCTACAATCTGAATTTCTAGAAAAATATTGTACCTTACTAGGACCAGGCTGATCCTTGCACTTGTCTTCTTCTAACACAGCCATCAGTCCCTTATACTGATGGTCTTCTTGTTCATAGATAGAGTTCAACACTTGCAGAAACTCTTCTTCTTCATCTGCTGCATAAAGACCAATGTGTGCCTCAGCTTCAGATTCTGACTCTGAAGATGATTTGTCTGTCAAGCTCTTCTCCTTCTTAGCAACAAAGGATTTCTCCTTCTTGCTCTGGTGTTGAATCTTCTTTTTATTAGCAGACTCTTTTCTTTTGTCTGGACACTCAGCCACAACATGTCCATGCCTATAATAGCAGTAGCAAACTATCTTTGATGTTGTAGATTTGCTTGGCTTAGACCTGCTCCTGTCCTTCCTGAATGACTTCCTCTTTTGATAATAATCATCCTTAGGCTGAGATGTGGAAGGCTTAGACTTCCACTGCTTCTTCTTCAGGAATCTCTGAAACTGCCTTGTGAAGGCAGCAAAGTCTTTATCTGAGTCACTGCTGTCTGAACTTTGGTTGTCTGAATTATCTGAAGCAATTTCAGCAACTATCTTAGGAGGTGATGAAGACATCCTCCTATTCTTCCTAGTGGCTTCAACCTTGAAGGCCACAGACTTTTCTCTATGCTCCCATTTTGCACTTTTCTCTTCCTCTTTCCTATCCATCAATTGCATTTCATATGACAGCAATTTTCCAAACAAAGTTGGAGGTAAGATATCTGCAAGTTTGGCCACTTCCCTAAAGACACAAATCTTAGTGTCCCAATCCTTTGTCAAGGATCTTAGGAATTTATCATTTAGTTCACATGTACTGAAGATTCTTCTATAGGACATCAACTCATTTACTATTCTATAGAACTTTTGGTAACACTCAGTTATACTGTCAGACTTTCCTT
This sequence comes from Platanthera guangdongensis, assembly GCA_039583875.1. Lineage (NCBI taxonomy): Eukaryota > Viridiplantae > Streptophyta > Magnoliopsida > Asparagales > Orchidaceae > Platanthera > Platanthera guangdongensis. Next base: position 202,079 of record JBBWWR010000266.1, read on the forward strand.
GTCTGAAACTCTCATATTCCTGATTCAGCATAGACTTTCTATCTTGTCTGACTTCTTCAGAACCCTTCATGTAGACTATCAAAGTATCCCACATTTCCTTGGAGGTCTTACAGTGAATCAAATTTTGAAAAGTTGCATCATATGTGACACTTACTATGATATTCTGTGCTCTTTTATCCATAGTTGCTAGGATGATCTCATCCTTAGTCATCTCTGAAAAATCTTTGGGAATTCTTTTGTTGGCATCAAGAACTGAAATCTTCATAGGAATATAAGGACCTTCCTTCACTGTAATGTAAATCCTTGGATTAGAAGCCTCCATAAACAGCCTGACCCTTTCTTTCCAGATACCAAATATCTCCTTTCTGCATATGGGTAATTTCATAGAACCTAGTTCCTTATGATTTTCTCCTGAACCCATTTTCTTGATCTTGAATCTGCCTTAAGTATCTAACTCAGACTGTTAAGTCCTTCTTTGAGGAACCTGGCTCTGATACCACTTGAAAGAATTAGTGCCTAACCACCTAAAGGGGGGGGTGAATAGGTGTAATTCATTTTTCTTTTTAAGGCAGCAAATCTATTCAGTTACTTACTTAACAACAGATAATTCTATAGCTAACACATCACAGATTCACAGAATTACCACAACACAGATTGCACAAAGATTTTATAGTGGTTCCCCAAGGTCTGTGTACATCCACTTTCCCCCTTCGCCTATCTAGCAGTGTGCTAGATTCGGCCTAACTTCTGCTCTTCACCTCAGATACTCAGATCTTACAACTCAGAACCCAACAAGGATCTTACAGCTCAGGCAATCTGCCCTACCTTAGCCTACACAAGGCCTACAACTCAAAGATATCAATCTCCTACAACTCAGGCTCACAGCCCTACCTTAGCCTTCAACTAGGCCTACCACTCAGAGAAATAACACTCGTACACTCAGCCTTTATAAACACAGGCTTACATCTCAAATCTAGAATAGATCCTATAGAAAATAGATTTAACAAAATGTTTTAGAACCACCCAGGTAGAGAGAGAAAGGATGGATGGATTCTTGATCAATTCTTGGAAGAATCTGATGGTAGAGAACAACCACTCTTAGCTTTCTTCAAGGCTTCTTGAATCTGAACTCAGTAGGGTTGAACTCTTGAGAAGTTGATCTTCAATCAGCTTCTGACTTGAGATTCAGATCTCAATCTGAATCTTTCTTGGCAGCCTGGTTCAGCAACTGCACTTCAGTAGAAGGAGCTCTCTCTCTCCAACTTCTTCTTTTTCTCTTTCTTTAGAATTCTGTATATGTTTCTATTGTGTCTTATTCGTACAATCTGTTGAAGGAGAAAGCCTTTATATAGTCTTCCTCCATGGTAACCGGCTGATCCGATTTCTAACAAACTTTTGACAGCTTTGACAGTTGCCGTAGACCGGTTAGAAATGGCAGCTGTCAAGTCATCCAGTCACTTCTTGAAATACTGTCTCTGTCTGAAATGGTCGAGACTGCTCTTCATCATGTGTCGACGCAAGTAGACTAAGTGTCGACACAAGTGGACTAAGTGTCGACACAAGCCTTGGTGGTGTCGGCACATCTCCTTTGTTGTTGTTAATGCTTCTCGACACAGCCTTCTGTAGAATGTGTTGACACAGATTCTGTGTATCGACACAAATACTTCTCTTCTTTAACTTAGTTGAAACTTTGCTGTGTGTCGACACAAGTCCTGTGTGTCGACAAGGTCTTCTGTGTGTCGACACGACCTCTTGGTGTCGACACAGTTGATGTCGACTAAGTATTCCTGTGTGTCGACACTGCCTCTTGGTGTCGACACAGTTGATGTCGACAATGCTTCATTATGTGTCGACACTGCAATTGCATGTCGATATAGCTGATGTCGACTAAACTTCTCTGTGAGTCGACACTGCCTCTGTATGTCGACTTAGTTTCTTCAGGTGTCGACACAACCGTTCAAAGTGTCGACACAATTAGCTCCAAGTGTCGACACAGCTTTTCTCTAGTGTTGACAAAAGCCTTCATAAGTGTCGACACATCTTCTCTTGGTGTCGACACATGGACTTAGAAATTTTTCTGCATTCCTGCATTTACTTAACCTGCACATATAAACTCAAAACAACATCAAATACACCTTGATGCATATCATTGAGTAAGGTGAGGCTTCTTCAAATCTGGTACACATTTTCCAATGTACCCAACAGATTCTCGCCTACTCAAAGAGAAAAGAAATAAGAGGTCGCGAGGAAGAGGAAAGAAGATGGGGATCCCACGGCTGACTACTCCTCTTCTGAAAGCTTTACAATGCAAGGCTTCGGAAACCGCTAGAAGGATCTAAGGGGGAACCCGATGATCCACTGGCACAATAAGAACAAGCATGTCTGCTTGTCGACAGCGCTTCCTTCGTGGAAGAGTTCGAAAATAACTCGCCATGCTCATGTTGCGATCTCTGCACTTTATGGGAAGCGCAACTTGAGCGATTTGAAGAAAGTTGTCGCTGCCGATCTCCCTCTGCTGGCCTCCCAGGCAAGTGCGAACAGTGTGGTGACGAACAACTTTGTCTGTTCCCTGGTCAGAGACCTGCTCAGGCAAAATGATCTGCTTCAATAAGAAAAAAGAGTGCTCAAAGAAAGAAATGTGGGGTTAGGACAGAAGGTCGCTCGGCAAAAGGAAGAGCTAGGGGTGAGTTGTATTCGCAGCGATCTCTATTTGAAGTACGACGCGATCTGATGTTTGTTCCTTTGTTTCACGCAGGTCGCCTATGACTTGGAAAACAACAACTTTCAGGCCGCTATGCTCCCCTTTGTGAAGGAAACCATTGAAATCGCCATCGAGCGATTTGTCTGCAGAGGCTTTGCAATGGAAGGAGTGGACGGTGTTCCCTTCTTGCAGCTCTTCCCGGAGTTGAAAGAGCAGGTTGCGGCAATGGAGCGGGCTGCAAGTGGAAAAGACGTCATCGTCGAAGTGGAAGAAGAGGGCGAAGAAGAAGCCAAAGAAGAAGAAGAAGAAGAAGGAGAAGGCGAAGAAGAAGACGTCAAGGCAATAGCCGAAGACACTAGCTCAAGCCAGCAAGGCGGAGAACAGTCTGCCGAGTCCGACACCTCTGCATCTTCCTCTGCTAGCAAGAGCTCGCATAGCGAGTCCGCAACGAGCACTGGTTCAGATCGCAGCAGTGGAAGCGACTCGGGTGGCTATTCTACGGAGATCGATGTTGAAAGCTTAAGCCCTGCACTTCCTGCCGAGAGAAACAGAAAACCGCTGACTAATGTATTTTTTTTTTTGCTTTTTGTAAATAGGGCGGACTCAAGTTTGTAGTTCGCTGAAAACGTGAAAGAGGTAAATTTTTTTTGATCAAATTGAAAAGGATATTCTGGTATCATGTGTTTCCTGCAATGTTCTTTATCTATTGTATTGAAGTAGCAAAGTTCTATCTTCATGTAGCAGTCCGCGTGATGCAAAGATCATCCATACTGTATGAGTTTTCGACTTGCTAACTAGAAAATTTCATTTAATAATCCGACCACAGTCCGCTGTAAAAAGAATGAAAAGTTTAATCGGTTGACGAAAAGATCAGGCGGACTTTGACGAGTTCTAATAGCAGTCCGCGATTCTCTTTGTCAATCTTTTAAGCTTAATGACAATATAAGCATGGCGGCCTTATATTTACTTGTCTCATTGCGAGCTAAAAAGACCTAGGAACCAATTCTGCGGTCTAGGCGGATATAGCTTCACAGTTCGCACATATTCTAATAGAAATGATCTATAGCTTGCGACCAAGCGGGCAGGTGCGTCCGGAGCGGCATAGCTTTTCTTACCGGGCCACAAGCTATACGATCAAGCCAAAGAAAACTGGCAGACTGAGAGGATAGCATAAATGCAGTCCACACTAAATAGAATGAAATGATCTATAGCTTGCGACCAAGCGGGCATGTGCGGCCGGAGCGGCAAAGCTTTTCTCACCGGGCCACAAGCTATACCATCAACCCAAAGAAAAATGGCGGACTGAGCGGATACCATAATTGCAGTCCGCACTAAATAGAATGAAATGATATATAGCTTACGACCAAGCGGGCAGGTGCGGCCGGAGCGGCATAGCTTTTCTCACCGGGCCACAAGCTATACGATCAACACAAGGAAAAATGGCGGACTGGGCGGATATCAAAAATGCAGTCCGCACTAAATAGAATGAAATGATCTATAACTTGCGACCAAGCAGGCAGGTACGATCGGAGCGGCATAGCTTTTCTTACCAGGCCACAAGCTATACAATCAACCCAAGGAAAAATGGCGGACTGGGTGGATATCAAAAAGGCAGTCCGCAATAAATATTCCTGTGAAGAGTAAGACGCAGACTTGACGGAACGGTCCTCTGCCCTCTTGTCTGGAGTACATTGCAAGTTGATCTTCTTGGCAGTTGCGGTCAGAGCGGCATAACTTTCCTCCAAGATCAACCAAGCTATGGGTCTCCTGCAGGCACTGGTTGAGGGTACCATGAAGTATTCGAGGGTTACAAACTAAGATGACCTGTGGGCAGGTGCGGCCAGAGCGGCATAACTTTCCTCACCGATCATCGAAGTTGTAACGATATCCATAAACTTGCATGGTAGAGCTTAACTCCAACCCTGTCCCTCCATAATGCAGAGGCGGGGTCAGGTACTAGCCGGGATCCTAAGTTCAGAATCCTACCGCACCAGAGCCTGCAAGCTCCCACTACACGGTGCGAAATCTCCCCGCAACACGTGGTCTTTGTGGTGTTACGCTAATGATAATGGCAATAGTGGAGGTTTTCTAAACTCGGCGATGTCTCCTGGTATCAGGCGACTATTATTGGTGTTTCGGAGAGAAAGAGAAAACATTAGGAAAAGTGTTAGTACAAATCCTTTGATTAATGAGAGGCTTTTGCAAAGCTAGCATAAGAAAGAAAAGAGAGTTCAAGGATGGAACCGTTTTGGAATCTCCCTTGTCCAAGCGTGCTAACTGTTATGTTTGAATAGATAAAACACTTGAAGAAGCGTTAGCAAGCAGCTTTTACTCATAATGATTCTTGAAGAGGATACAAAGAATGGAAAAGAGAAGGTTCAGGAATAGAACCGTTTGAGATCATCTCCGCTCCATGTATGTGGCATATCCTCTCCCTCGTATATTTGCAAGCGGTAAGCGTCGTTCTTTAACACTTCTTTGACAATGAAGGGGCCGGCCCAATTCGGATTAAGTTTTCCAACTGAGCTAGCTCTTGCAGCAGCGTCAACTTTTTTAAGAACCAGATCTCCCACTTGTAAGTGTTTGATCCTTACATTCTGATCAAAGTATCGGGCCATCCTTCTATTGACCTCTTCCTGTCTTATTGCTGCTTTGTCTCTGATCTCCTCAATGTGTTCCAGGCTGAATTTCATCTCTTCATTATTCATCTCAAGTCAATCCTCAAAACCTTGCCTTGTAAGCAGAACCCGGGGTGATGGAACTTCAAACTCAACTGGAATGAGGGCTCCTGAGCCGTGAGAAAGTTTAAACGGAGTTTCACCAGTTGTGGATGAAGGTGTCGTTCTTAGGGACCAGAGGCCTGATGGAAGTTGATCAGCCCAGCTGCCTTTTAGATTCTGCACTTTCTTCTTAGGTAAATTAAGGACCTGCTTGTTGGCTGCTTCAACTTGGCCATTACTCCTGGGATGATGGAATGATGCAAACCGCAATTCTGTTCCGATCTGCTTGCAAAAATCAATCATCTCTGCGTTGTTGAACTGTGGCCCGTTTTCGGTGATTATAGCCATTGGTACTCCATGCCAGCAGACAATTTCTCCCCAAATGAAATTCCTGATGACCTGAGTTGTTGTCTTTGCCAATGCCTTTGCTTCAATCCACTTATTGAAGTAGTCAATCATCACTATGATGAAACATCATTGTCCGCTTGACATGGGAAAAGGACCAATGAGATCCATCCCCCAAACTACGAAGGGCCAAGGAGTTGCAATCGATCTAAGTGACTGAGCAGCCTGCCGTTGATGTGGAGCAAACTTCTGCCATTGAACACACTTTCTAGCATAAGCCTCAGAGTCTCCCTTCATGGTGGGCCAGAAATATCCCTGCCGCATGATACGTCTTTCTAAAGTTCTTGCTCCGGAGTGACTTCCACACTCACCTGAATGAACCTCTTGCAAAACAATGGGAGCTTCTTCTTCTGAAACACACCTGGCCATGGTAGAGAGGAATGTTTTTCTGTAGAGGATTCCTGCCACTAAGTAATAGTGAGCTGCTTTTATTCTAAACTTTTTCTGATCTTTGATTGAATGATGAAAGTCCCCGGTTGACAGATAAAGAATGAATGGGTCCATCCAGGAGGGACGTTGATCAACCTGCATCAACTCTCCTTCCTCCACTGTCGGGCGGAAGAGTTCGGAATTTGTTCCTCCTGATGGCAGTCCATACTTGGCAAGAAAATCTGCCTCCTCATTTTCTGTTCTAGAGATGTGCTCAATGGTAAAGCTCTTGAATTTGCCGACTTCTATTTTCACAAGAGCAAGATATTTCTTCAAGATCGGCTCTCTTGTCTCAAAGTTACGAAGGACTTTTGACACCATCACCAGAGAATCAGTCTTGATATGAACATGATCAATTCCGAGTTCTCTTGCAAGTCTCAAGCTTGCTAGCAAAGCTTCATACTCGGCCTGGTTGTTGGTTACTGGAAAATAGAACTTGATGGCCTGCTCCAGTTTGATGCTGTTTGGGTTAATCAGAACCACTCCTGCTCCAGAAGAATTTCTGCCTGAGGCACCATCAACATAGATTGTCCAAGCCAAAGGCGACCTTTCTGCTTGATCAGAACTGAACTCTGCTATGTCAATCAGGAAGTCTGATAGAACTTGAGCTTTGATAGCTGTCTTGGGCAAATAAGAAATTTCAAATTCACTCAATTCTATTGCCCATTTGGCTAATCTGCCCGAATGCTCCGGTTTCTCCAACACACCTTTCAAAGGTTGATCAGTAATAACTTGAATTGAATGCGCTTGTAAATATGGATGGAGCCTGCGAGCTGACATGACTAGTGCCAATGCTAACTTTTCCAGAATTAGATACCGTGTCTCGGCGCTTTTCAAAATATGACTGACATAATAAATCGGGAACTGTTTCCTGCTTTCTTCTCTTAGAAGAATAGAGCTGACTACTTCAGGGCCAACTCCTAAGTACAAGAAAAGCATCTCCCCTGGCCGGGGACTCTGCAGCAGAGGTGTTGAAGTCAGCTGCTTCTTCAACTGCTCAAAGGCATGAGAACACTCTTCTGTCCATTCAAACTTGGATGTTCCTCGAAGAGTTTTAAAGAAAGTAGCACTCCTATCTCCAACCCGAGAGAGGAACCATGCAAGACCTGCTAACCTCCCCTCTAATTGTTGAACTACCTTAGGCGAACGGGGGGTCGGCATATCAAGAATAGCTTTTACTTTGTCTGGATTGGGGGCAAGTCCCTCTAGAGTAAGGAGATGACCAAGGAAATTCCCCTTACTCGCCACAAAAGTGCACTTCAACGGGTTGAGCTTCATTTTATATCAACGTAGAGTAGCGAACGTCTCTGCTAGATCTTGCAAGTGCAGCAAAAAAGACTTACTCTTAATCAAGAGGTCGTCTATATACACTTCTAGGTTCCTTCCTTTTTGTTGCTTAAATACACGGTCCATCATGTGTTGGTAGGTTGCACCAGCATTTTTAAGCCCATAGGGCATCACAAGGTAGCAGTAGCAACCGTCATTTGTAATGAATGACGTATGAGGAACGTCAGGTTTATGCATTCTTATGTGGTGATAACCAGAAAATGCATCTAAAAAACTCATAAAGGAGTACCGTACCACAGAATCAACTAAATAATCAATCTGAGGCAAGGGGTAACAATCTTTGGGGCATGCTTTATTAAGTTTTGTAAAGTCTACACACATGCGGCACTTCCCTCCTGGTTTTTTAACCATTACAACATTGGATATCCAGGTTGGGTATTGAATTTCACTAATGAAATTTGACTTGAGGAGCTTCGCGACCTCCTCTCTTATTGGTTCAGTAAGCTTCGTTGCTACATCTCTTTTCTTCTACTACACATGCTTGTAGTTGGGATCAACATTAAGGTTGTAGCAAGCAACATCCAGATCCACACCCGACATGTCTTCTGCTGACCAGGTGAAGACATCCAGGTTCTTCAACAAGCAAGAGATCATCTCGGCCTTTTGATCTTCAGGCAACTCCGAGTTGATGGAGAGCTTTCTCTCCTCTCCCATAGCAATGAGGACTCCTTGCGTCACCTGGACACGTTCCAGGTGAGCTCCTCCTTCAGCAGCAGTTTCTGAACTTGGAGAGGCTTCTGCAGCTGCTGCTTGAGCAACGGAAGGACTGGCATCAAACATGTTAACAGTGCGGACATAGCACTCCATTGCTCTCCTTGGGTCACTTCTGACCCGGCACATCCGTCCATCGGCAAAGAACTTGATTGCGAGGTGGTAAGTTGAGACCACCGCTTGATACTTGTTCAACAAAGGTCTGCCGAAGATGGCCTGATAGCTACTGGGAGCATCCACCACTATGAACTGAACTTGATTGGTTGCCCCTCCAAGTTTTGCTGAAAGGATGACACTTCCTTCAACTTCTTTTCTCTCCCCAGAGAAGCCGTAGAGTGGCCCTTCGGTGGAAAGCAGAGAAGCTCCAGTCTTCAGGGCCTCAAAGGTTGATTTAAACAGCAGGTTGACTGAGCTTCCAGTGTCAACGAGAATCCTGTCAACTGTGAAATCCCCAATAAAAGCCTTAATCACAACTCCATCATCAAATGGATTTGCGGTTTGGGGCAGATCAGCTTGGTTAAAAGTGATGACGTCGCTCGGTGGAGCAATGGAAGATGAAGAGGCCACCTCTGCTCGAGTGACCCTTGAGATTGAGGACTTCTGAGTAGACTCGGTTCCTGCCCCACCGTGGATAAAGAAGAGTCGTCCCAGGACTCCTTCATCATCTACGTCAAAGCATTCAACTGGAACATAGATTGTCCCCATACGGCCTTCATCCTCTACCTCCACACATTCTTGATAAGTTTCAGCTACTTCCTTGCCTTTGGAGGTGGATGACTTTGAAGAAGAAGAATCTTTCTTGCTCAAGTCAATCTTCCCCTCGACAAGCAGTTTCTCTATTAGCATACGAAGGGCTTTGCAATCTTCGGTCAAGTGACCCTTCTCCTTGTGGAACTGGCAGAAATGCGCATTGTTTCTTGGCCTCCACTCTCTCTGAGTCCCTTTCTTCTTCTCTTCTGATTTATTTTGCAAACTCTGGATGACTTAGTCAAGATCCAGACCTGCAATTTCCTCCATGGAGTTAATATCACATCGGCTCAGAGCAGGCAGGGCTGCTTGCTGGAGGATGGGAAGCTCTTGGAGCGGAATGGCGGGGGTGGCGGCCAATGGCAGTCTCTGCTCTTGAAACTGTTGATGGCCGAGAAAAGGTTTCTTATGGCGGAAATTCAAGCCTCTTTGAGATGGAGGCTGGAAATCTGGGTAAGGGGGCTTGCTGTGAGAAGAAGAGCCAGATGCATCCCTTACTTCAGGCTTAGCTGTCAGGGATGAAACATATGTGGGGTTGGCGTTTTCGCCTTCAATGAAGCGGTTGACCATGGCGATTAACTCTTGATATGTTTCTGGTGCCTTTGTTGTTGCTTTAAATTTCAAGTGGCCTTCCCGGAGGCCATGAATCAAGGCAACCTTGTAGTATTCGGGGTTCACATTCCTTACCCCTTGAATCTCCTTTTGGAAGCGATCAACGAATCTTGCAACTGATTCGTTGTCCATTTGCTTGATTTCAAAGAGAGCGGCTGGTCCATCTTTTCTCTTCCTTGAGGTAGCAAACCTCAGCAACAATTCGCTGCGAAGCACAGCGAAGGTAGATATTGTGCCCGAAGGCAACTCATAGAACTACTCTCTCGCCTGTCCTTCGAGAGTGGTAACCAGGAGTTTGCACTAGATGGTGTCGGAGAGGCATCTCAATGCAACTTCCCCTTCAAACGCTTGGAGATGGGCGACTGGATCAGTCTCCCCTGAGTAGAATGGAAGGCGAGGTTCTCTGAAGTTGTTTGGAGCCGACTCCCATCGGATTCGATCAATGAAGGGAGACGGGGTCTCGAATTCAGTAGGGTGAAAAGGGCGGACTGAAGCTGGGGAGTCCGTGGGCTCGGCGGACTGGCGATCAACAAAATGGAGTTTGCGGGCAGGAGTGCCCCTGGCCGCTTCTCTGAAAAAATTCATGAATGAGGCAAACTGCTCCTCCTGATGCCGTAGAGGGGCGGCGGGCTGGATATGATCTCGAGGAGTGACTGGCGATTGCTGAAGCAGAGTTCGGCGGGCTGGAGTCTGCCAGACTGGCGAGTCCGCAGGTTCTGCTGCAGCTTGGGGAGCAAGCCGCTGGGTTAATGCAAGAAGGGTTTGGCTGATCGTGTCAAGACGCTGGTCAGTCTGCCTGCGGGATTGCTCGGCCTCAAAGCGAGCTTGCTCGATTGCATCCCAGAGTGAATCCTCCGAAGAACTAGAGCGGTCTGAGTAGCGAGGTCGGCGGTCTGGCATGTCTGTCCGCTGTATTCAAAATACTACTCGAATCTGAAGGTCGCGTGTTAATTGTTGATGCACGAAAATGCAAAGGAGGTCGAGCACCACCAGCTAACGGTTCGAGCACAGGGAAATTGAAGGGAAAAGAGAGACTGCGAGTAGTAATCTACTAAGCAGACGAGAGCAAGAAGAATAGCAGGGCCGTGAGCCACGGCAACAACAGACTTCGCCCGTCGTGGCCTGAATGACATTCTTGGGACGGGTTTTCCTTTTACTGAATAAGGGTTTGATTACAAGGAAAAGAGGAAGAGGCAAGAGCTGAGCAAGCTGGAGTCTGCAAAGCACGAAATTCGAGTATGCAGCCTCTAACAAGTAGGCTCTTGGGCACGAGTCAGTGTGTCTTGGGTGCACCACCTGCCCCTATTTATAGGATGGGGGCCTGCCAAAACGGGTAGGGCTAAAATAAACGACTGCCCAGGGTACAAGAGAACCGGGCAGCGGTGACGGGAAGCAAAAAGAAAGAACAGGCCAGTCCGCGCAGAAGGGGCGGACTGGGCTCGCGGGCTGGAGCTCCCATCTACTGCTGCTAGGGGTGATCCTGCGGGAGGACGGGGGCTTGGGCGGACTAGGCACTGCGTCCGCCAAAGAGGGATCAATCCAGAGCTCCAAGGCATGGAGAACCGGGCGAACAGAGCGTTGAGTCTGCCGCTGGGGGACCATCCTTGGGGGCCAATTGCTACTGCTTTGCCGAGCTGGGCGGACTGCCGAACCGTATCCGCGGATAATGAAGCAGGGTTTTGGCATCTTGTGGGTTTTGCAGACTGAGGGGTTAACAACATATGCGCTCTACTAGGAACACGACATGACCAACAGTTTTACTGCAAAATTTCAAAATCTGATAAAGAATGAAAACTATCAAAACACGTTTTAAATGTTAATTTGGCTAGGAATTTTGCACGTGAGTAGGCATGGAAATAAAGATTTCTCAAAATAGATTTATTAAATAATTAAAAATTTCTTATATTTCTCAATATTAAAAATATTTGTATATTATATATATATATATATATATATATATATATATATATATATATATATATATATATATATATATATATATATATATATATACGAGTGACAGGCACGGGCTTTCGGCCCGGGGGGCATTCGACGTGGGAGACATATTTGTCGTGGGAGCGACATATGTCGTAGTGGCAACATTTTTCGAAGAAACGACATTTGTCATGGGGGCAACATTAGTTGTAGAGGGCGACTTTTTTGTGGGTGCGATGTTTGTCGTGGGGTGACATTTGTCGTGGTGATGACATTTGTCGTGGGGGTGACCCTTGTTGTGGGAGCGACACTTATTGTGGGAGCGACATATGTCATGGTGGCGACATTGTCAAAGAGGGTGACATTTGTCATGGGGGTGATATTTGTTGTAGGGGGTGACATTTGTTGTGGGTGCGATATTTGTCATGAGGTGACATTTGTCGTGGTGGTGACATTTGTCGTGGTCATGACATTTGTCGTGGTAATGACATTTGTCGTGGGGGCGACATTTATCGTGGGAGGGACTTATGTCATGGGACCGCCTTTTGCCGTGAGAGCGACATATGTCGCGGGAGCGACATATGTTGCGGGAGCGACATATGTTGGTGCGTCATTTGTCGTGGGGGTGGAAATTATCATTAGTTAGACATTTGTCTTTGGTGCGACATTTGTATTGTGAGCGACATTTATCGTGTTGGTGACATTTGTGGTAGAGCGACATTTGTCGTGGGGGTAACGTTTGTGTTGAGGGTTACATTTATCACGGGGAAACAATTGTCATGATGTTGACTTTTATTGTGGTGGCGATAGTTGTGTTTGGAGCTACCTTTGACGCAGAAGAGAGAATTTCATTAAGTAATGTTTTTGTGTAATCAAAAGGTTCAAAAATGAAACTAAAACATACAAAATATATTTTTTTGTGAGATTGGGAACATTTCTTTAATGTTTATAAACTCAATTTATCGAATGTCAACAACTGAACATGAATATAAAATAATATATGTGCGTGCGGAAGACCTCTTTTTTGAAATTCAATATATCGTTGTCGTCGGGTCGACCCGATCAAAAATCTCTTTGAAGACCACATTTTTCATGTACAAGCCCTCATGACCTTCGATAGCATAGTTTTTGACTAAAACTCTTGTGTACTGTGCTGAAACCCCTCTTGATAAAGCAACATACAACTGTCCAAGACTGAAGACGTTATTTTGAAGACAAATTCCTACATTTCCAATTGTCTGGCCCTGCGACTTGTTAATTGTTAATGCAAAACTCAATCTGACTGGAAATTGTTTCCTCGTTATTTTGAATGGCATTTTGTAATCTTCTGCGCTTTTTAGCAGTATGCGTGGAATGAAAATTCTGAATCCTTTCAAATGCCTGACCAATATATTTGCTTAAATTATATTCCTTCCAAATCTGTGACAAATTAGCCTTGTGTCATTGCATAATCCAATTTTGGGATCTATATTTTGGAGAAGCATAATTGGACAGCCCTGCTTCAGTGTCAGCTTATGTGTTGGTAGATTACCTGGATTAATAGAGTTTAAAAATTCCGGGAGATATAAGTCATGGTCATCAGTTGAAACTGAGTCGAAAGATTAGTAAGTTGTGTTATCCCACGAGAATATTTTCATGCATTTTTCATTCAACTTGTTAACATCTTCATTTAATGGAGTGATTAGAGCTCTTGTCTCCATATACGTAGCATCGGTGTTGTTGACATCATAAGTTTGCATATTTGGAAAAACAAAATCTATATGGAGACTAATACCACTATAGTTTTTGTGTTTCAACTTTTATGTACATATCGACGATGTATTGTTGTAGTTGACGGCTTGCGTAGTGAAGCACGGAAATTCGGTTTGAACGGATCTGCATAGAGATAGTATAATTTAGTAAATATTCAGCAGTAATATTATGTAATGCGTAACTGAGAGTAATTGTTGAAGTACTTGTAGTTGGTAGGAGTGATAGTCACAACAGCTTGTTCGTTCTGCACGATTTAATAGTTCGTCGCCACACCACCCATATAAACCACGTGGAAATAGCAAAGAATATTGTAGAGGATCTTAATAGCCAGAATATTCTTTTATATGTAATAGTTCTCCGGAATATGTTTCTACAATTATGTCTCTATCATTTGCTTCTATGAAATCATCTGCGCCAACTAACACCGATGAAACTTGTGATTGTGTTGGAAGGGAGTACTAACGCTCCGTTAAAGGCCTTTCTTTTATCAGAAGTTTGCATTGATGGAGATCTGAGGGTCTTGATAATTGCCGTAAGGTTTGGACAAATGGATTTACTGCATCCAGTATGTAGGAGATCTTTTCAATTGTTTGTAGAGTGAGGCTTGGACTCTCATTCAAGCTATCCTCCATTTCATGCTTTGTATCATAAATGAACATTTGCAGAAAACGTGGTCTACAACCATATTTTGGTAGTAGAGAGCCAATTCTATGATATATTACACTGTGTGTTATAAAAGTGTAGATACCCTGATTAAATGTCGGCATTCTTTCATCAAATGTCACTCTCATTGAGTTAAAGGAGAATACATGGTTGTATGAAAGTATATTCTATTTGAAATGACGTCCTTCTGTAGTTTGTGTTGTAAAGAATTTCAGAAGCTCGGGCGGTACTGGAATATCTGGTACATCGACCAATCCTCCTTTGCAACACAATGTCATGGACTCATTGTGAAAAAGCTTAGCGTGACAATCACAGCGAGTAGTAGGTCAAGAGAAATTAACTGGAGGCACATGTATTGCCGGATAACAGTTTCTTGCACTCAAATGGTGAGTTGATCCTTGAGTAAGAGCATTTCATGTGTGATAGTAAGAAGGTCATAGTGCGACTAACATAATGTAATGTTCTTACTTGTTTGGTTTAGTTGTATACGTTAAGATTGAGGCTTACCGTGTGTTGGGTGTTGTTCATCCTTAGGTTGTATTTCTTCATCATAGTCTGTTGTGCTTATAGTGTCATTTTGGATTTCGAGTGTGGTACGATTGCGTTGTCGAGCGCGACGATTTTCCCTGCGTCGGGCATTATTTGCTTCTCGTTGGTGGAGAGTGGATGTGTATATTGGTGGCCTTCCTCTCGATCGTACTTGTCGCAGTGCTGTAGTGGATGTTTCTTGCGCAGTTGTTGCATCATGTCAGTTATTAGTTGATGTATGTATTGGTGGCCTCCCTCTCTGCTGAGTTGTTCTACGGGGTAAGTAGGTTGCGTGATTGACGTTATGGTCATTTTCTGTTCATTTTTGGTTTTGACAGAGATGTGAGAAACTGCGCAATTCTACTTATATTTCAATAACTATTTGTTTTTTTGTTTGAGTAAATATGAACGATGTAATACCGTATGTAGTTGTTATTGAAATTAGAATTGAGGGTTCCGTAACGGTAGTTTCATTTGGAACTGGCATTGCATTGTTTTCCGAATGTTGGTTTCTTAGATTGATGGAGTGGACATTGTACCCTGAAATTGAAGCATTTAAGTGTAGCAATTGAAACCAAATGGATGATGAAGTTAATATTGTCTTTTTATAGTTTGTGTAATGTATTTATTACATCCATTGTATATTACCTGATGCGTACGCATCGATGCTTTGTAGAAATCTACGCCTTTCCCTTCTTCGGGCGTTCGATGACTCAGCTCGCTATTGGTTTGATGTGTATGTCAGAGTTCTTCCTCTTTAGAGGCTTGGTTGGCTTGTTAAATTGCTAGCAGTTGTGTCAGTTGTGATATCTCCACTATCGGTTCACTTTCTCTAATGGAGTGTAGCGGTCGATCTTGATGTTCGTTTGCGTTGATCACATTATTTTGACTCACTGTTGACATGCTGAAGAATCTTCATTGTAAGAAAGTATGGGGTCGTTGAAATTGTTATTTTGTTGTTACAAAGTATGCAGTAAGTGAAAAAGGAGACATAAAATGTTTTTTTATCTTTGAATCATAAAATGAATTTTCTTAAGCATACGTGCGGTTTCCAAATCGAGAGCATCGAGGACGGGCGTATGTTTAATGTAAACGACACCGTAATCCAATAAGAGATTACGAAAGAGAACGAAAGAGTTGAATGTAAATTGCTTCAGTTGTCAAAATACAGCCGCCATTTTACCAAAAATACCTTCTATGTGTGTCGTGTAGTCCAAACAAAATATATAATGAGTATTGCAGAGAAGTCCAAAGAAATTATTATTTTTAATCTATAATGGCAGGGCAAAATGGTGGGGAAGAAAATGATCGGAGTCAATAGAATCAAAATAATGTAGAAATGAAAACCCAAAGCATGAGTTGGTAGTTTTCTGTCGTATATTTAGTTTACTAAATGTTTCCATAACATATCCATGTTTTAAAAACTTTAGATTGAAATCTGGACTAAACATGTGAAGAGAAAAGTGTTGAGAAGCAATGTAGCATTAGGTTGCCACTCACATTCCTCTGGACTATATATTGTTTACTAAATGTTTGCATAATATATCCAGTTTTAAAACCATTAGAAATCAAATGTAGACTAAACATGTGAAGAGAATATAGTAGAGTTACAATGCAGCATTATGCAATCACTCACATTTATGTGGACTAAACATGTGATATGAGAGTTTTACGAAGTAACGACAACCTAAAATAGAAACATTTTTGTTTGATGACGGTAAACTGTGAAATCTTCCTATGCAGATTTTCAACTGAAATACAATAATTAAGATTTTTCTGCATATGTTTGATGACGGTAAACTGGTACAAAATGCTAAACAATAAACATTTTTTTGTTTGAGCATGAGAAGTAATTAACAACAACCAAACAATATAAGGCAACAGAACACACTTAACACAAATCTTAAAAAGAACCCTGCACTCAGCCCGTGAAGCCATGGAAATTAAAAACGGGAGACCTGTCAATCTAAATTAACAATGAAATCTTAAACTTGTAGTTAAAATTAGTTCCAATAGCCAAAAGATTAAATTTCCTTCAAAATCATAATGAGTTTGATTTATCCAATTCCTATAATTAAATCATAATGACAACAAAAAGAACATTGAACTACAACTCAGATAAGATAAATGAAGGCATAGTGTGCATTTGGAGCAGCTGATGGGAAAGATAAACAATGCAGGAAAAAGGTTGAGAAATCGATCGAACCTTTGCACGATGCTATTTGGGAAGATAATTGTGATTAGAGAAGGCTTTGAGAATGCATAGATTCTGTCGATGCAGCCAGAGAAGAATGTATTTTTTTCAGTGGCTTTGTCATTGACGCGCTGCTGGAGATAAGATAAAAGAGGGCATATATACATGCAGATTCAAACATGCAATCTGTAAGTCCAACCAATCTGTATAAATATATATGCAGATGTATCACGCAACCACAAATATATTTCAAAAAAAACCAATTTCTATGCATATATATGCAGATATATCACACAATCTGTATATATGCATATTCAAACATGGAATCTGCAAGTCCTACCAATCTTTATCCATATATATGACGCAACCACGAATATATTTCAAAAAAATAACCAATTTGTATGCATATATATGTAGATATATCACGAAATCTGTATATATACAGATTGAAACAGACAATCTGTATGTGATCAAGAGTATGTGACATAAAACAAGTCAAAAATCTATTTGAATACATTAAAGTCGAACCATATATATCTTGGATACCCAGGATCCATATATATATAAATAAGAATGAACAACCACAAATATACCTGTAGGTGAACAACATCTTTGTACTCTTGTTCCCGAAAATCTGAACCTAGAACAGTGAGCAGATTCTGTGTAAAGCCCAACCATATATATCTCTGTATTCCAGGGTTTGCTTCTCTTCGTCCAAAAAATCATCCCAAAATCTGAACCTAATATAGAGAGTAGATGTTGTGTAAAGCCCAACCATATATATCTCTGTATTTTCGTGTTTTCTTCTCTTCGTCCAAAAATTCAGCACAAAATCTGAACCTAAAACAGAGTGGAGATGCTGTGTAAAGCCCCAAAATTCCGAAATGTCATGAAACAACGAAATCAGAAAATGAAATCAAAATTCCTTGGCTCTGAAAATACAGAGGAGAGGATAATGAAAATCGAATACAAATCTTGGATCTGAAAGTAAAAATAGAGAATGAACCTCAGATCTGGAAAAAATTAGAGAACGAACCTCATATCTGAAAAACGAAAATAGAAAACGGACCTCAGATCTATGATAAATCTTAGATGAAAATGAATATGTTGTAAATGAAGATGAAACTAACCTCAGAAGAAGATGAAGATGAACCTCTTCTTCGGATGGTGGAGAAGGGAAGCCGCCATTTGTGACAGAGCGTTAGTGAAGTCAGAGATATCGCGGGAGTTGTACGACTTGCGCGCCACAGGCTGGGAAGAAGTCGTCGTGGAGGTCGTCGGCTGTAGGGATACCGCGGGAGAAGTCAGAGAAAATGGGGAGCGATGAGAGCTCCGTCGTGGGGCGAGTGTGGAGAGCGCGAGTTTTTTTCTGCGTGCTCGGGTAGATAGCGGATTACGGTTGGGTTTTGTTTTTATTATAGAGAACTTGTAAATGATCGGAGGGTATAGAAAAAATCAAGTCATATTCAACGGCGAGAATTAATTATTTGATTTATGAACTCATGCTATTTGCAGATCTCACTATATCTTTTTAATATAGTATAGATATATATTTTGAAAATTAGTAATAAAAATATTTTTTTAAAATAGGGCATAAAATATTTTTATTTTTTTAAAATTTGTCCCCAAAGTGCTCCCCCATTCTTAAAATGAAACATTATCCCCAATATTTTTGAAAATAAATGTATGAAAAGGAGAACTTCTCTGAAGAAGAGTCCATGGAAGCACCAACTATATCTGAAACACAGCGAAGAAGAACATATAATAGATTTATATAATTTTTAATTAGACAAAACATAAGTACAGAAGAATAAAAGATATATAATTAAAAAAAGAAAAAATGAAAATAGATTTTATAAAAACAGTAACAAGAGAATGCGAGAAAATGAAAAACTGAAACATGATACAATTGAAAAATAAGAAAAGATATCCTAATCCTCATCCCTATCATCTCTGCACTGCTGAATGTAAGTTCGTAGCACCATAAATTCTCGCGCAATATGTCCTATAATGGTATAATGGCGCTTTTCCAAAGCATCAATTTGATCATCAATTCAAGCACCAAGGTATTCCTTAATTTGCGCCATTTGCATGTTAGTGAAATTAAATGAACATCCTGATGCTTCAGCAAGTGTACCGATCGTAGTCAAGTAATAAAGTTGAGGTCTTGAATCCCCGGATGTCGATCTCTCGAGGAGTGCAAGTAGGGAGTGTGATTTCTCTATTGAAAAAGTGATTGCAAGTGTTAACGTAAACAAAAGGGGTTTTGGTTTGGAGTTTCCTAAGTTTAACACTAATAAACCTATTGCGGGTCGCCGTCACCACGTATCTTTGGTGGATTACTGAACATAGTATTATGAAAGATTGATGACCCCATGAGGGTCGCAATCACCTCTTCGCCGCGCACGCTTCTAGTAATCGCCTGAACAACACTATCTCAATAAGAACACAAAAAACTGAAGCTCAGCAAGAAAATCATGATCTGAGACATAACAACTCATAGACATACTGAAATACTTAAACTAAACAGTGTCCTTAAGCAACAATCAAACAACCACAAGTTCAGAACAACGTAACTACAAGAGGAGGGGGAGAAATACAACCAAACGCATGAAGGCTTTTCGAGATTTGCGGCCGGAGTCAAGGGTTGTCGGGCCTTGTCCGAGCTCGGTCTACAGATAACGTCAGGGGTTCAGAAGGGTTGTCACCTCCTTCCAATAACCCGTCTTCTTCGGGAATAGTCGTTGGGCAAAATCTATTCGGAGAACTCCACAGATGCAACACCTTATGAGCTTGAAACAGAGCTTGGAGTTTGGAGAAGAAAATGGTAGCCGGAGATGAAGCTATTGCAACCTTTTGGAGGGAGAATGGTGGTCGGATCAAATCTCCAAGGTGGCGTGAGAAATAATTGGCTGGAGGGAAGTTTTCCCGTTCAGAGGGGGCAGAAATGGAGGGATGGATTGGACTTTTCTTTTTTGGAACGATGAAATCTGCGTCTTAAATAGAAAAATCAGAAATAATGGTCACGCACGGTTTGGCGCACGACCGTGCGCAAACCATGCAATATTAACTTTGAGGACAAGGCTGCTGAAGGAGAAGCGTTGATCCGTGCATTTTACTCGCACACAGACATTTTCGCCCTGGCATGAAGGAAATCGCACAGGTAATAACAGAAAGCTGGAATTCGAGACAAGCAGGTGTAACCGTGCGTTTTACACGCGCACGGGCGCTTCCGCCCGTGCGTGAACAAATCATACGCTTAACCACAGATTGGTACAAACAAGAAAGCTGTAGGAAAACCGTGCGTTTCCTTCACACACGATTCTGAACAAACCGTGGGTTAACCTTGCGTGAAGATCGTCAAGCTCCGCTCAACAATTTCCAGTACAATCAAAACTCATGATCAAGAAAAAATGTGTGCTAAGAAAATGCACGACCGTTCATTTTCCACAAACCTGAATTCCATACTTCGGGGGAAAACGCACCACCTGCATTCAAACAAATAAATCAAAAGAGGACCCTCTAGCAATGCAGAAATGCAACAAATGCAACTGGAAAGTGCCCCTGGGGAGCACCATGTGCTTACCCCCAACAACAGAATGCGCAATTTTACACCCTTGGGTCATTAGAGTACACAAAATGGTCATAGACCGGCCGATGTAAATATAACTGAATACCAGTTGAAATGTAGTGCACGAGTGCGAAAACAAGCCTAGATGAGTCCGAAAAACCATATAAGTATCAGACTCATCACACCACCAGACTTAAACATTTGCTCATCTCGAGCAAATCATTTCTCTGTGAACTAGAAACCAGCTAGCTGGCTTAGAAATTTCCAAACAAAGAAAAGCGAGAAATCAAATACTTCATGGGTGTAGAAAATATAATAGGTAAAATTTTTAATTATACTACAGATTTTATAAATTTCAACAGGCGTAAATAAATATTGTAACTACTCAAAATGGAATTCTGGAGAATCGCTCGGTCAAACGTAGGAAGAAAGTAGGAAGGCCACTCATTTGAGCATTGCAAAAGACCGGGGCTCGAGATCATCTCCAAAGAAATCCATCAATGTCGGGGACCATACGTTTGCCCGTTCACACTCTCTCCACGACGCTAGTTTGACTCAAAACTGAATCCGTAGGGGTTTAGGGTAGAAATGGGGCTTGGGTTTCGGTGAGGCAAACAAAGATAAAAAAGAAGGTTACACACCAAACCCAAATGAGCTCAACAAGAAGATATCCTCTCGCCACAATACATGCAGGTGCACCACACCACCAGACTTGAACTTTAAAACACGGGTGTGTGCACCGCCTACCACCACAAAATCACAAATAGGATTTTCAATTACACATTTCCTTTTTACTTTTACTTTTCACAATTAATTTTTATACATATATTTCTTTTTACATCATCTTTTTATTTTAAAAACTTATGCAAATAAAAACATTGGAGCACATCCACATATTCACAAGGAATATCACTACATCAACACCCCAAAATCAAAATGTAAAACACTAAAGTTAAACTTGGGTGTGCCACTAGGATCAACTATAAGGCTTTGGTAAAAAAACTGGTGGAGCTGAATCAAAAGAAAGGTAGGCACAACGGGGCTAGCGAGGATAAGATGTCAGAAACGGTACAAAGCTCAACCGGGCCAAAAAGACGGCCTACATCACGCTCACGCTAGACTAACCATGCACCAATGCGTCGAGAGTAGCTTGGGGCAAGTTCATAGCCACCGAGAAAAATGATCCTTCCTCCCAACTCAAGCAATATGAGGCTAGTGACGGCTACACACATTCCTACACCACCGTTCGATTACTCCAGATTCAACACTTTTGAGTAGTACAAACAATATTTACGAATGCAGAAAAGTATAAATCTACGAGCATAAAGAAAAATTAAATCTATACTATTTCTACACACCATGAGTACTCGACTAGGAGCACTGCACGAGTTTCGAACTACTCTATCCTAAAATCCTAAGCTAGCACCACTATTTTGAAGTTAACACAAAAAAATAAATTTGACTTGAGCTGAGCGCGTGCTTAATATCGCGCTCATGTGGATGTCGGTGCACGATGCGGGCATGATATCAAGAAAATAGAAAAAAAAATGTGCTTTTGGTATGAAAGTGATAATAGTGCATGTGCATATGTAACCTGCATAACTCTCCCCCCCAGACTACAACTAAACAACCTATTCAAGATTTGCAATACAAATAGAGAAATAAAAGTTGATGAAGAGGTTACCCCATGCTCAGCAAATGAACATACCAGAAGCTCGGCGTTAATTCCAGCAAAAAGACCACGACCCAAACGAACTACACTTGCACAAGAGAATACCTCCAACCACGCATACTATAAACATATAGTCGTAGCAGTATAATTGAGCAAATTAAAAGCAGGGAAATTGGGTTATATCCCATAAGACACTTTTCCTTACCGTCCCTAAGGTGGACCAAATACATGTATTATCAGTTATATAAATATTATTCAGAGCATAAGTTCAGACGTAACGAAAAAGTCTAAAGTTACACAGAGCATTAAGCAATAAATAAAACTAGAAAAGGCAGGAAAGGGGCCCCGGAGATCCTTCACTCCTCAGTTGAATGCAAACTTGTGATAGATCCCCACAGTCACACGAGATGAGGGAAAGGCGAAATTTTAGGGCCCAGGGAAGTCGAATCTCCCCTGCCCCTAACCTCTTCCATCTCGCGTCGACGGGCAAAATTTTGCGCCTTGCACATGAGCAATTCTTTTCTTTTCAGATCCAAGGATGGGGATCGCTGGGGTGGTATAACCACACCAAGCAATTAGCAACATGTCTATCTTTCTCATACGGGGGCATCCTTTCCTCACCCGCGGCGGGTGAAAGATCATCCCAAGTCACCTGTTTAACAGTCTTACAAAATTTGTTCGGAGAAATTGTAGTTTTTAAGTCTATCTTTTGCACGCTTTCTACAACCGTGCTCAGCTCACATTACTTACTATCCGAGTCTTGTTTCACTCCCAGCAACTCCGCACTTGTTTCTGCTTCAGCTGACATCAACATTTCTTCCACTTTCAAAGCCTTGTCTTGCTCATTCAGCAAAATACCTATCTCATCTGCTATAGATAAATCATTAGATAACAAGACTTTCAATTTCAAAAGGTCTCCAGGTTCATTTGAAATTATAGGAGGAAGTGACGGTGGTAAAGGCAAATCGAACTTGGAAGCCAAGGTGACACCGCTCGCATTAAATTGCAATGTAGCTTCACTAGCTTTTAGGAATGAGACACATAAGATGGGTTTCGATGTATTTCCCATAGGTCCTAACACATGGAAGTCAGTGACTGTAATATACCCATTCAGTTTCACTTCCACCTCCTTAATTTCCCCGTCGAACTTTACTACGACCCATCGGCTATCACTAGTGACTTCTGGACACTCGATTCAACATTTAAACGAAATTTCTCAACATCTTGCAAAACAAGGATGTTGCACGAAGACCCAAAATCACATAAAGCTACCGTCTCCATCTTATTAATCTCACACTTAACAACCATTTCATATTTATTGCACTCCTCTGCCTCTCCAGCATCTTCCCTTGCGCACGGGGATTTTTCTCCGTCTCACTTGGGAGGGTGCCGCGCGTTTGCTTGGAGAACGCCTGGTCCAGTTGCCCCAATTGTGTTTCCAAGTTCCTCATGGAAGCGGTTTGAGTGGCCATATTAGATTGGGCCATATCCACAAATTGTTCCATCATTTCCTCCAACAAACTCTCACGCGCCACCTACGCATTCTGATCATAACCCGTATGCAGTGGTCGCGGCTGGCCACTAGAGGCTTGAGCAACAAATTGATGCTGGCCTCCCTGCCACCTTTGACCGAGAGCATTTTGATTGCACAAGAAATTGGGATGATTTCTCGCGTTACGGTTATACGCATTATTATAAGGAGCAGTGTGGTTTTGATTTTTTAAAAAATTTACGCTCTCGTCAGAAGTTATACCTGACAGCTCAGCAAAGGTCTCTCCAGTAGTGCACTCATAAGCATGATCGCCGGGGTTCACACAACCCTGGCACGAAATGTCCATAAACCGAGCTGGAGGAGGGGCCGATCTGGTCAACATCGTCCTTCCATCCAAAGTATGATGGCTCACCTCCGCTTGTTGCACCACCACATTCACTTCAAACAGATTCCTCACCCCTCTAGGGGTATTTCATCCGGCGGTCCAGTATATGTTATGGGAGACTGTGTGGCGAAGTAGCCTCATTGCCTCATCAGGAGATAGGTTCATTATTTTGCCTCCAGCTGCTGTGTCGATCATAGCCCTGAAATTAGGCTCAATAGCAAAGAAAAATATTTCAACTAAGTTCCACGGCTCACAGCCGTTCTGGGGGCATCGATGCTGCAGGTCAGCGAATCTCTCAAATACCTCAGACAACGTTTCTTGGTCCAGCTGCCGAAAGGTTGTAATATCCCTACGGGCATTCACAATATTATCCACTGGGTGGAACTTATCCAAGAACATAGAGGACAAAGGCTTATCCCTCAGCAAAAACGAGAACCGCCTCAGCTTTACTACGTCATCAGAAAAACCGGCATAGTGGAAGGTACCGTAAATCTCTGAGAACTCTGCCAGATGGAGCTGCAAATCCTCACTCGGCAATCCTGAGAACTGAGTTTTATTTCGGATCATATTCAGGATGGAGGGTTTAATTTCGAAGTGGTTGTTTACGATGGCTGGTCCGAAGACAGGGTAAACACTTCCCGTAGTAGGGGTTGTGAAATCATGCATTGTCCTAATTCGTGGTTGGGCCACCTCTTCGCCCTCAACATCCCGTTCACCGTGGCCATTTCCTCCTTGGCCAAGATCCTCCATCATTTCTTGAGTAGCAGTAGCACGAAGGCGAGATTAACTCACACGTGCGCTTACAAGCTAACACACAAGATCTTCAACCCTATCACTGGAGTTGGGATCTATCATACAACACAAAAACTCCTTTCAAAAATACCAAAAACACTTACAAACTTTTTCAAAATAAAAATACACGCAACAGTTGCAATCCCCGGCAACGACGCCAAAAACTTGAAGCGCCGGCAAGTGTACCGATCGTAGTCAAATAATAAAGTTGATGAGTTGAATCCCTGGATATCGATCTCTCGAGGAGTGCAAGTGTTAACCCCTCAGTCCGCAGCACCTACAAGATGCCAAGGTCCTGTTTCACTATCTGCGGACTCAATTTGGCAATCCACATGGCTCGGCGACTCGGCATAGTTCTAAGGTCCCAGTATCATCATAGGCGGACTCGGTTTAGCCGTCCGCCAGGCTCGGCAGAGTAGCAGCATTCAGCAATCCCAAGGATGACCCCCTCAGCAGGCGGACTTAGTGCGTCGTCCGCCCAGTTCGGCACACCTTTGAAACTCTGGATTGATCCCTCTTTGGCAGACACAGTGCCCAGTCCGCCCAGGCCGCCATCCTACGGCATGATCACGTCATGCAACACATGGAAGCTCTAGCTTGCGAGCCCAGTCCGCCCATTTTGCGCGGACTGGCGTGTTCTTTCTTTTTTGCTTCCCGTCACCGCTGCCCGGTTCTCCTGTACCCCAGACAATCGGTTATTTTAGCCCTGCCCGTTTGGGCAGGCCCCCATCCTATAAATAGGGGGGAGGTGGTGCACCCAAGGCACGCTGACTCGTGCCCCGGAGCC
The DNA here is from genome assembly GCA_039583875.1 of Platanthera guangdongensis. NCBI lineage: Eukaryota > Viridiplantae > Streptophyta > Magnoliopsida > Asparagales > Orchidaceae > Platanthera > Platanthera guangdongensis. The sequence goes on from JBBWWR010000266.1 coordinate 227,522, forward strand.
TACTTGTTAAAGGCTATGGACTCGAATTTCGTGCTTTGCAGACTCCAGCTTGCTCAGCACTTGCCTCTTCCTCTTTTCCTTCGCTTGTAATCAAACCCTTCTTCAGTCAAAGAAAAGCCCGTCACCAGAGAGGCATTCAGGCCGCGACGGGCGAAGTCTGTTGTTATCGTAGCTCATGGCCCTGCTGTTCTTCTTGCTCTCGTTTGCTTAGTAGATTACTACTCGCAGTCTCTCTATCCCTTTCTATTCCCCTGTTCTCGAACTGTTAGCTGGTGGTGCTCGACCCCCTTTCCATTTTTGTGCATCAACAGTTAACACGCGACCTTCAGATTCGACTAGTATTTCGAATACATCAGACATACATGTCAGACCGCCGACCTCGCTACTCAGACCGCTCCAGCTCTTCTGAGGATTCTCTTTGGGATGCAATCGAGCAAGCTCGCTTTGAGGCCGAGCAATCCCGCAGGCAGAATGACCAGCGTCTTGACACGATCAGCCAAGCCTTGCTTGTTTAAACCCAGCGGCTTGCTCCCCAGGCCGAAGCAGAACCTACGGACTCGCCAGTTTGCCAGTCTCCAGCTCGCCGAACTCCGCATCGACAATCACTAGTCACTCCTCGCCATCCTGTCCAGTCCGCCGCCCCTTTGTGCCCTCGGGAGGAGCAGTTCGCCTCCTTCATGAATTTTTTCAGAGAAGCATCCAGGGGCACTCCTGCCCGTCAGCTCCATTTCGCAGATCGCCAGTCCGCCGAGCCCTCGGACTCCCCAGCTTCAGTCCGCCATTTTTACCCTGCCGAGTTCGAGACTTTGTCTCCCTTCGTTGATCGAATCTGATGGAAGTCTGCTCCAAACAACTTCAGGGAACCTCGCCTTCCATTCTACTCAGGGGAGACTGATCCAGTCGCCCACCTCCAGGCGTTCGAAGGGTCAGTTGCACTGAGATGCCTCTCCGACGCAATCAAGTGCAAACTTTTGGTTACCACTGTCGAAGGACAGGCGGGACAGTGGTTTTATGAGCTGCCTTCGGGCACAATCTCTTCCTTCGCTGAGCTTCGTAGCGAATTGTTGCTGAGGTTTGCTACCTCAAGAAAGAGAAAAGATGGACCGGTCGCTCTCTTCGAAATCAAGCAAAGGGACAACGAATCAGTTGAACGATTCGTTGATCGCTTCCAAAAAGAGATTCAGGTGGTAAGGAACGTGAACCCTGACTACTATAAGGTCGCCTTGATTCATGGCCTCCGGGAAGGGCCCTTGAAATTTAAAGCAACAACAAAGGCACCAGAAACATATAAGGAGTTGATCGACATGGTTAACCGCTTCATTGAAGGCGAGAACGCCAACCCCACGTATGTTTCATCCCTGACAGCTAAGGCTGAAGGAAGGGATGCATCCGGCTCTTCTTCTCATAGCAACCACCATCACAGCAAGCCCCCTCGCCCAGATTTCCAGCCTCCTTCTCAAAGGGGCCAGAATTTCCACCACAAGAAACCCTTTCTCGGCCATCAACAGTTTCAAGATCAGAGACTGCCGTTGGCCGCCACTCCCGCCATACTGCTACAAGCGCTTCCCGTTCTCCAGCAAGCAGCCCTGCCTGCTCCGAGCCGGTGTGATACTAACTCCGTGGAGGAGATTGCAGGTCTGGATCTTGACGAAGTCATCCAGATCTTGCAAAGGAAATCGGAAGAGAAGAAACAAGGGCCTCAGAGAGAGTGGAGGCCAAGAAACAACGCGCATTTCTGCCAGTTCCACAAGGAGAAGGGTCACTTGACCAAAGATTGCAAAGCCCTTTGTATGCTAATAGAGAAACTGCTTGCCGAGGGAAAGATTGATTTGAGCAAGAAAGACTCTTCTTCAAAGCCGTCCACCTCCAAAGGCAAGGAAGTAGCTGAGACTTACCAAGAATGTGTGGAGGTAGAGGACGAAGGCCGTCTGGGGCCAATCAACGTTCCAGTTCAATGCTTTGATGCAGATGATGAAGGAGTCCTGGGACGACTCTTCTTTGTTCACGGTGGGGCAGGAACCGAGTCTACTCGAAAGTCCTCAATCTCAAGAGTCACTCGAGCAGAGGTGGCCTCTTCCTCTTCCACTGCTCCACCGAGCGAAGTCATCACTTTTGGCCAAGATGATCTGCCAGAAACAGCAAATATATTCAATGATGAAGTTGTGATTAAGGCTGTTATTGGGGATTTCACGGTTGACAGGATTCTCATTGATATTGGAAGCTCAGTCAATCTGCTGTTTAAATTAACCTTTGAGGCCCTGAAGACTGGAAAGCCACTGCTTTCCTCCGAAGGGCCACTCTATGGCTTCTCTGGGGAGAGAAAAGAAGTTAAAGGAAGCGTCACCCTGCCAGTAAAGCTTGGAGGGGCAACCAAGCAAGTTCAGTTCATAGTGGTTGACGTTCCCAGTAGCTATCACGCCATATTCGGTAGACCTTTGTTGAACAAATATCAAGTAGTCGTCTCAACTTACCACCTCACGATCAAGTTTTTCGCCGATGGACGGATGTGTCGAGTCTGGAGCGACCCAAGGAGAGCAAGGGAGTGCTATGTTCGCACTATTAACATGGTTGATGCCAGTCCTTCCATTGCTCCAGCAGCAGCCGCAGAAGCCTCTCCAAGTTCAGAAACTGCTTCTGATGGAGGAGCTCACCTGGAACCTGCACAGGTGTTGCAAGGAGTCCCCATTGCTAAGGCGGAGGAGAGAAATTCTTCATCAACTCGGAGCTGCCCGAAGATCAGATGGCCGAGCTGATCTCCTGCTTATTAAAGAACCTGGATGTCTTCGCCTGGTCAGCGGAGGACATGCCGGGCGTGGATCCGGATGTTGCTTTCCACCACCTTAATGTTGATCCCAACTTCAAGCCTGTGTAGCAGAGGAAAAGAGATATACAATGAATCTTGCTGAACCAATAAGAGAGGAGGTTGTGAAGCTCCTCAAGGCAAATTTCATTAGTGAAATTCAATACCCTACCTGGATATCCAATGTTGTAATGGTTAAAAAACCAGGAGGGAAGTGGCACATGTGTGTAGACTTTACAAAACTTAATAAATTATTTCCCAAATATTGTTACCCCTTGCCTCAGATAGATTCTTTAGTTGATTCTGCGGTAGGGTACTCCTTTATGAGTTTTTAGATGCATTTTCTGGTTATCACCAAATAAGAATGCATAAGCCTGACGTTCCTCATACGTCATTCATTACTAGTGATGGTTGCTACTGTTACCTTGTGATGCCCTTTTGGCTTAAAAATGGTGGTGCAACTTACCAACACATGATGAACCGTGTATTTAAGCAACAGAAAGGAAGGAACCTAGAAGTGTATGTAGACGACCTCTTGATTAAGAATAAATCTTTTTCACTACACTTGCAAGATCTAGAAGAAACGTTCGCTACTCTTCGTAGATATCAGATGAAGCTCAACCCGTTGAAATGCACCTTTGGGGCGAGTAAGGGGAAGTTCCTTGGTCATCTCCTTACTCCAGAAGGACTTGCCCCCAATTCACACAAAGTAAAAGCTATTCTTGACATGCATCCCCCCGTTCACCTAAGGAAGTTCAACAGTTAGGAGGGAGTTAGCAGGTCTTGCGAGGTTCCTCTCTCGGGTTGGAGACAAGAGTGCTCCTTTCTTTAAAACTCTTCGAGGAGCGTCCAAGTTTGAATGGACAGAAGGGTGTTCTCAGGCCTTTGAGCAGTTGAAGAAGCAGCTGACTTCAACACCTCTGCTCCAGAGTCACCGGTTAGGGGAGATGCTTTTCTTGTACCTAGGAGTTAGCCCTGAGGCAGTCAGCTCCGTTTTTCTTCGAGAGGAGTGCAGGAGACAGTTCCCGATTTATTATGTTAGCCATATTCTGAAAAGTGCAGAGACACAGTATCCGATTCTGGAAAAGTTAGCCTTGGCACTAGTCATGTCAGCTTGCAGACTCCGTCCGTATTTCTAAGCGCACTCAATTCAAGTTGTTACTGACCAACCTTTGAAATGTTTGTGGGAGAAACCGGAGCATTCTGGAAGATTAGCCAAATGGGCAATAGAATTGAGTGAATTTTAAATTTCTTATGTGCCCAAGACAGCAATCAAAGCTCAGGTTCTAGCAGACTTCCTGATTGACATAGCAGAGTCCAGTTCTGATCAAGCAGAAAGGTCTCCTTTGGCTTGGACCATCTATGTTGCTCGTGCCTCAGGCAGAAATTCTTCTGGAGCAGGAGTGGTTATGATCAACCCAAACGACATCAAACTGGAGCAGGCCATCAAGTTCTATTTTCTAGTGACTAATAACCAATCCAAGTATGAAGCTTTGATAGCAAGCTTGAGACTTGCAAGACAACTCGAAATTGATCATGTTCATATCAAGACTGATTCTCTGGTGATGGCGTCACAAGTCCTTGGTAACTTTGAGACAAGAGAGCCGATCTTGAAGAAAAATCTGGCTCTTGTGAAAGTAGAAGTCGGCAAATTCAAAAACTTTACAATTGAGCACATCCCCAGAACAGAAAATGAGGAGGCCGATGTTCTTGCCAAGTATGGACTGCCATCAGGAGGAACAACTTCTGAACTCTTCCGCCAGACAGTGGAGGACGGAGAGTTGATGCAGGTTGATCAACGTCCCTCCTGGATCGACCCATTCGTTATTTATCTGTCAACAGGGGACTTTCATCTTTCAATCAAAGATCGAAAAAGGTTCAGAATAAAAGCAACTCACTATTACTTAGTGGAAGGGATCCTCTACAGAAAAACATTCCTCTCTGCCATGGCAAGATGTTTTTCAGAAGAAGAAGCTCCAGCTATTTTGCGAGAAGTTCATTCAGGTGAGTGTGGAAGTCACTCAGTAGCAAGAACTCTAGAAAGTCAAATCCTGCGGCAGGGATATTTCTGGCCCACCATGAAGAGAGAATCTGAGGCTTATGCCAAAAAGTGTGTTCAGTGCCAGAAGTTTGCTCCACTTCAACACCAGGCTGCTCAGTCACTCAGATTAATTGTAACTCCTTGGCCCTTTGCGGTTTGGGGGATGGATCTCATTGTTCCTTTTCCCATGGCAAGCAGACAACGTTTCATCATAGTGATGATTGACTACTTCAGCAAGTGGATTGAAGCAAAGGCATTGGCAAAGACAAAAACTCAGGTCAATAGGAATTTCATTTGGGGAGAGATTGTCTGCTGACATGGAGTACCAATGGCTATAATCACCGACAACGGGCCACACTTCAACAACGCAGGGATGATTGATTTTTGCAAGCAGATCGGAACAGAACTGCGGTTTGCATCAGTCCATCATCCCCGGAGCAATGGACAAGTTGAAGCAGCCAACAAGTAGGTCCTCAATTTACTTAAGAAGAAAGTGCAGAATCTCAAAGGTAGCTGGGCTGATCAGCTTCCATCGGTCCTCTGGTCCCAAAGAACGATACCTTCATCCGTAACTGGCGAAAATACGTTTAAACTTTCTCATGGCTCAGAAGCCCTCATTCCAGTTGAGTTTGAAGTTCCATCACACAGAGTTCTGCTTGCAAGGCAAGGTTTTGAGGACTGGCTTGAGCTGAACAATGAAGAGATGAAATTCAGCCTGGAACACATTGAGGAAATTAGAGACAAAGCAGCAATCAGGCAGGAAGAAGTCAAGAGAAGGATGGCCCGATACTTTGATAAGAACATAAGGATCAAACACTTTCAAGTGGGAGATCTGGTTCTTAAAAAAGTTGACGCTGCTGCAAGAGCTAGCTCAGTTGGAAAACTTTATCCGAATTGGGCCGGCCCCTTCATTGTCAAGGAAGCGTTAAAGAACGACGCTTACAGCTTGCAAACATACGAGGGGTAGGATATGCCACATACATGGAGCGGAGATGATCTCAAGCGGTTCTATTCCTGAACCTTCTCTTTTCCATTCTATGTAGCCTCTTCAAGAATCATAATGAGTAAAAGCTGCTTGCTAACGCTTCTTCAAATGTTTTATCTATTCAAACATAATAGTTAGCACGCTGAGCAAAGGAAGATTCCAAAACGGTTGCATCTTTGAACTCCCTTTTCTGTCTTATGTTATCTTTGCAACCTCTCATTAATCAAAGGATTCGTACTAACACTTTTCCTAATGTTTTCTCTTTCTCTCGAACATCATTAAACGGTTGCCTGATACCAGGAGACATCGTCAAGTTCAGCAAACCTCCCCTAGAGCCGTTGTCATTAGCGTAACACCCCGAAGACCACGTGTTGCGAGGAGATTTCGCACCGTGTAGTGGGTGCTTGCAGGCTCTAGTGCGGTAGGATACTGAACTTCGGATCCCGGCTAGTACCTGACCCCGCCTATGCATTATGGAGGGACAGGGTGGGGGTTAAGCTCTACCATGCCACTTTAGGCATATCGTAACAACTTCAATGATCGCATGTGGAAAGCTATCCCGCCCCGGCCGCACCTGCCAACGGGTCATCTAAGTTCGTAACCCTCAAACACTCCATGGTACCCTCAAGCAGTTCCTGCAGGAGACCCACAGCTTTGTTGATCTTGGAGGAAAGTTATGCCGCTCCTGACGCAACTCCCAAAAAGATCAACTTAGACTGTACTCCAGGAAAGAGGGCAGAGGACCGTTCCATTAGGTCTGCAAAGGCTTGTGGCCCGGTGAGAAAAGCTATGCCGCTCCGGCCCCACCTGCCCACTTGTTCACAAGTCTGCATCTTGCTCTTCACACGAATATTTAGTGCGGATTGCATTTCTGTTATCCGCTCAGTCCGCCAGTTTTCCTTTGGTTGATCGTATAGCTTGTGGCCCGGTGAGAAAAGCTATGTCGCTCCGGCCGCACCTACCCGCTTGGTCGCAAGCTATAGATCATTTCATATATTTAGTGCGGACTGCATTTTTGTTATCCGCTCAGTCCGCCAGTTTTACTTTGGTTAATCGTATAGCTTGTGGCCCGGTGAGAAAATCTATGTCGCTCCAGCCGAACCTGCCCGCTTGGTCGCAAGCTATAGATCATTTCATCTATTTAGTGCGGACTGCATTTCTGTTATCCGCTCAGTCCGCCAGTTTTCCTTGGGTTGATCGTATAGCTTGTGGCCCGGTGAGAAAAGCTATGCCGCTCCGGCCGCACCTGCCCGCTTGGTCGCAAACTATAGATCATTTCATCTATTTAGTGTGGACTGCAATTCTGTTATCCGCACAGTCCGCCAGTTTTCCTTGGGTTGATTGTATAGCATTTGCCCTGGTGAGAAAAGCTATGTGCTCCGGCCACACCTGCCCGCTTGGTCGCAAGATATAGATCATTTCTATTAGAATATGTGCGAACTGTAAAACTATATCCTCCCAGTCAGCAGAATTGGTTCCCGGTTGGTCTTTTCAGTTCGCAGTTGGGCAGTAAATATAAGGCCACCATGCTTGTATTGTCATTAAGCTTAAAAGATTGACAAAGAGAATCGCGGACTGTTATTGGAACTCGTAAGAGTCCGCCTTATCTTTTCGACAGCCAATTAAACTTTTCATTCTTCTCACGACGGGCAGTGGCCGGATTATTAAATGAAATTTCCTAATTAGCAAGTCAAAAACTTATACAGTACGGATGATCTTTGCATCACGCGGACTGCTACATGGAGATCGAACTTAACTACATCAATACAAAAAATAGAGAACATTGCAGGAGACACACTGATACCGAAATATCCTTTTCTATTTGATCAAAAATTAAGTTACATATTTCATGTATTCGGCGGACTACAAACTTGAGTCCGCTCTATTTACAAAAGACCAAAAATACATTATTCAGCCTCAGTGATCTTGTATTTCTTCTCGGCAGGTAGTGCAAGGCTTAGGCTTTTGACATCAATCTCCGGAGAATAGCCCCCCGAGCCGCTTCCACTGCTGCCATCTGAACAAGTGCTTGTCGCGGACTCGCTATGCGAGCTCTTGCTAACAGAGGAAGATGCAGAGGTGTCGGACTCGGCGGACTGTTCTCCGTCGTGCTGGCTTGAGCCAGTGTCTTCAGCTATTGCCTTGGCTTCCCCACCTACTTCTTTGCCTTCTTCTTCTTCTTATTCGGCTTCTTCTTCTCCTTCTTCTTCTTCTTCTTTCTCTTCAACGATGACGTATTTTCCCTTGGCAGCCCGCTCCATTGCCGCAACCTGCTCTTTCAACTCAGGGAAGAGCTGCAAGAAAGGAACATCGTCCACTCCTTCCTTTGCGAAGCCGCCGCGGACAAATCGCTCGATAGCAATTTCAACGGTTTCCTTCACAAAGGGGAGCATAGCGGCCCAAAAGTTGTCATTTTCCAAGTCGTAGGCGACCTGGGCGAAATAAGGGAACAAACATCAGTTCGCAGCAGATTTCAAATTGAGACCGCAGCAAATACAACTCATCCTCGGCTCTTCCTTCTATCGAGCGACCTTCTTCCCTAACCGCACATTTATTTCCTTGAGCACCCTTTTTTCTTCTTGAAGTTGCTCGTTTTGTCTGAGCAGGTCTCTGGCCAGGGAACAGACAAAGTGGTTTGTCACCATGCAGTTCGCACTTGCCTGGGAGGCCCGCAGAGGGAGATCGGCAGCAGCAACCTTCTTCAAATCGCTCAAGTTGCGCTTCCCTTAGAGTGAGGAGATCGCAACATGAGCATGGCGAGTTATTCTCGAACTTTTCCACGAAGGAAGCGCTGTCGACAAGCGAACATGCTTTTTCTTATTGTGCGAGTGGATCATCGGGTTCCCCCTCAGATCCTTCTGGCGGTTTCCTAAGCACTGCATTGTAAAGCTTTCAGAAGAGGAGTAGTCCGCCGCGGGATCCCCCTCTTCTTTCCTCTTCCTTGCGATCTCTTATTTCCTTTCCCTTTGAGTAGGCGTGAATCCGCTGGGTGTCTGTGGCAGGTTGGCGGGCACAGCCAAGGTCGCTGCAAAAGTAGAACAAGGGTTAACACATAGGTCGCTGTGGATACAAACCATAAGTCCGCAAAAGCTTACTTTCCTCGCGCGGAACGTCCGCCAAGCTCGCCAACAGCGAGATGTAGTACTCGATGTCGAGCCTGGCATCAGCTAGGAATTTGACAATGGCGGACTCCATCGCATCCAGCTGGACACTCTTGAAAACGGAGTCCGCGCGCACTTGCGGATAAGTATATGCAAACCCAAGGTTGCCTTCGAAGATCAATAACCTTGAGGTCCAGTTATGGATCTTGTTAGGAAGACCCACAACCTTCATTCCCCTACAGTAGAAGTAGATCACTCCCTTATAAGGGCGGCCTCCTAACGATGTTATTGAGCGGACTGAGAACATTTTTCGGAAGATATTCCTTGAGAAGGCGATCTTCTCAGACCGCGGGTAAGAAATAAAGCTGCAAATGGCGGCAAGGGTGTTGGGCGCGAGCTGGCCCGACACCATCCCGTAGTGTTCAAATATTTCAGCAATCTCCTATAATAACGGAAATTTGAATCCGCTGTCGAAGTGGTCGATGGGTATGGCGATCTGAGTCGCCGTTGAAAAATTTAATCTTTCCTCATGGGCGAGAAGGCAGACGAGCAAGTTGGAGTCTGCCATTTTTCTTTCAACAAAGGCCTCAAGGTTGGCCTCCTTAGAGTGCATTTTCTGTGGTCGGCAGCATGGAAAGCAACCGCAACGTCAGTCCTGGCGGACACCATCTTGGTAGGCCGCAGGGTCTTCAGCTACGCCTGTTTCCCTGCATAAAAGAAGCAACAGGGATATATTTATAGTATGAGGCCTGACAGCTTTTTCGGCCACGCTGCACAGCTCGCTTTTTCAGTCCGCATAATCCGCCATAATCCAACTGTTCATACAACAAAAATTAAAAACAACACGGACACAAACTTAAATTCACACTGCTGCTTCTAGTCGAGTACCTACCAAGCAAAGTTCAAAGCACAAAATAAAGAGGACACAGTTTCAATCCGCCCAGTTCGCGACACTTCCCACCTGCAGACATTCACAAGTTAAATTCTGATAAGCGGACACAGCATTAGTCCGCACAGTTCGTAACAGATCATAGCACAAGCACAAATTAGCAATAGAATGTGCGGATATCTTATTTAGTCCGCATAAAACATAGTACAGTTCATCACAAACCACAGCATAGAGCATTGTTTAGAACACAAATAATTATACATCAAACAAATCGAATAAGTTCGTGGTTTTGCGGACTCAGCAGTCTTTATTTTCAGTCCGCGTTGACCTCTCCGTCCTATCTCGACACAAGTGTGCTGCCTGGTCGCTTATTTGGAGAACCTCGTTATACAAGAGACAGATATGGTGATGAATAGAGTTAATGGTCCGGTGCATGTGAGCAGCCTCCCGGTCTACCCGACTCAAGGGAACCATTGGCTCCATTGCCGGCCTCGGCTCCTCGTCCGCGGCATGCTGACCACCACCTACTGGTGCTGCCGCCTCCGGAGCAACGCGATCTGGAAATCACGATCTTTGTTCAGCAACCTTGGCAGCCCGCTTCCCTTTTTCTTCCCTCGCCATCGCCAAGTGCTTTCCTTTGTAGAAGCGAACATCATCAGCGAGCGTTTTCTTCTCCCTATCAGACCTCTCCAGCGCCCTTGAGATGCTGGAGATCTGATCCTTTAAGGCTTTCTCGTGCTCCGCGGATGCCTTCTCGCGCTCTTCCGCCTTCTTTAACTCCACTCTGATTTCTTGAATTTCAGCTTGAAACCTCTTTTCTAACTCTCTGATGTTATTCAAGCTTGGTTGCTCACCTCTTGCAGACTCATCATGCGAGCCAGCGTCAACACCGGTTTTTGGTGTAACCACAATCTCACCACTCTCGATAGAGCCCGGTGGTGATTCTCTACCTGCAACAAAGAAGGTCAATTTCACATTCAATGCAGTCCGCAACGGACTCAAAGTATCAGGATAAAAGATCATTTTTGGAAACAACAGCAGCGAGTTGTCGGCTATCAAAGATAGGCCGCCTTGCCCGCTCCGGGTCAAAGGCGCTTAACCGTTTCTTCCATTCTCGATGGACTTTGATTATTTTTTGCAGCAGAGCTTGTTGAAACCACAATATCATCAGTCTTGGTGATGATCTTGATCGGTCTCGACTTCCGCTGCGGCGACCTGTAAAGCCACTAACGCTAAAAATATTTAGGCGCCGGTTGAAGGTTACCTGTCTGCAACAGTTCTGCGGCAGTTCGTAGATCCTCAGCATTTTTGTCCGCCGCGGCCTGCTTCGAGGCCGCCTCGATCGTAGCAACATGGGCGGTGATTTGTTTTGTCTGCTCCGTTATCTTCTCTTTCAGTCTTTCCCTCTTTTTTTCGTCTGCAGCGGATAAAGAGGGGAGCTCACCGCTCTTAACCCCAAGGATTTCCACCTCATGTTGCAGTACACCCAGCAAGAATTCGTTGATGAGATCAAGTTGTTCGACGTCTATGGAATCTAGTATCTCATCTGTGGACAAACTGAACGTGGAGAGGGAATTTTCTCCTTGGATTTGGGCCTCCGGTGTAACTAAGTCGCTTTCAGGAACTTCTTTTTCACGCGGCCTGTGCTGCAAGTCCGCATCTCCAGTCCGCACGAAGAAATTTTTCTCTTTCATTGCCCGCAGCTTCTTTTCAACCCGCTCAGCCACAGTCAACTTGTCTCTCTTCCTCTTCTTTCCAGAAGGGCCCCTTTTCTAAACAGAGTCCACGGCAGCCTTCCCTAAATCTGGTTGGCTCTCGCGGACCGTCTCGCGGACCGTCTCAAGGTTTGCAGCAACTGATGCCTTTGAAGGCACGTCTTTCCCAACTTCTTCTCCCGCAGACCGCCTATCTTCATCAAGGTTAACGATGGGCTCCTAGGCGTTGGGGGATTACACTTCAGTCTCATTATTTTTGCAAACTGTGTCCGCCAAGTTCGCGGTTTTTTGAGTGGGGGAAGTGTCCGACAAATTTAGTGACTTCTCACTTCTTAACGGCTGCTCTGCATGAGAAATGACAATATCCTCTTTCTTAGGCGCAGGCATGTCAGCATGGCGGACTGCTTTCTCGGCAGGCTTCTGGCTACGGGAACTCTCTCCAGTAGAGCAGACAAGCTCCCCTCTCGTCGCTCTCTTCATTATCTTCTTAGTTTTCATTGGCGTTATTGTCTTCTCATTTTTTTCAGTAAGACTAGTGAAGAAAGCACCAAGCCTCGCCATGACGGACTATAAAGTGGAGACCGCAAGCGGTGAATAGCACCCGTGTTGATCGAAATTTTTAACAGTTCCAGGCCCTCCAACAACATTTATAGCGCTGGCGGCATTAATGAGGCTCGCGTACTCGGCGGTTAAGAAAACATTTTCGAAGTTTCTTGAAAACTTAAAAATGTGCGGGGATTATTTTAACCCCTCAGTCCGCAACACCTACAAGATACCAAGGTCCTGTTTCACTATCCGCGGACTCAATTTGGCAATCCACGTGGCTCGGCAACTCGGCATAGTTCTAAGGTCCGAGGCTCATCATAGGCGGACTCGGTTTGGTTGTCCGACGAGCTCGGCAGAGTAACAACATTCAGCAGTCCCAAGGATGACCCCCTCAGCGGCGGACTTAGTGCATCATCCGCACAGTTCGGCATACCATTGGAGCTCTGGATTGATCCCTCTTTGGCGGACGCAGTGCCCAGTCCGCCCAGGCCGCCATCCTCCGGCAGGATCACGCCCTGCAGCACATGTAAGCTCTAGCTTGCGAGTCCAGTCCGCCCATTTTGCGCGGACTGGCGTGTTCTTTTTTTTTTGCTTCCCGTCACCGCTGCCCGGTTCTCATGTACCCCGGGCAATCGGTTATTTTAGCCCTGCCCGTTTGGGCAGACCCCCATCCTATAAATATGGGGGAGGTGGTGCACCCAAGGCACGCTGACTCGTTCCTAGGAGCCTACTTGTTAAAGGCTGCAGACTCGAATTTCGTGCTTCACGGACTCCAGCTTGCTCAGCTCTTGACTCTTCCTCTTTTCCTTTGCTTGTAATCAAACCCTTCTTCAGTCAAAGAAAAGCCCGTCTCCAGAGAGGCATTCAGGCCGCGACGGGCGAAGTCTGTTGTTGTCGTGGCTTACGGCCCTGCTGTTCTTCTTGCTCTCGTCTGCTTAGTAAATTACTATTCGTAGTCTCTCTGTCCCCTTCTATTCCCCTATGCTCGAACTGTTAGCTGGTGGTGCTTGACCCCCTTTGCATTTTCGTGCATCAACAACAAGTAGGGAGTGAGATTTGGCTATTAAAAAGTGATTGCAAGTGTTAAGTAAACAAAGGGGGTTTTGGTATGGAGTTTCCTAAGTTTAACACTAATAAACCTATTGCGGGTCGCCGTCAACACATCTCTTTGGTGGATTACTCAAGAGAGTAATATGAAAGATGGATGAGCCAATGAGGGTGTTGGATCCCTAGTTGGATTTGGGCTAGGTTCACTAAGTTAGGATGTTTGACCCAACATGTATAGCTAGGGTCATGTATGACTTCTAAAGTCTTGGCCATGTCCTTAGAGTCAACACTACATGGACCAGCCATCAACAGACTGCAGAAGACTCAAGACCTAGAGAAATTCCAAACTCAGAAAATGAGTTCGACGTTCGTCGAACTCAGGTCAATGAAAGTCGTGCTCAGCTCGATGAAATCAGAGATAATTCTCTGAGCTGAGCTCGACAAACTTGAATCTCAGGTCGACGAATTCCAGAGTATACTTCAACACCAAGTCCCGGATTCTTCACACTTAACTCTAGTTGACAAACTTAGTTCTCAGGTCGACGAACTTTGTTCTTAGGTCGATGATCTCTGGGTATTCTACTTCAACATCTTATTCTAGAAACATCTAAGTATTTGAAGTCAAGCTTCACACTCCAGTCGATGAAGTTAGAATATCAGCTCAACGAATTTGGATCTTAGTTCGACGATTTCTGGATCATCTACTTCAACACTATAAGACCAGAAACAACTAAGTATTCTAAGTCCATGATCATACGCCAGTCGACGAATTCACCTTCTCAGCTCGACGAACTTAGACAACATTCCTGGCAAGACTCGTCTAGCTGTTAGAAGTTCTCAACTCGACGAAACTAATTCTAAGGTCGACGATTTCTAGACACATTACTTAAAACATTCTTGAGTCCAAAAAACTTGGAATTCTAAACTCCAGTCGATGAAGTTTCATTCTCAGCTCAATGATCTTGATGCACAGAGTTGACAAGGTTTCAGAGAAAGCATTTCTGTCCTCAGCTCGACGATCTTGGATCTCAGGTCGACGAACAACTATCATCGGGTCGACGAACTTGACTTCTCAGGTCGACGAACTCTGAATCCAAGTCAACGAATTCTGCTCAACGATTTCTATGAAGTTCCAGACTTAGATATTTCCATCCTTCTATCCTTATTCTATTGCAAGAATTCTTGAGTAATCAATGCTAAAATATTCTCTGAATATTGCCGTTAGAAGCAAGCATTGATTGCAGTCTTCATCAGGATTATTGCTTGTCATTTTTCCATAGGACGGTTAGGGAAACCAATCAATGCAAATATTCTCCAGACCGTCAGAATTCAATGCAGAGGGGAATTCAAGTTTCAAAAGGAAATTTATATGGAAAATATAAATGGGATTTTCTTTCTCTTCCAGATAGAGCTCTCCAACAGTAGTCAAAAAAATACAATAAATAAGCATCTTCTTCATTTTCTTTCTCGACAGCACACAGAGAATATACAGACTACTGAGCTCACAGGGCATGAACACTGTCAAGAGACAAAAAGTCCTTGCCCGAGAACAAAGAAAACAACAACAAGCTGAAGAAGAAGAAGAAGAACAACCGTTCAAGATAAAGAGTCTTCTTCTGTCTTCATTCAGGATTCTTCAAAGGACAACAAACAATCTATCTGTCAAGAAGTTCCTGGAGTTCATCTGGTCAAAGCAAAAGTTGAAGACCTATCACCGTACAGCAAAGCTTCAACTTCCTGAACCATTCAATATCTCAGAGGGAGCTCTTTGCTAAAATCAATATCCACAAAAGTCTTCTCAGTTGTATTTGAGAAAGAGAAGACAAAATCATTCTCTCACCCCCACTATATAAAGTATTCTTAACACCCTTCAAAAGTTATTCTTGGTTGCAAGTCACCTGATCAAAAGACTTGAGGTTTGGTTTTTGAGCACCTGATCAAAAGCTCATTGGTGGCAGTCACCTGATCAAAAACCTGAGTGGATTCATAACAAGGTGGTAGAAGAGTGGATGTACCCATATTGGGGAACCACTATAAAATTCTTATGTTGTCTATGTTGCCATTTTCTTTTGTTCTTGATGTGGCTGTGCTAATTAGTTTTGTTGTGTTTGTGATATTTTATATTTGTTGATCCTCTGTTAGACCAGATTATTTTAGGACTAAGGTTTATTTACAGCAAAAGTTTTAAAAACCTCAAGATACTCTATTCACCCCCCCCCCCCCCCCCCGTAAAGTATACCAGATCTAACCCCTAACTTTCAATTGGTATCAGAGCTTGGATTCCTTTGGTTGTACAAGCTAACCCTTGAACCAAAGATCCCGAGTTAGATCTACTTTTTTTTCTATTAAGATTAAACACACAGTATGGCGCAGAACAAAGACTATGCAAGCACCAGATCTCCAGCAAGCAATCTATATAAGTTTGCCATCTAGAAGGCAAGAATTAAGTTATATATGAATTCTATTGATGAGGATATCTACAATTCTATTTTGACAGCTCCTCCTCAAGCTACTGCCTCTACATCTACAGCAGCATCAAGCACAAATGCAGTTTCATCACCTGAGTGGACTGAGTCTCAGAAGAAGGCCAAAGTTGGTGATGCTAAAGTAATGAACATTTTGGCTCAAACAATGTCATATGACATTTTTCAGAAAGTGGCTGAATGCACATCAGCCAAGACCATCTTGGATTCTTTAAATCAGATGGTGGCTGGATCTGCTGATGAAATAAAGGATAGAAGATCCAACCTCATATCACAATATGAGAATTTCAAGAAGAAGGAAACAGAATCAGTAGCAGATATGTACAATAAGCTGAGCTCAATCATCAATGAGCTAAAAACATTGGATAAGGACATCACCCTCACAGAGGTAAATGACAAAATCATTATGTGCTTCACAAGCTCATGGGATTCAAGGATCTGACCCATCAAGCAGGACAAAAGCCTAAATGAGATTTCCACTGAATCTCTTTTAGGAAAACTAAAGTCCTATGAGCAGCTCATCAAATCCAGAGACGTAGCTGAGCAGAGAACACCTCCACCAGTAAGGAAGGAGCACAACATTACATTTAAGGCTGCTGAGGAGATAGAGACCCCAACAATCAATGAAGAGTTGATGAGTCTATTTGCCAGAAGATTCTACAAAATGGCAAAGAAAGACTTCAGAAGAAAGTCATCCGGGCAGGATGACAAGCAAAGGTGTGACAAAATCCCAACTAAAGAAGTGGTTTGCTTTGGCTGCAGGAAACCTGGATACTTCCTCTCAGAATGTCCAAAAAATCAGAAGAAGGAGAAGAGAAGAGAGAAGGATTCTAGAAGAGAGCAAAGCGTAGGCCTTCCTCCAGCAAATATAAAAAGAAGGAGAATGTCTTTGTAGCTGAAAGCTGGAGTGAAACAAAAGATGAATCCTCATCTTCCAGCTCCAGTGAAGAAGAGGCAAGGGTCAAAGAAGTGTGCCTCATGGCCATTGATGCCTCCAGAAGCAAGTCAGATGAAGATGCATCTGACAGTGAACAAGCTTCAGACTCTGAAGCTGACCAGGTACTTTTTACTTTTTATTATAGTTCTGATTCATTCAAATCTGAATTTACAACCATGTGCATTGATCTGATAAATTTAGAAAAATAAATTAAGATACCTAGGGAAAGACTAAGAAATCAAGAAAATGTTATTTATGAAAATAATAGGCTAAAAGATGAACTCACATTAGCTAATGAACAAATTATTACTTTAAAAACTGAGCTATGTGAGGCCAAACAACTTGAGAAATCTCTCAATGGGAGGAGCCTCAAGCTGATGGACATTACAAGTACTGTTAATGACGGACTAAATGACAAGCTGGGCTTAGGTGCATCATCAAGTTTGCCCCCCATTCTCAAGAAGAATATTTTATCCACACCCATTAAATTTGTTTCTGCTAAAGGGAAAGAAATAATAACCAACAAACAAATCACAGAACAAATGCCTAATTTAAAAAGTCAAAATAATAGAAATCAGAAAACCTTAGGTAAAAACAAAGTTCAGCAGATTTCGTCGAACTCAGATTGACGAAATGTTTCCAGTTCGTCGAACTCTAGTTGACGAACTCTGAACGTAGAGATTAACTATAATTATTCGTCTTACTGCGATCGACGAAGTTTGTATGGTTCGTCGAGTTGAGATCGACGAACGTGGTGCACAGAAAATGACTATGTTCATTCTCTGGGCAGAGATCGACGATCTCATTCCAATTTATCGAACTCTGGTCGACGAACTCACAACATTTCGTCGAACCCAGAAAGACTTAACAAAATTATAACCATAACAACAACTCTATTAAATATAGAAAATCATTTAATCCATTAGCTGATTGGATAATTCCACCCAGAAGATATCATCCATTAGGATACAAATCTCAACCAGAATTTTTTGTGATATCTAGTTTTTCATATCAGCAATATAAAGGACCCAAGGTAACCTGGGTCAAGAACAACTAACTGATTTCATTGCAGGAAAATGGATGTCTAGTAGTTAATCAACTATGGTACCTAGACAGTGGATGCTCCAAACATATGACTGGATGCTAGGACAATTTAATCAACTACAAGTCCAAGTTGGTACCAAAGATAATCTTTGGTGATTCAAAGTGTGGTCAGACAGAAGTCTATGGAGAAGTGAAAATTGGAGCAGTCACCTTCAAGAAAGTGACTTATGTAAGAGGACTCAAACATAACCTCATCTCCATAAGTCAATTATGTGATGAAGGTTATCAGGTAGATTTCAACTCAAAAACTTGTATTATTTCTAATCTCAATAAAAACAAAGTGTTTTAATTGGAAATAGACAAGTAAATATTTATTTAGTTGATTTTTATTCTGCCAATTCAAATATTTGTTTGCTTAATATAGTTTGCAATCAAAATGAATTATGACATAAAAGGCTAGGACATGCAAATATGAAAAATATTGCTAGGCTATCTAAAGACAGTCTTGTAAGAGGTTTACCTTCTAGTCCCCACAAGAAGGAAGGCCTTTATAGGGCTTGTCAACTAGGCAAGCAAACTAAATATATCTTTAAGTCAGTTAATAAAAGTGATTCACCTAGGATTTTGTATTTGCTACATATAGATCTATTTGGACCCATTGTAGTACAGAGCCTAGGAGGGAAATCCTACACTTTAGTTATTGTAGATGACTTCTCAAGGTTCACTTGGGTGTTCTTTTCTGAGATCTAAGTCAGATACCTTTAAAGTTCTTACAGATTTTCTCAGGACCATACAGATTTAGTAATCTACTTATGTTCCATTGATCAGAAGTGATCATGGTACAGAATGTGAGTCTCTTCTTATTCATGAGTTCTGTGAGAAGAAAGGTATCAGGCACTGCTTCTCAACTCCTAGAACTCCCAAACAAAATGGGGTAGCTAAAAGGAAAAATAGGATCCTAATTGAAGCTGCAGGCACATTACTTATAGATGCTTACCTGCCCCTATCCTTTTGGGCAGAGGCTGCAAGCACAGCAAATTATGTACTGAACAGAAGCTTGATACGTAAACTAAAGAATATGACTCCCTATGAATTACTTAAAGGGAAGAAACCTAAAATCACCTATTTTAAAGTATTTGGTTGCATATGCTATATACATAATAACAAAAAGAAATACATTAGAATGTTTGAAGCTAAGGCTGAAAATGGAATCTTTCTAGGATATTCCCAAGTAAGCAAAGCTTATAGGGTGTTTAATAAATCAACTTTAAAAATTGTGGAATCTATATATGTTACCTTTGATGAAACTAACATGTTTTACAAGGAGAAAGAGATTTCTACCAGTAATCCTTTGCAGGTACCTCACTTGTGTGAGAAGTTTGATGGACTAAACCTCACCCAAGATGCTCCAACACATTCTTCTCCACAAGTTGATGAAGACAGTGAAGAAGAAAGCACTGAAGTGACAAAACTTCATCCAACAACAAACATAATTCCACAAGAGGAATTAAATCAAGATGTTTTTGCTGAACCAACTACACCCACTGATCTTGTCACACTAAGTGATCACCCTAGATCCCAAGTGATTGGAGACATAACAGTAGGTGTACAAACAAGGCATCAACTCAACCAAGACTTGATGCATGCATGTTTTCTCTCTCAAGTTGAGCCTCAATCCATAATAGATGCTGAGCAAGATCCGCACTGGATCATTGCAATGCAAGAGGAACTCAACCAGTTTGAGAGATGTAGAGTTTGGGATTTGGTTCCAAGACCCAAAGACTACTTAATCATTGGAACCAAATGGGTATATAGAAACAAACTAGATGCCCAAGGTGCAATTGTGAGGAACAAGGCTAGGCTTGTTGCTCAAGGATATAGGCAAGAAGAAGGCATAAACTATGATCAGAGCTTTGCACCAGTTACAAGGTTAGAGGCAATCAAAATCTTTCTTGCCTATGCTGCCTACAAGAAGTTCAAGGTATATCAGATGGATGTAAAGAGTGCTTTTCTGTATGGAGTACTAAGAGAAGAAGTCTATGTTGAACAACCTCCAGGTTTCATCTCTCCAACACATCCTTATCATGTATTTAAATTGCATAAAGCGCTCTATGGTCTAACGCAAGCTCCAAGAGCTTGGTATGAAACCTTAGCTAGCTTTCTGTTAGAGCATTAATTCACTAGAGGTATAGTAGATAAAACACTATTCAATAAACATCATAAGGATAAAATCTTATTTGTACAACTCTATGTGGATGGCATCATATTTGGATCTACTGACTCTAAACTATACAAGAGGTTTTCTGACCTCATGCATTCTAAGTTTGAGATGAGTAGCATGGGTGAGCTCTCCTACTTTCTTGGTCTGTAAGTGAAGCAGCTACTTGATGGCAACTTCATCTCCCAAGCTAAGTATGCTAAAGAGCTTCTTAAGAAGTTTGGGATGGCTGATGCCTCAGCAAAGAAAACACCTATGGCTACTAATGTTGTAATAGATTCTGATCCACATGAGAAACCTGTTGACCAAAAGTTATATAGGGGCATTGTTGGGTCCCTATTATATCTTACAGCTAGTAGACCTGATATCATGTTTGCCACATTCCTTTGTGCTAGGTTTCAAGTGAACCCTAAAGAATCTCACATAATTTTTCTAAAAAGAATTTTGAGATATATAAAGAGTTGTCCCAGTCTAGGCCTATGGTATCCTACTGAGTCGGAATTTGAGTTAACTGGATACTCAGATGCTGACTTTGCTGGATGCAGGGTTGACAGAAAAAGTACCTCAAGAACTTGCCAGTTTCTTGGTATGAGATTAGTCTCTTGGTTTTGTAGGAATCAGTCATTTGCGTCCACATCAACTGCTGAAGCAGAATATATAGCAACTGGCAGTTGTTGTTCCCAGATGCTGTGGATCCAAAACCAACTCCTAGTAAATAATTCAACTCTCTTATATGATAACACAAGTGCTTAGCCATAACACAAAATCCAGTCCATCACGGTAGGACTAAGCGTATAGACATTAGGCATCATTTCATTAGAGAGTGTGTGGACAAAAATAAAATTAAACCTGTCTATATCTACACTGATTTACAAAGAGCTGATATTTTCACCAAACCCTTGGATGAAAGAAATCACTTGTTCTTTATAAATCAGCTTGGAATGATCAATGGAGAAGCCTTGGTTTAATATCTGTCTGCACTCGACGAATTTGCCAAAGTTCGTCGAACGGAGCTCGACGAACTGGGCAAAGTTATTGAGATATTCGTCGAACGGAGTACGACGAATTCTCTGTGAGTGAAGTCATTTTCGCCAAACGGAGATTTACGAATCTACTTCAGAAAACTTTCGTCGAACAGAGCTCGACGAAATATCTTCAAATCTTTAGACTGAGCTCGATGAATTATTTAACTACAAATTATTTCGTCGGCCTCAGATCGAAGAATTATTTTATTTTTCGTGGAACGGAGTTTGTCGATTCATATTCTGGAAAACCTTATATCTAGGTTTTCTTCGACCTTCATCCCGCGCTTTCAGTTCCTTTGCACTTGATCTTCGTTTTTCTCTTGCAGGTGCTCTAATGGCGATTCCAGCAAAAACCCTTGTGGCAATGAAATTCGACACTAGCTTTGATATCGATTTCGATTCCTTCCATCATTCCGACCCAATCTTTCTGGAAATACTGCAACTGCATGAAGACCAGCAACTGAAAAATCTGCTGTCCACTAGAATAAAGATATCTGCCACTGAGATCAGAGAGTGGGTGTATTCTTCTTCTACAACAGATGAGAACACCATGACTGGGGACTATAGCCGGTAATGCTGTTTCCCTTACCCCCGCCATTTTAACGGAAATTTTGGATTAAGTACTGGTGAAGAAGAATTGGAAATGGATACTGAGGAGTTTGATATGATGCTAAGTATGATGGGTTACTCAGGACTAACCCCTAACAAACTACTTAAGAAGTACCTCTCTGCTGAATCTAAATTCCTAACAGATATTGTGGGAAAAGTGTTGTTGGGCAAGCACATCGCCCATGACTACATAAACAGGCACCGATTCCTGGTTATGTGTGCTGTGGTAAATAAGAAGAAAGTGAACTGGGCTTAGATCATGTTTGATCTGATTAAGAAAAAGAATACAAAGAATGAGGTTTGCTTTGGAAAGATATTAGGGATCTTCCTAAAGGAAAAAGCTGCTGAATCCCTGTTCTCCCAGACCATATTCATCAATGCCTCTAAGAGGCTCACCTATGCCCTTTTTGGCAGGTGGGAGAGGACCATCACCAAGCCCTCCAAGTCTACCTCCTCATCCACCAGGGCTTCTGAGAGTACTAGGGCTGATCCAGCCACTTACCACCCTACTGATGAGATCCCTCCTCCACCTCCATCACCTCTATCCATCCAACCTCATCCTCATATGGTACACCAATCTCCATCCTCTTCCACCATTCCTTCTCTTCAACAACCACAACAACAACCACAACAACCTGTTCATATTCCTACTCCAGCTTCCTCTCCTGCACCTTCTCCACAAATTGATATCACTGACATCCCCTCTTCCCCTCTTCAGGAATCTAAACAACCTTCTCCATCTAAATCACCACAACCAACCCACCTCAATCCACCCAAGGTACACCAATTTCATCACCAACTTCATCTGCCTTACCACACCATCTGGACAACATCCCATTCTTTACTTTGCCTACTTCCCCTCCTCATACTTCCTCTCTTCCAAATGCCACATGCAAGATGCTCTCCCTCCTACTCCACCAACTACTACCATCCCCACTTCTGTCTCCATTCCAACACCCTTATCCACACCCTCTACTACTCCATTATTGAATTCATCCATTATTCCATCTCTCATTGCACTGCTTACTCCCCTCCTCAAAACAATTATAGTAAAGGCTATTTCACCTCTTGCTACTTCCATATCTTCTGTTGATGCACATATATCTGCTCTCTCTGCTCCTTCCTCTTCAGTTAGTGGTCTGGCTTCAGTATCCACTGAAATCAGGCAGGGGGAGATACTCCATGAAGAAGAAGCAGCAGCAGCATCAGATGAAGAAGAAGCTATAATAACAGCAGTAGTACCAACAAAAATAGAAACAATAGACAAGATAGCAGCAGAAGCTGATAAAGAAGTACTTGATAAAGAAGCAGCACCAGATGCTGATCAAGAATTACATGATTTAATTGATTTTATTGAGTCTGATATGGACTTAGATGAGCGTGTGTTGGCTGAGGAAATAACTGTTGGTGATTTCATTATCAATCCCACAGTAGATTTGTTAAATTTATTGAGAACTTTTGATATAGTTCATTTGAACCTTCTTCCAGAATACAACACTAAGCCATCTTTGGCTATAATTCCATATTCCTCACCCATAAGCCCCAATGTTGCCAAGCAACTCAACGCCATTTTTGCTCCTCCAGAGGTCCCAGCATTTCCATCTCCACCCAGAGCTATTTCACCCATTGTTTCATCACCTCTAATAGATATTTCTGCTCCAGTTTTTGTTATGGATGATTCCCCTATACCTGATCTTGATGCCTTGATCATGGCTGACATTGAAGAATAAAATAAGACAGTGGCTGAAAGCACTGTTATTAATAGCCCTCCTACTCAAGTTCTAGTTCTAGCTCCTTCTCCAGCTCCTACTCAGGTCGAAAAGCCAATTGATAAATCAATATTAAAGGCCATTGATGCCTTATATGATTCTCCTCAAGATTCTGATGATGAGGATGATGATGATGATGAAGACTCAGATAATGAGCCAAAAAAAGAAAGTATCTAAGAAGAGGAAAGCTCCTCTACCTCCTGCACCAAAATTAAATCCAGCAAATGACACACCATACTATATACTTGAAAAGATCACACCTTATAATGACATGCCAGCATGGATGTGGTTGTCCAAGAATGAACAGAAAGAAAGGAAGAGAAACAGAAGATATTCTCCTCCTCCACAGAGATTCAGAAAGGACCCTCCTCCTCCTCCTCCAGCTGCTGTTGCTTCCAGTTCCTCAACTCAAAGGACTACCCAATTTGAAACATATCAAAGACAGCAGAGTAGATTCTCATCTTCATGAACCAGCCAGCAAAGGCATTATTCTTCAGGCAAACAGAAACAACATCAACAACAACAACAAAAATTCACTGAACATCAAAAGGCTAAAAGCCCTAAAAGACCTCCTTCCCCTCCTGTACCATTTGAAGATCCAGAGTCAGCTACAACTGCTAGGATGGCCAGATTCCAGGAACTCGTTGGTCTGTCCATGATTAACAAAGTTAAAGTTGAAGGGAAGGATCCCTCTCAATTCTCAACCATGTCTAAATACAGGAAGGAAGAGCTTAATAGGTTTGCTAAGGCCAATAAATTTTTCAATGTTGTTGATTATATGAAGTTGCATCCAGAAGCAGTAGTGCCCAGGGCTATCTCTCTAAATATCATTGGGGCTGCTGAATGATAATGACAAAGCCTCAAGCTGCAGACCCTAACAGGGAAATCAAGTTTACTAAGCCTGGTGAAAAGGCTAAAGAGGAGATTCACAAGGAGCGGAAGAAAAGGAAATGATACTTAAATTGATTAGTTTTTTTTGGTATTTTAAAAACTGCTTTCTTATTTCCTGATACAAAGTCTTCTGTACATATATATCTGCTGCATTTGTTTAAAATTTCCTGGCAGATATATGTTTTACTGCTTTGTATATTTTGTATGTCTGTAATTAGTGACCTTACCCTAATAGGGGTAGATTGTTGGATCCCTAGCTGGATTTGGGCTAGGTTCACTAAGTTAGGATGTTTGACCCAACATGTATAGCTAGGGTCATGTATGAGTTCTAGAGTTTAGGCCATGTCCTTAGAGTCAACACTACATGGACCAGCGATCAACAGACTGCAAAAGACTCAAGACTTAGAGAAATTCCAAACTCAGAAAATGAGTTCGACGTTTGTCAAACTTAGGTCGACGAAAGTGGTGCTCAGCTCGACAAAATCAGAGACAATTCTCTGAGCTGAGCTCAACAAACTTGAATCTCAGGTCGACGAATTCTAGAGTATACTTCAACACCAAGCCTCGGATTCTTCACACTTAACTCCAGTCGATGAACTTAGTTCTCAGGTCGACAAACTTAGTTCTCAGGTCGACGATCTCTGGGTATTCTACTTCAACATCTTTTTCCAGAAACATCTAAGTATTTGAAGTCCAGCTTCACACTCCAAGTTAGAATATCAGCTCGATGAATTTGGTTCTTAGTTCGACGATTTCTGGATCATCTACTTCAACACTATAAGACCAGAAACAACTAAGTATTCTAAGTCTAGGAACATACTCCAGTCGACGAATTCACCTTCTCAGCTCGACGAACTTAGACCACATTCCTGGCAAGACCCATCTAGTGGTTATAAGTTCTCATCTCGACGAAACTAATTATCAGGTCGACGATTTCGGGACACATTACTTAAAATATTCTTGAGTCCAAGAAACATGGAATTCTGAACTCCAGTCGACAAAGTTTCATTCTCAGCACGACGATCTTGATGCACAGAGTGACAAGGTTTTAGAGAAAGCATTTCTATCCTCAGCTCGACAATCTTGGATCTCAGGTCGACGAACAACTATCATCTGGTCGATGAACTTGACTTCTCAGGTCGACGAACACTGAATCCAAGTCGACGAATTCTGCTCAGCGATTTCTATGAAGATCCAGACTTAAATATTTCCATCCTTCTGTCCTTATTCTATTGCAAGAATTCTTGAGTAATCAATGCTAAAATATTCTCTGAATATTACAGTTAGAAGCAAGCATTGCTTACGGTCCTCATCAAGATTATTGCTTGTCCTTTTTTCCATGGAACAGTTGGGGAAACCAATCAATGCAAATATTCTCCAAGCCGTCAGAATTCAATGAAGAGAGGAATTCAAATTTCAAAAGAAAATTTATATGGAAAATATAAAAGGGATTTTCTTTCTCTTCCAGATAGAGCTCTCCAGCAGTTGTCAGAAAAATATAGTGAATAAGCATCTTCTTCATTTTCTTTCTCGACAGCACACAGAGAATATACAGACTACTGAGCTCACAGGGAATCAACACTGTCAAGAGATAAAAAGCCCTAGCCCTAGAGCAAAGAAAACAACAGCAAGCTGAAGAAAAAGAAGAACAACCATTCAAGATAAAGAGTCTTCTTCTGTCTTCATTGAGGATTCTTCAAAGGACAACGAACAATCTATATGTCAAGAAGTTCCTGGAGTTCATCTGGTCAAAGAAAAAGCTGAATACCTATCACCCTGCAGTAAAGCTTCAACTTCCTGAACCATTCAATATCTCAGGGGGAGCTCTTTGCTAAAATCAATATACACAAAAGCCTTCTCAGTTGTATTTGAGAAAGAGAAGACAAAATCATTCTCTCACTCCTAATGTATAAAGGGTTCTTAACTCCCTTCAAAAGTTACTCCTGGTTGCAAGTCACCTGATAAAAAGACTTGAGGTTTGGTTTTTGATCACCTGATATAAAGCTCATTGGTGGCAGTCACCTGATCAAAAACCTGAGTGGATTCCTACCAGGGTGGTAGAAGAGTGGATGTACCGAGGTTGGAGAACCACAATAAAATTCCTATATTGTCTGTGTTGCTCTTTTCTTTTGTTCTTGCTGTGGCTGTGCTAATTAGGTTTGTTATGTTTGTGATATTTTATATTTGCTGATCCTGTTTTAGATAAGATTATTTTAGAACAAAGGTTTATTTACAGCAAAAGTCTTAAAAACCTCAAGATACTCTATTCACCCCCCTCCCCTCTAAAGTATACCAGATCTAACCCCTAACCTTTAGAGGGTGGCAATCACCTCTTCGCCGCGCATGCTTCTAGCAATCGCTAGAACGGTACTATCTCAACAAGAACACAAAAAACTAAAGCTCATCAACACAATCATGATCTAAGAAATAACAACAAAGATACATGCTGAAATACTTAAACTAAACAGTGTTTTAATCAACAATCAAACAACCACAAGTTCAGAACAAAGTAACTACAAGAGGATGGGGAGAAATACAACCAAACGGATAAAGTCTTTCCGAGATTCGCGGCCGGAGTCAAGGGTTGTCGGGCCTTGTCCGAGCTTGGTCTACAGATGACGTCCGGGGAACAGAAGGGCTATCACCTCCTTCCAATAAACCATCTTCTTCGTGAATAGTTGATGGGCTAAATCTATCCGGAGAACTCCACGGATGTAGCACCTTATGAGCTTGAAACGGAACTTCGAGTTTGGAGAAGAAAATGGTGGCTGGAGATGAAGCTATTGCAAGCTTTTGGATGGGGAATGGTGGCCGTATCAACTCTCCAAGGAGAAGAGAGAAAATATCGGCTGAAGCAAAGTTTTCCCACTCAGAGGGGCGGAAATGGCGGGCTGGATCGAACTTTTCTTTTTGGAACGATGAAATCCGCGTCTTAAATAGAAAAATCAGAAATAATGGTCATGCACGTTTGACACACGACCATGCTCAAACCATGCGATATTAACTTTCAGAACAAGACTGTGGAAGGAGAAGCGTTGACCAGTGTGTTTTACTCGCGCACGGACTTTTCCACCCGTTCGTGAAGGAAATTGCATGGGTAACAACAAAAAACTGAAATTCGAGCCAAGCAGGTGGAACTGTGAGTTTTACACGCGCACGGGCGCATCAGCCCATGCGTGAACAAATCACACGATTAACCACAGATTGGTACAAAAAAGAATGCTGCAAGAAAACCATGCATTTCCTTCGTGCACGGTTCCGAAGAAACCGTGCGTTAACCGTGCGTGAAGTGTTAACCCCTCAGTCCGCAACACCTACAAGATGCAAAGGTCCGGTTTCACTATCCGCGGACTCAATTTGGCAATCCACATGGCTCAGCGACTCGGCATAGTTCTAAGGTCCCAGGCACATCATAGGCGGACTCGGTTTGGCCGTCCGCCGAGCTCGGCAGAGTAACAGAATTCAACAGTCCCAAGGATGACCCCCTCAGCGGCGGACTTAGTGCGTCGTCCGCCCAGTTCGGCATACCATTGGAGCTCTGGGTTGATCCCTCTTTGGCGGATGCAGTGCCCAGTCCGCCCAGGCCGCCATCCTCTGGCAGGATCAGCCCCTGCCGCAGATGGAAGCTCTAGCCCGCGAGCCCAGTCCGCCCATTTTGCGCGGACTAGCGTGTTCTTTCTTTTTTGCTTCCCGTCACCGCTGCCCGGTTCTCCTGTACCCCGGGCAGTCGGTTATTTTAGCCCTGCCCGTTTGGGCAGGCCCCCATCCTATAAATAGGGTGAGGTTGTGCACCCAAGGCACGCTGACTCGTGCCCACGAACCTACTTGTTAAAGGCTGCGGACTCGAATTTCGTGCTTTGCGGACTCCAGCTTGCTCAGCTCTTGCCTCTTCCTCTTTTCCTTTGCTTGTAATCAAACTCTTCTTCAGTCAAGGAAAAGCCCATCGCCAGAGAGGCATTCAGGCCGTGACGGGTGAAGTCTGTTGTTACCGTGGCTCACGTCCCTGCTGTTCTTCTTGCTCTCGTCTGCTTAGTAGATTACTGCTCGCAGTCTCTTTTTCCCCTTCTATTCCCATGTGCTCGAACTATTAGCTGGTGGTGCTCGACTCCCTTTGCATTTTCGTGCATCAACAGTTAACACGCGACCTTCAGATTCGAGTAGTATTTCGAATACAGCGGACAGACATGTCAGACCGCCGAGCACGCTACTCAGACCGCTCCAGCTCTTCGGAGGATTCTCTTTGGGATGTAATCGAGCAAGCTCGCTTTGAGGCCGAGAAATCCCGCAGGCAGACTGATCAGCGTCTTGACACAATCAGCCAAGCCTTGCTTGTGTTAACCCAGCGTCTTGCTCCCCAGGCCGCAGCAGAACCTGCGGACTCGCCAGTCCGCCAGACTCCAGCTCGCTGAACTCCGCTTCAGCAATCTCCAGTCACTCCTCGCCATCCTGTCCAGTCCGCCGCCCCTTTGCACCCTCAGGAGGATCAGTTCGCCTCCTTCATGATTTTTTTCAAAGAAGCAGCCAGGGGCACTACTGCCCGCCAGCTCCATTTCGATGATCGCCAGTCTGCCGATCCCGCGGACTCCCCAGCTTCAGTCCGCCCTTTTTACCCTGCTAAGTTCGAGACTCCATCTCCCTTCGTCGATCGATCTGATGGGAGTCGGATGCATGAAACTTCAGGGAACCTCGCCTTCCATTCTACTCAGGGGAGACTGATCCAGTCGCCAACTCCAGGCATTCGAAGGGGCAGTTGCACTGAGATGCCTCTCCGACGCCATCAAGTGCAAACATTTGGTTACCACTCTCGAACGACAGGCGAGAGAGTGGTTTTATGAGCTGCCTTCGGGCACAATTTCTTCCTTTGCTAAGCTTCACAGCGAACTATTACTGAGGTATGCTACCTCAAGAAAGAGAAAAGATGGACTGGACGCTCTCTTCAAAATCAAGCAAAGGGACAACAAATCAGTTGCACGATTCGTTGATCGCTTCCAAAAAGAGATTCGGGGGTAAGGAACGTGAACACCGACGACTATAAGGTTTCCTTGATTCATGGCCTCCAGGAAGGCCCCTTGAAATTTAAAGCAACAACAAAGGCACCTGAAACATACCAGGAGTTGATCATCATGGTTAACCGCTTCATTGAAGGCGAGAACGCCAACCTCCCGTATGTTTCATTTCTGATAGCTAAGGCTGAAGGAAGGGATGCATCCGGCTCTTCTTCTCATAGCAAGCACTATCACAGCAAACCCCCTCGCCCGGATTTCCAGCCTCCTTCTCAAAGGGGCCGGAATTTGCGCCACAAGAAACCCTTTCTCGGCCATCAACAGTTTAAAGATCAGAGACTGTCGTTGGCCGCCACTCCCGCCATACCGCTGCAAGCGCTTCCCATCCACCAGCAAGCAGCCCTGCCTGCTCCGAGCAGGTGTGATACTAACTCCGTGGAGGATATTACAGGTCTGGATCTTGACGAAGTCATCCAGATCTTGCATAAGAAATCGGAAGAGAAGAAACAAGGGCCTCAGAGAGAGTGGAGGCCAAGAAACAATACGCATTTCTGTCAGTTCCACAAAGAGAAGGGTCACTTGACTGAATATTGCAAAGCCCTTCGTCTGCTAATAGAGAAACTGCTTGCTGAGGGCAAGATTGATTTGAGCAAGAAAGACTCTTCTTCAAATTTGTCCACCTCCAAAGGCAAGGACGTAGCTGAAACTTATCAAGAATGCGTGGAGGTAGAGGACGAAGGCCGTCTGGGGCCAATCAACGTTCCAGTTGAATGTTTTGATGCAGATGACGAAGGAGTCTTGGGATGACTCTACTTTATTCACGGTGGGGCAGGAACCGAGTCTACTCGAAAGTCCTCAATCTCAAAGGTCACTCGAGCAGAGGTGGCCTCTTCCTCTTCCACTACTTTTGGCCATGTTGATCTGCCCCAAACAGCAAATCCATTCGATGATGCAGTTGTGATTAAGGCTGTTATTGGGGATTTTACGGTTGACAGGATTCTTATTGATACTGGAAACTCAGTCAACCTGCTGTTTAATCAACCTTTGAGGCCCTGAAGACTGGAAAGCCTCTGCTTTCCACCGAAAGGCCACTCTACGGCTTCTCTGGGGAGAGAAAAGAAGTTGAAGGAAGCGTCACCCTGCCAGTAAAGCTTGGAAGGGCAACCAAGCAAGTTCAGTTCATAGTGGTTGATGCTCCCAGTAGCTATCACGCCATCTTTGGCAAACCTTTGTTGAACAAGTATCAAGCGGTGGTCTCAACTTACCACCTCGTGATCAAGTTTTTCGCCGATGGATGGATGTGCCGGGTCAGGAGCGACCCAAGGAGAGCAAGGGAGTGCTATGTTCGCACTGTTAACATGGTTGATGCCAGTCCTTCCATTGCTCCAGCAGCAGCTGTAGAAGCCTCGTAAAGTTCAGAAACTGCTGCTGATGGAGGAGCTCAACTGGAACCTGCCCAGGTGACGCAAGGAGTCCCCATTGCTAAGGGGGAGGAGAGAAAGCTCACCATCAACTCGGAATTGCCTGAATACCAGAAGGCCGAGCTGATCTCCTGCTTGTTGAAGAACCTGGATGTCTTCCCCTGGTCAGCGGAAGACATGCCGGGTGTGGATCCAGATGTTGCTTGCCACTACCTTAATGTTGATCCCAACTTCAAGCCTGTGCAACAAAAGAAAAGAGATATAACAACAAAGCTTGCTGAACCAATAAGAGAGGAGGTCACGAATTCCTCAAGGCAAATTTCATTAGTGAAATTCAATACCCAACCTGGATATCCAATGTTGTAATGGTTAAAAAACGAGGAGGGTAGTGGTGCATGTGTGTAGACTTTACAAAACTTAATAAAGCATGCCCCAAAGATTGTTACCCCTTGCCTCGAATAGATTCTTTAGTTGATTTTGCGGTAGGGTACTCCTTTATGAGTTTTTAGATGCATTTTCTGGTTATCACCAAATAAGAATGCATAAGCCTGACGTTCCTCATACGTCATTCATTACCCATGATGTTTGCTACTGTTACCTTGTGATGCCCTTTGGGCTTAAAAATGCTGGTGCAACCTATCAACGCATGATGGACCGTGTGTTTAAGCAACAGAAAGGAATAAACCTAGAAGTGTATGTAGACGACCTCTTGATTAAGAGTAAGTCTTTTTCACTACACTTGCAATATCTAGCAGAGACGTTCACTACTCTACATAGATATAAGATGAAACTCAACCCGTTGAAGTGCACCTTTGGGGTGAGTAAGGGAAAGTTACTTGGTCATCTCCTTACTCCAGAGGGACTTGCCCCCAATCCAGACAAAGTAAAAGACATTCTTGATATGCCTCCCCCCCCCCCCCGTTCACCTAAGGAAGTTCAACAGTTAGGGGGGAGGTTAGCAGGTCTTGCGAGGTCCTCTCTCGGGTTGGAGACAAGAGTGCTCCTTTCTTTAAAACTCTTCGAGGAGTGTCCAAGTTTGAATGGATAGAAGAGTGTTCTCAGGCCTTTGAGCGGTTGAAGAAGTAGCTGACTTCAACACCTCTGCTCCAGAGTCCCCGCTCAGGGGAGAAGCTTTTCTTGTACTTAGGAGTTGGCCCTGAGGCAGTCAGCTCTGTACTTATTCGAGAGGAGAGCAGGAAACAGTTCCTGATTTATTATGTTAGCAATATTCTGAAAAGTGCAGAGACACGATATCCGATTCTGGAAAAGTTAGCCTTGGCACTAGTCATGTCAGCTCGCAGACTCCGTCCGTATTTCCAAGAGCACTCAATTCGAGTTATTACTGACCAACCTTTGAAAAGTGTGTTGGAGAAACCGGAGCATTCTGGCAGATTAGCCAAATGGGCAATAGAATTGAGTGAATTTGAAATATCTTATGTGCCCAAGATAGCCATCAAAGATCAAGTTCTGGCAGACTTCCTTATTGACACAGCAGAGTCCGGTTCTGATCAAGCATAAAGGTCTCCTTTGGCTTGGACCATCTATGTTGATGGTTCCTCAGGCAGAAATTCCTCTGGAGCAGGAGTGGTTCTGATCAACCCAAACGGCATCAAACTGGAGCAGGCCATCAAGTTCTATTTTCTAGTGACTAATAAACAAGCCGAGTATGAAGCTTTGCTAGCAAGCTTGAGACTTGCAAGAGAACTCGGAATTGATCATGTTCATATCATGACTGATTCTCTGGTGATGGCATCACAAGTCCTTGGTAACTTTGAGACAAGAGAGCCGATCTTGAAGAAATATCTTGCTCTTGTGAAAATAGAAGTCGGCAAATTCAAAAGATTTACCATTGAGCACATCCCTAGAACAAAAAATGAGGAGGCAGATGTTCTTGCCAAGTATGGACTGCCATCAGGAGGAACAACTTCCGAACTCTTCTGCCCGGCAGTGGATGAAGGAGAGTTGATGTAGGTTGATCAGCGTCCCTCCTGGATGGACCCATTCATTCTTTATTTATCAACAAGAAACTTTCATCATTCAATCAGAGATCAGAAAAAGTTCAGAATAAAAGCAGCTCTTTATTATTTAGTGGCAGGGATCCTCTACAGAAATATATTCCTCACTGCCATGGCAAGATGTGTTTTAGAAGAAGCTTCAGCTGTTTTACGAGAAGTTCATTCAGGTGAGTGTGGAAGTCACTCAAGAGCAAGAACTTTAGAATGACGGATCCTGCGGCAGGGATATTTCTGGCCCACCATGAAGAGAGACTCTGAGACTTATGCCAGAAAGTGTGTTCAGTGCCAGAAGTTTGCTCCACTTCAACACTAGGCTGCTCAGTCACTCAGATCAATTGCAACTTCTTGGCCCTTTGCGGTTTGTGGGATGGATCTCATTGGTCCTTTTCCCATGACAAGCGGACAACGGCGTTTCATCATAGTGATGATTGACTACTTCAGCAAGTGGATTGAAGTAAAGGCATTGGCAAAGACAACAACCCAAGTCTTAAGGAATTTCATTTGGGGAGAGATTGTCTGCCGACATGGAGTACCAATGGCTATAATCACCGACAACGGGCCACAGTTCAACAACGCAGAGATGATTGATTTTTGCAAGCAGATCGGAACAGAACTGCAGTTTGCATCAGTCCATCATCCCAGGAGCAATGGCCAAGTTGAAGCAGCCAACAAGCAGGTCCTCAATTTACTTAAGAAGAAAGTGCAGAATCTCAAAGGCAGCTGGGCTGATCAACTTCCATCGGTCCTCTGGTCCTTAAGAACGACACCTTCATCCGCAACTGGCGAGACTCCGTTAAAACTTTCTCATGGCTCAGAAGCGCTCATTCCAGTTGAGTTTGAAGTTCCATCACCCAGAGTTCTGCTTGCAAGGCAAGGTTTTGAGGACTGGCTTGAGCGGAACAATGAAGAGATAAAATTCAGCATGGAACACATTGAGGAAATTAGAGACAAAGCAGCAATAAGGCGGGAAGAAGTTAAGAGTAGGATGACCCGATACTTTGATCAGAATATAAGGATCAAACACTTTCAAGTGGGAGATCTGGTTCTTAAAAAAGTTGACGCTGCTGCAAGAGCTAGCTCGGTTGGAAAACTTAATCCGAATTGGGTCGGCCCCTTCATTGTCAAAAAAGCGTTAAAGAACGGCACTTACCGCTTGCAAACATACAAGGGGGAGGATATGCCACATACATGGAGCGGAGATGATCTCAAGCGATTCTATTCCTGAACCTTCTCTTTTCCATTCTATATAGCCTCTTCAAGAATCATTATGAGTAAAAGATGCTTGCTAATGCTTCTTCAAGTGTTTTATCTATCCAAACATAACAGTTAGCGTAACACCACGAAGACCACGTGTTGCGAGGAGATTTCGCACCGTATAGTGGGAGCTTGCAGGCTCTAGTGCGGTAGGATACTGAACTTCAGATCCCGGCTAGTACCTGACCCCGCCTCTGCATTATGGAGGGACAGGGTGGGAGTTAATCTCTAGCATGCCACTTTAGGGATATCGTTGCAACTTCGATGATCGCGTGTGGAAAGTTATGCCGCTCCGGCCGCACATGCCCACGGGTCATCTTATTTTGTAACCCTCGAACACTCCATGGTACCCTCAAGCAGTGCCTGCTGGAGACCCACAGCCTGGTTGATCTTGAAGGAAAGTTATGTCGCTCCGGCCGCAACTGCCAAAAATATCAACTTACACTGTACTCCAGGTAAGAGGGCATAGGACTGTTCCGTTAGGTCTGCAAGGACTTGTGAACCGGTGAGAAAAGCTATGCTGCTCCGGCCGCACCTGCCCGCTTGGTCGCAAGTCAGCATCATACTCTTCACAGGGAATCTATTTAGTGCGGACTGCATTTCTGTTATCCGCTCAGTCCGCAAGTTTTCCGTGGGTTGATCGTATAGCTTGTGGCCCGGTGAGAAAAGCTATGCCGCTTCGGCCGCACCTGCCTGCTTGGTCGCAAGATATAGATCATTTCATCTACTTAGTGCAGACTGCATTTCTGTTATCCGCTCAGTCCGCCAGTTTTCCTTGGGTTGATCGTATAGCTTGTGGCCCAGTGAGAAAAGCTATGCCGCTCCGGCCGCACCTACCTGCTTGGTCGCAAGCTATAGATCATTTCATCTATTTAGTGCGGACTGCATTTCTGTTATCCGCCCAGTCCGCCAGTTTTCCTTGGGTCGATCGTATAACTTGTGGCCCGGTGAGAAAAGCTATGCCGCTCCCACCGCACCTGCCAACTTGGTCGCAAGATATAGTTCATTTCTATTAGAATATGTGCAAACTGTATAATCATAGCCGCCCAGTCCGCAGATTGGTTCCCGGTTGGTCTTTTCAGATGAGGTTTGGCAATAGATATAAGGCCGCCATGATTATATTATCATTAAGCTTAAAAGATTGACAAAGAGAATCGCAGACTATTATTGGACCTCGTCAGAGTCCGCCTGATCATTTCAACAATCAATTAAACTTCTCATTCTTTTTACGGCGGACAGTGGTCGAATTATTAAATGAAATTTCTGAATTAGCATGTCAAAAACTTATAAAAACTTATACAGTACGGATGATCTTTGCATCACGCGGACTGCTACATGGAGATCGAACTTAACTACGTCAGTACAAAAAATAGAGAACATTGCAGGAGAGACACTGATACCGAGATATCCTTTTCTATTTGATCAAAGATCAAGTTACATCTTTCATGTATTCGGCGGACTACAAACTTGAGTCTGCTCTATTTGCAAAAGTAAAAACAAAAATACATTAGTCAGCCTTGGCGATCTTTTGTTTCTCCTCTACAGCGAGTGTAGGGCTTAGGCTTTCGACATCAATCTCCGGAGAATAGCCCCCCGAGCCACTTCCACTGCTACCATCTGAACCAGTGCTTGTCGCGGACTCGCTATGCGAGCTCTTGCTAACAGAGGAAGATGTAGAGGTGTCGGACTCGACGGACTGTTCTCCGCCTTGTTGACTTGAACCAGTGTCGTCAGCTATTGTCTTGGCTTCACCCTCTTCTTCTCCTTCTTCTTCTTCTTCTGCCTCTTCTTCTTCTTCTTCTTCTTCTTCTTCCTCCTCCTCAAAAAGACGTCTTTTCCCTTGGTCGCCCGCTCCATCACCGCAACCTGCTCTTTCAACTCAGGGAAGAGCTGCAGGAAAGGAACACCGTCCACCCCTTCCTTTGCGAAGCCGCCGCGGACAAATCGCTCGATAGCGATCTCAACAGTTTCTTCACAAAGGGGAGCATAGCGGCCTGGAAGTTGTTATTTTTCAAGTCATAGGCGACCTGCGAAAAACAAAGAAACAAACATCATTTCATGGCAGACTTTAGACTGAGACCGCTGCAAATATAGCTTACCCCCAGCTCTTCCTTCTGCTGAGCGACCTTTTTCCCTAACCGCGCGTTTCTTTCCTTGAGCACCCTTTTTTCTTGTTGAAGTTGCTTGTTTTGTCTGAGCAGGTCTCTGGCCAGAGAACAGACAAAGTGGTTCGTCACCACGATATTCGCACTTGCCTGGGAGTCCAGCAGAGGGAGATTGGCAGCAGTAACCTTCTTCAAATTGCTCAAGTTGCGCTTCTTATAGAGCGCGGAGATCGCGACATGAGCATGGAGAGTTATTTTCGAACTTTTTCACAATGGAAGCGCTGTCGACAAGCGGACATGCTTGTTATTATTGTGCCAGTGGATCATCGGATTCCCCCTCAGATCCTTCTGACGGTTGCCAAGCCCTGCATTGTAAAGCTTTCAGAAAAGGAGTAGTCCGCCGCGGGATCCCCCTCTTCTTTCCTCTTTTTTGCAATCTCTTGTTTACTTTCCCTTTGAGTAGGCGTGAATCCGCTGGGCGTCTGTGGCAGGTTGGCAGGCACAGCCAAGGTCGCTGCAAGAGCAGAACAAGAGTTAACACATAGGTCGCTGCGGATACAAACCATAAGTCCGCAAAGGCTTACTTTCTTCGCGCGAAACGCCCGCCAGGCTCGACAACAGCGGGATGTAGTGCTCGATGTCAAGCCTGGCATCAGCTAGAAATTTGACAATGACGGACTCCATTGCATCCAGCTGGACACTCTTGAAAACGGAGTCCGCACGCACTTGCGGATAAGTATGCGCAAACCCAAGGTCGCCTTCAAAGATCAAAAACCTTGAGGTACAGTTATGAATCTTGTTAGGAAGACCCACAACCTTCATTCCCCTGCAGTAGAAGTAGATCACTCCCTTATAATGGCGGCCTCTGGACGATGTTATTGAGCGGACTAAGAATATTTTGCGGAAGATATTCATTGAGAAGGTGATCTTCTCAGACCACAGGTAAGAAATAAAGCTGCAAATAGCGGCAAGGGTGTTGGGCGCGAGCTGTCACGGCACCATCCCGTAGTGTTCAAATATTTCAGCAATCTCCCATAATAACAGAAATTTGTATCCGCTATCGAAGTGGTCGATGGGTATGGCGATGAGAGTCGCCGTTGAAAAATTTAATCTTTCCTCATGGGTGGGAAGGCAGACAAGCAAGTTGGAGTCCTCCATTTTTCTTTCAACAAAAGCCTCAAGGTCAGCCTCCGTTAGAGTGCATTTTTTGTGGTCGGCAGCATGGAAAGCAACCGCAGCGTCAGTCCTGGCAGACACCATTTGGAATGCCGCAGGGTCTTCAACTACGCCTGTTTCCCTGCATAGAAGAAGCAACGGGGATATATTTATAGTATGGGGCCTGACAGTTTTTTTGGCCAGGCCGCATAGCTCGCTTTTTTAGTCCGCATAATCCGCCATAATCCAATTATTCATGCAGCAAAAGCTAAAAACAACACGGACACAAACTTAAATTTACACTGCTGCTTCCAGTCGAGTACCTGTCAAGCAAAGTTCAAAGCACAAAATAAGGCGGACAAAGTTTCAGACCGCCCAGTTCGTGATACTTCCCACCTGCTCTGTTAAAATCTGAGAAGCAGACACAATATTAGTCTGCACAGTTCGTCACAGATCACAGCACAAGCACAAATTAACAACAGAATGTGGGGATATCTTATTTAGTCTGTATATAGCACAACATAGTTCATCACAAGCCACAACATAAAGCATTGTTTAAAACACAAATAATTATACATCAAACAAATCGAATAGTTCGCGGTTTTGCGGACTCAGCGGTCTTTATTTTCAGTCCGTGTTGACCTCTCCGTCTTGTCCTTGCACAAGTGTGCTGCCTGGTCGCTTATTTGAAGAACTTCGCTATACAAGCGACAGATGTGATGATGAATGGAGTTAATGGTTCGGTGCATGTGAGCAGCCTTCCGGTCTACCCGACTGAGGGGAATCATCAGCTCCATTGCCGGCCTCAGCTCCTCGTCTGCAGCATGTTGGCCACCCTCTACTGGTGCTGCTGCCTCCGGAGCGACGTGATCTGGCAATCGCGATCTCTGTTCAGCAACCTCGGAGGCCCGCTTCCCTTTTTCTTCTCTTGCCATCGCCAACTGCTTTCCTTTGTAGAAGCGGACATCATCATCAAGCCTTTTCTTCTCCCTATCAGACCTCTCCAGCGCCCTTGAGATGCTGGCGATCTGATCCTTTAAGGCCTTCTCGAGCTCCGTCGATGCCTTCTCGCGCTCCTCCTCCTTCTTTAATTCCGCACTAGTTTCTTGAATTTCACCTTGAAACCTCTTTTCTAACTCTATGATGTCATTCAGGTTGGGATGCTCACCTCTTGCGGACTCATCATGTGAGCCCGCGTCAACACCGGTATTCGGTGTAACCACAATCTCGCCACTCTCGATAGAGCCCGGTGGTGACTTTATACCTGCAACAAAGAAGGTCAATTTCACATTCAAATACAGTCCGCAGCGGACTCAAAGTGTCAGGATAAAAGATCACTTTTGGAAAAAGCTGCAGCGAGTTGCCGGTTATCGAATATAGGCTGCCTTGCCCGCTCCGGGTCAAAGGCGCTTAACCGTTTCTTCCATTCTCGATGGACTTTGGATCTTTTTTCAACAGCAGAGCTTGTTGAAACAACAATATCATCAGTCTCGGTGATGATCTTGATCGGTCTCGACTTCCGCTGCGGCGACCTATAAAGCCACTGACTCTTAAAATATTTAGGCGCCGGTTGAAGGTTACCTATCCGCAACAGTTCTGCGGCAGTCTGCAGATCCTCAGCATTTTTGTCCACCGCAGCCTGCTTCGAGGCCGCCTCGACCGTAGCAACATGGGCGGCGATTTATTTCTTCTGCTCCGCTATCTTCTCTTTCAATCTTTCCCTCTCTTTTTCCTCAGCAGCGGATAAAGAGGGGAGCTCGCCGCTCTTAACCCCAAGTATTTCCATCTCAGGTTGCAGTACACCCAACAAGGATTCATTAATGAGATCAAGTTGTTCGACGTCTATGGAATCTAGTATCTCGTCCGTGGACAAACTAACCGTGGAGAGGGAATTGTCTCCCTGGACTTGGGCCTCCGGTGTAACTAAGTCGCTTTCAGGAACTTCTTTTTCACGTGGCATATGCTGCAAGTCCGCATATCCAGTACGCGCGAAGATATTTTTCTCGTTCATCGCTTGCAGCTTCTTTTCAACCCGCTCGGCCACCGTCAACTTGTCTCTCTTCCTCTTCTTTCCAGAAGGGCCCCTTTTCTCAGCAGTGTCCGTGGCAGCCTTCCCTAAATCTGGCTAGCTCTCGCGAACCGTCTCAAGGTTTGCAGCAACTAATGCCTTTGAAGGCACGTCTTTCCCAACTTCTTCTCCCGTAGACCGCCTATCTTCAACAAGGTTAACGATGGGCTACTGGGAATTGGGGGATGACACTTCGGTCTCATTATTTTCGCAAACCGTATCCGCCGAGTTCTCAGTTTTTTGAGTGGGGATGGTGTCAGACAGATTTAATGACTTCTCACTTCTCAATGGCTGTTCAGCGTGAGAGACGACAGCATCCTCCTTCTCGCGCACAGATATATCAGCATGGCGGACTTCTTTCTCTGCAGGCTTCTGGCTATGGGAACTCTCTCCAGTAGAGAGGACAAGCTCCCCTCTCGTCGCTCTCTTCATTATTTTCTTAGTTTTCATTGGCGTTATTATCCTCTCGCTTTTTCCAGTAAGACTAGTGAAGAAAGCACCAAGCCTCGCCATGCCGGACTGCAAAGTGGAGACCGCAAGCGTTGAATAGCGCCCCATGTCGATCAGAATTTTTAACAGTTCCAGGCCCTCCAGCAATATTTATAGCACTGACAACATTAATGAGGCTCGCGGACTTGGCGGTTAAGAAAACATTTTCGAAGTTTTTTGAAAACTTAAAAATGTGCGGGGATTAGGTTAACCCCTCAGTCCGCAACACCTACAAGATACCAAGTTCTGTTTCACTATCTGCGGACTCAATTTGGCAATCCACATGGCTCGGCAACTCGGCATAGTTCTAAGGTCCCAGGCTCATCATAGGCAGACTCGGTTTGGCCGTCCGCCGAGCTCGGTAGAATAACAGCATTCAGCAGTCCCAAGGATGACCCCCTCAGCGGCGGACTTAGTGCGTCGTCCGCCCAGTTCGGTATACCATTGGAGCTCTAGATTGATCCCTCTTTGGCGGATGCAGTGCCCAGTTCTCCCAGGCCGCCATCCTCCGGCAGGATCACCCCCTGCAATAGATGGAAGCTCTAGCCCGCGAGCCTAGTCCGCATATTTTGTGCGGACTGGCGTGTTCTTTCTTTTTTACTTCCCATCACCGCTGCCCGGTTCTCCTGTACCCGGGGCAGTCGTTTATGTTAGCGCTGCCCGTTTGGGCAGGACAGCATCCTATAATTAGGGGGGAGGTGGTGCACCCAAGGCACGCTGACTCGTGCCCAGGAGCCTACTTGTTAAAGGTTGCGCACTCGAATTTTGTGCTTTGCGGACTCCAGCTTGCTCAGCTCTTGTCTTTTTCTCTTTTCCTTCGCTTGTAATCAAACCCTTCTTTAGTCAAAGAAAAGCCCGTCGCCAGAGAGGCATTCAGGTCGCGACAGGCGAAGTCTGTTGTTGTCATGGCTCATGGCACTGCTGTTCTTCTTGCTCTCGTTTGCTTAGTAGATTACTACTCGCAGTCTCTCTTTCCCCTTCTATTCCCCTGTGCTCGAACTGTTAGCTGGTGGTGCTCGACCCCCTTTGCATTTTTGTGCATCAACATGAAGATCGTCGAGCTCTGCTCGACAATTTCAAATACAATCAAAATGCACGATTAAGAAGAAACGTATGCTAAAATAATGCACGACCGTGCGTTTTACATAAACCTGAATTCCAGACTTGGGGGAAAAGGCACCACCTGCATTCAAACAAATAAATCAAAAGAAGACCCTCCTGCAATGCAAAAATGCAACAAAAGAACTGGAAAGAGCCCCTAGGGAGCACCATTTTCTTACCCCCAACAACAAATGCGCAATTGCACACCCTTGGGCCAAAATACTGCACAAAATGGTCATAGACCGGCTGATGCAAATATAACCGAATACCGGTTGAAATGTAGTGCACGAGTGCGAAAATAAGCCCAGATGAGTCCGAAAAATCCCATAAGTATCGGACTCATAACATCCCAATGAGTGAAAGGACCTGTTGTTGGGGGGTCTTTGTTGCAGTGCTGGTGGAATTTGTGGAGAACGACCAACACCACCGAGATCTATATTATTAACTTCTTCCAAAGGGGCGTCCACATTTTCAATAAGGTGAGACAAACCAAGAGCCTGAATGTTGTCAAACACATGGGAAAGAGGTGTTTGGACACAATGTGGTTGCGAAAGAGCGTCCCAAACTCCCAATTGCTTTGCAAGGTGGGTGACAAAATTTCCACAGTACACCACACCAAGACGCAAACCTCGGCTTGAAAACATAAGAGAATGGCGAGCCCCCAAACCAGATTAGTCGTTATCTGGTGGACCATACTATAAAGATAAAAATGGTCATGTTGAATGACGATGGCCTTTAGATCCCCACGACTGGTGAGTGAACAAGTTAGAATACTATGAAAAATTCGAAGAGCTAGAGAAGTGAGAAGATGCCCTTAGACTTTTTGGGATTATAGGGAGCATTGTCCGAACAGTTCTCTGACCAAAATTACACGACGTTGAAATTTTGTGGAAGCCTTTCATGGAGTTTATCATATGCAAGAGAATTAGCAAAATTTTCATCGAAGAATCCCATCAAAACATTAAACTGGCAAAATGACAACTCATGTTAGACACCTCCCATACAAAAGGTTATGAACATGTTGATTTGATTACCGTGAAGCTCAAGAGATGCAAAGAACTCAATGGAAATTTCAAGAAAGGCTGGTTCGGTGATTGCGAAAAAGGCATTCCACCCGCCGGTGGATATGTCACACCTCCATCCATTACATAACATATAATAGAGGGTCCGGCTGGGGCCCCACAACATATACCACAAACAGGGGGCGGGGTTACAGGTTAATATCAATGACTAGTACACACATCATAACTCAGAACATTCTAGCGGAAGCATCAGGTGTTGATATTGAACACATCGACCATGAATATCCACTATATATAAACAAACTTATTTATATACCAACAGGAATGTATACAAAATACACAAAATGTTTGACCATAAAGCCTTAAAGTTATTCTTCACAAGTGTAGTTTACATACATCTGCACGCAGGCCGACCACACATGAAAACAGTACAACTTTTCTTCATTCGGCCTTCGAGGGCCAGCATAGCAGCAGCAAGGGCTTCAGCCCACTATTTCCTCCTCGGCTCTCCAGCACCTGCATGGGGACAATCCACTGCAAAGTTGGTAAACAAAGCAATGATCAGCATTCAACTGACCAATTTATAACTACCCTACCCCTTTCCCGGGGCAGTGGTATTCCTTCCCTGCAAGCATTGCATTTTCACAAGCAGATATATCACCAAACGTGCACTCACGCACAATCAATATATCACAAATGTTGACCGCATGGCCCGAATCTACGTCTACCCAGTGCACATTATTGGTATACCAGAAAACCAGTGTACCACCACCATTCTAAGGTCCCAGACCCAACGGTACACATTGAGCATTCAACTCCACTGCATACGGCAAGAGACTATAGTCTTGATGGCGAACAACCCAAGACTCTCATTATGTGATCCTAACAAAGCCAATAACTTAGGCAATCAAGTTAGACAACCATAACGCGGATGAAGTTCAGCCCTTGCCCATTTCTCAAATCATTAGTTCAATGTCTAGACTGACGCGGGTCGGCTTCCCCTTGTATATTTGTCTCACTGGACTTTAAGAGCGCATAGATCATAATATCCATACTGTCCTCCAAGCACTGACCTTCGTAATCACCGGTTTGCTAGGAGCTATCATCAGCGATAACCACTATCACCTGGCGTTAGCGACAAGACACCTTTTTGTACCCAGCCCCAACCATATCTGGACCAACTATCCAGAAAGCC
This sequence comes from Platanthera guangdongensis, assembly GCA_039583875.1. NCBI lineage: Eukaryota > Viridiplantae > Streptophyta > Magnoliopsida > Asparagales > Orchidaceae > Platanthera > Platanthera guangdongensis. The sequence continues at coordinate 270,450 of JBBWWR010000266.1, forward strand.
TTGAAGCCACTTGTAGTGCTAGAAACACTGGACTTTCATAGTATACAACACATGAATTTCGAGGGTATTTTCCTGGAACTCCATTCCAGTACTTCCTGTTATTCCACTTCACAGGCACAACCCACTGACTCCACCAAATACTTGTTTATACATCTTCTCTGGAGTCCAAAACAAAGCATCACCAATTCAGACCAACCTATCTAGATGGGCATCACACAACATGCCAATTCCGTACTACAAATTTTTGGATCTATATGCAAGACTTATTGGGAATTTCATGAATCAACCCAATAGAAATCCCTTAACAATCCACCTTTTGGTGGGGGATTCCATGTATAAGCCAAAATAAGGACTTCACATGTTCATGGAGGAAGATCGTTACCCTTGGCATTTTCTTCGGAGCCATGGCAAAGCTTTTCTACGCAATGGAAATGACTGCCTCACTTTCCCCTTCATAATTCTAGCTTCGGCTCTTGATTCCAGCCACAAGATCATATAAAGCAACTTCAAGTTCCACAGAAACCCTAACACCAGCCAAGAGTTCTCTGCTCAAGAACTCGGGAAGTAACGAAGAGAGAGAGAGAGAGAACAGGAAATAATGATTTCCTCACTCCCAGCCCTCTGTATATGTGGTCTTGGGTTTTGCCCAGCCATAAGATCTCTTCTCATCAAAACAAAGCAATGGCTCGGGTTTGAGCTGACAAAGTCAAGCACCTCTCAGTTGCTGCACACCAGCCACCTAATACGAGTCGCCACTCGCGATATCTTATTTTGACAATTCGTCGAACGGATTCAAGTTCGTCGAATGCATTTCATCGAATGGGAGTGAGTTCGTCGAACGGGCTTAAGTTCGTCGAACGGGTCATTACACCTCACAGAGCAATTTTGTGGAGCTCTGCTCGACATTTTTACCGAGCTCAGCTCGATGTTTTTGTCGAGCTCTGCTCGATGTTTGTCGAGTTCTGCTCGACATTTTCGTCGAGCTCTGCTCTACGTTTTTGTCGAGCTCAGGTCGACTTTTAAAATTATTACCTCCTACTCCTTTTGGAGTGTTACAATCCTCCCCTCACAAAAATTTCATCTCGAAATTTAATACAGTTATCAGAAACCAGCAACAAATATGTTCCAACATATATTTGCTTCACCAAAAAATATTACAACAATTTATACAAACAACTCGGGAAATTCAGCATGCGTGGTCTACTCCAGCTCCCATGTTAGCTCCTCACAGCCACAGTTGCACCTCTAGACCTTGACCATCCCGATTGTCTTATTCTGCAGCTGTATAACCACATAATCCTCAATCTAAATGGTCCTAACCATTGTCGTTAGCCCAGATTAGACCGATACGCGATCATTCGAAATCACTTGAGCATTATCTTCACGGCTTTTCGAAGCACCGAGCTGTGGAACACATCATGCAATCCACTTAATTCTGCCGAAAGAGCTAGCCGATAGGCAGCTTCTCCAACTTACTCCAGTACTTAGAACGGACCAAGATACCCCGGACTTAACTTTTTCAAGCGTCGATTCCTGGACACGCCCTTGAATGGTTTGATTTTCAAGTATACTCACTCGCCAACCGCAAACTCTACATTTTGGTGTTTGGAGTTGTAATACTTTGCTTGCCTATCTTGGCCTATCAGTAACCTCTCCTGGATAGAGAGTATTGTCGAATTAGACTCTTCGAATTTCTTACACTTATATAACTTAGATTCGCCTGTTTCCACCCAAGCTAATGGTGTACGGTACTTCCTACAATACAAAGCTTCAAAATATGTCATGTTTATACTAGCTTGATAGCTATTTTATAAGCTAACTCTACCATATAGAGATGGTCTTCCCACCTCTTCCTGAAATCCAAGGCGCACAGTCAGAGCATGTCCTCCATCGTTCTGTTGTTCCTCTCAGTCTGGCCATTCGTTTGTGCATTAAAAGTCATATTGAACATTAATTTTGTGCCCAACAAGTGATGGATTAGCCTCCAATCATTCGAAGTGAAGCGCCTGTCATGATCACTTATGATGTTATGGGGAACACCATGTAATCATACTATTTGCTCGTCATAAAGCCTAGCCAAGACTTCCATTGAATCGTCCCTCCTGTTTGGAATGAAGTGAGCCACTTTCGTCAAGTGGTCTACGATTACCCAAACAGAATCGTTCCCGCGTTGAGATCTCGGCAACCCATTCCCAAAATCCATCGAGATATCATCAAATTTCCATTCTGGAATAGGTAGCGACTTCAGGAAACCTCGAGTATTCTGACATTCTGCTTTCACTAAGGCACATGTCTGACATTTAGCCATGTAATGTGCTATGACTTTCTTCATACCCAGCCACCATAACAGCTTCTTCATGTCTTTGTACTTTTTTGAGCACTCTGGGTGAATTGAATATTTCGTGAAATGAGCTTCATACATCAATTCTTCTCTTATCTTACCCATAATCGGGACACACAAATGACCATCTTTTCGCAAAAGGCCTTCATCCCAGGAGAATTATTCATTTAACTCATCCACTGCATAGCGTTGTAAACTTTCATCAAGTTTCGTTGCTCGCCGAACCCTATCCGCAAGGTAATATTGTACCTCCGTCCAGTTCAGGCATACATTTGCCGTGGAATTCTTGTCAACACAAGAAATCTCTAAAGCTTCCAACTCCTGGATCAGACGTTAATCATGCATCTGCAATCAAGTTGCCCTTGCCGGAGTTCTACGACTCAAGGCATTTGCGACGACGTTTCCCTTCACTGGCATATAATGAATCTGGAAGGTGTTGTCCACAAGGAACTCCATCCACCTACGTTGTTGTATATTGATAGCCTTCTGATCCAAAAGATTTTTTAGTCTCTTATGTTCCGTGAATATATCCACCTTCACGCCATATAAATATTAACGCCACAGTTTAAGTGCAAAAATCACCGCCGCCAACTCCAAGTTATGGACGGGATAGTTCCGCTCATGCACTTTCAACTAGCGTGAGCCATAAGCGATCACCTTTCTAAATAGAAGAAGAACGGAGCCCAAGCCGCTCCTGATGCATCACTATAGATTTCAAAACCGTTCGAACCAAATTTCAACGTCAAGATTGGCGTCGTGGCAAGCGACTCTTTAGCTCCTCAAAAGTTCTTGCGCACTCTGGTGTCTAAATGAACTTCTGATCCTTCCTCGTTAGTGTGGTAAGAGGCAAAGCGATCCGTGAGAAGTTTTATACGAAATGTTTGTAGTAGCCCGCCAGTCGAAGGAAACTCCTAACTTCAACGACAGAAGACAACACAGGCCACTCCTGTATGACACTTATTTTTGACGGATCCACCGTAATACCCTCTCCACTCACAACATGGCAATGAAAAGCCACTAATGACAGCCAAAATTCACACTTTGAGAACCTAGCATAGAGATTGTTCCTCATCAGGGTATGAAACAGCATCCGTAATTGGTTCGCATGATCTTATTCCGACTGAGAGTACACTAGAATGTCGTCAATAAAGATGATTACAAATAAGTACTCGTGAAATGTTCGGTACATTGGGTCCATGAACACCAATGACGCTTTGGAAAACCCAAACGACATTACTATGAACTCATAATGACCATTGCGTGTTTCAAATGCTATCTTGGGAATATCATCTTCCCGAATCCTTAACTAGTTGTAACTAGACTTTAAGTCTAGTTTAGAATAGACAGTTGATCACACTAGCTTATGAAACAAGTCATCAATTCGAGGTATCAGATACTTGTTCTTCTCTATCAGCTTATTCAATTCTCGATAGTCGATGTACAAATGCAGACTACCGTCCTTCTTTTTCACAAAATGAACAAGTGCACTCCATGTGACATATTTTGGCGCATATAACACTATTCCAACAATTCTTGTAGTTGAACTTTCAGTTCCTCCATTTCCTTTGGTGCTACATGATATGACGAGCGTGCCACAGGTTTTGCACATGGCACCAAATCAATAGAGAAGTCAATCTCCCGCTGGGGTGGTAAACTCTGAAGCTCTTCGAAAACACATCAGCATACTCTAAAATAATCGGAACATCACTCATACTAGCTTTTGGCTCAACAATCTATACAATCATGAAGAATAACTCTGCGCCCTTCCAAACAGCTTTGATGACTTGGAGAGCAGACATCAACAAGTTGCTCAATCCTTGCATACTAGTGAATTTCGTCTCTAGCTCGGTATTCTATTCCAGTGTGATCTCCTTTGAATTGCAATCGATAAAGGCATGCTGCTCCGAGAGTCAGTCCATACCAAAGATCACATCAAATTCCGATATCGGCCACACAGATGCTTTCAATCCAAAATCCTGACTTCCAATTCGTACCTCCACAGAGCAAGTCCTATCCGCATGCATCACACATCCATTCGATAAAAACACCTTCACACTATCTGCCATCATACGAATCGGTACTATGATCCGTGACACGAAGTTCAAAGATAGAAACGAATGGGAAGCACCCGTAACAAACAGTGCTCTCGCCGGATAGTCCCGAATCAGGACAATGTCTAAGACAAACACATCATACACAATCTACACACACGGTTTGAAGTATCAAAAGCAATAATAAAGTATCTTAACTCGTACCTGTGACGATGTCACTTTGCTTTATGGCCTCCTGTTGGCCAAGATTATACACTCGGGGCTGCACCTGGGATGCAGAGGACTCCACCACTACCTTTATCTTTTCAGCATATGATGCTCCTGTTTTCTTCTCACCCTTTGGCTGACCAACCCTATAGTCATGGGCTAGATGGCCCACCTTACCAAAATTATAACAGACACGAGGGTCTTGCCTAGAAGTTGCTCCAGATGCAACAGTAGAGGGAGCCTGTGTCAAAGACTTGGATCTCTTGCCCCATTTCCTTCGGTAGTTCGATTTTCCCGGTTGTGGCACTTTGAATTCAGGCTTTGTCACAGCCAAATCCCTCTTGCCTTGTATCCCCTTCATATCTTTCTCCAATGGATGAGCTGTATCAACCAATGCTTGGAACCCATGGTTCACCTTAATCTAGAGCAGGGATCTCAGCTCATCACGCAACACTTGGTAGAACCTATTTGTTTTACGCTCTTCGCCAGCAAAGATAAATCCCGCATAACGTCCCAACCTTGTAAACTCGTGTAAGTAGGTATCAACACTACTTTCTCCCTAAGTTAGACGTTGGAATTAATTTTCCATGGCTATGTGTTCCGCCGTTGGCAAGTGCTTTGCCAAAAACAGTCTTGAAAACTCCTCTATCGAGACTTTCGTTAGTTGTCTGCCTGCTAAGTGGTACAGCTCCATTTTGTTCCACCAAAGATGAGCCTCTCCTTCCAACAGGAACGTGGCTAAGGTGACTTTCTATTCCTCCTCAGTTCTTATCACCGTCAAAATCCTCTTGATGCGGACAAGCCAATCCTCTGCCTGCATTGCGGTTCCTGCCCCTGCGAACATAGGAGGACTGAAGCTCATCAACTGCTTCAGTTGCCGTTCCGCTGCTCGTGGATCTACAACAACCTCAACAGTCATGGGCCTCATACCAACCTCTCCTGTCATCACAGCAGGCTGTGCCTGCCCAGTAGTCTATGCCTGGATCATTACAAATAATGCCTCAGCAACTTAGCATACTGTCTCCGTAGAGGGAGGAGGTGTAGGCACCCCAGTGGGTACCGTACTCTCATTAGAGAACTGGGGCTCAGTCTGCCCCGCGCCACTTGTGATTGAATTTATATACTTTTAAAAATATATCCAAACTATAATCCCGAAATGGGCAAGCGTACCTATCGAAATATAATATAGGAAATTGTCGTATTAGACTCGGGCCCTGTTGAGTACTTCTACTCACGCAAATTAATATTATTTTATCAGAAAATAAAACGAGTGAATTTAAACTATAACTAGAGAATAAACTAAAAGAAAGCACTTGATCTAGACTAAGTTTAAAATAAACCTTTCATAAAAGCTAACTTCTAAATTACCTACTTCGACCGTGGAGGTTCCTATATTACAAAGCGCCTCTCTCAAGAATACGCTCTCGACAAAACTTAGCTTGATCGATTAAGACCTCCTGGCCAGTCGAAACCCCTATGCTTACCTAATGTGGTGAACCCCGCTATTGGATTTGACTCCAATCTAGAAGATCCGTGTCATCCTCTCTCGAGGAGTGCAAACGGCTCCTTCTACCTTTGAGTGATCTACTCGTATCCACAACCTCTCGATAAATCTAAGATATGGATCTAAAATCGAAGTCGAAGCATTTAAATCATAGATAGATTGAATCGATAAAAATAGAGTTGATAAAAAAGAAGATTAATTTATTCTAAAGCTTGACAAGATCAAGTGCTAATAAAATTAGCTACTCATTATCATAAAAGAAGGATACATCAAAAGAAAAACAAAGACATTCTTAAAATAAAAGTGGTAGAAATAAAGGTTAACTAAAAAAGTACATACGGGAAAATGCATGAAAACAGTAAAATAATCTATTAAAACTGGCTAAGAACTAATCCTAGATGCTCCCCTAGATCCCCTTCAGCTCCTGGCTTTGTCTGGATTTTATAGTAAAATTTCTGGAAGGTCACGCCCCTAGGTCACGCCCGTGACCTAGGGTGTGTAAGGCTCGGAAACTACTATCTTGAAAGCCTGGGAACGTTGGAGAAAAACCGCCAAAAGTCGACATTTTTCGGGTCACGCCCCTAGGTCACGCCCGTGACCTAGGGCGTGTCAAGTCTGTTACTAGAAACGACGGGAAATAAATTCTGGTTGTTGCGGCATGTCACGCCCCTATATCACGCCCGTGACCTAGAGCGTGTACTGACCGGGTCATCAAACGGAAGGAAACAACACAATCTGGCTTCAATTTGGTAGTTTCGGGTAGGTCACGCCCTAGGTCATGCTCGTGATATGTGGGCGTGTACTTAGAAAAAGTCCCAGAATTTCCCACGAAAGTTTTCTGCAGAAAATTATATTTTTTTCCCGAGACACGACCCCTTGTCATGCCCTACCAGGGCTTGACTTGGGAGCGTGTACATGTGAAACTCTACAGATTTGTAGAGGACTTCATCCTCTTTCCATTGACTTGTTACACGTCCCGTAACTCTTTCGGGTTTGTAAGTTATGACCATTTGAAGTTCAGCTATCCGTGACCAAAAATGTTAATTTTCTCCACAATGTTTTCAGTTCATTGTCATGGACTTGAAGTTGATATTTGGAGCACATATTGACCTGAAATATAAAAATAAATGAATTATTATATATATTAATATAAAGCCTAATAAACTATACTATTTATTTATAAAAAACTAAACTAAAAAAACTATAAAAATTTACTTATGAAATACCCTCATACTTAATCTTTTGTTATTCCAGAGCAAAATTATGAGAACTACTTATAAGAAAATAATATAAGTTTTTAATCAATTTAAAAATTTATCAAATCAAAAGAAAGTTAAAAATTAAATTTAGAGATTCAAATTTTTAAGTTCTAAAATATGAAAGTAAAATCTGAAGAGCTAAATATTTAGCAAAGTTTTCTCTAATAAAATAATTAGAACTCAAAATTAAGTATTTAGCAAAAAAGTTATATTATAAATTATAAACACTTTTTTCACTAAAAAGAGACTTCAAGAAAAATACAAACTACTAATGCTCTTTTACAATTTTAATTTAATTCTAAAGCAATTATAATGGCTATTGGGTTTGGAAAAAGGAAATTGAAGAGATCTTAAATTGGGGGTGATGAATTTCATCCTCTCACCCCACACAATTTTTTTCTTTTTGATGTTTTTTCACTTCAAACAAAATTGCTTAGGAGAAATGAATTTTATCCTCTTACTCCTTTTTTGGGGGGGGGGGTTGCATATGTGTACCAAGGAATACTTGATTCCCATGACATATAATCTAACCAAAAATAAAACAAATTGCATATGTGTACCACGGTGTTGGATCCCTAGTTGATTTAGGCTAGGTTCACTGACTTAGGTTGTGACCCATCATGTATAGTCTGGGTCAAGTTTGTGTCTTAGAGTCTAGGACAGTCCTCTATCTCAACTTCAGATGGACCAGCCTTCTTCAAGACCTTCAGGAACTCCAGATCTATCAGATTTTTAGACTAAGTGAAATAAGTTTGACGTTCGTCGAACGCAGCTCGACGAAGGAAGTTATGCGCTCGACGATCGTGAGACAATTCGCAGTACTGAGCTCAACGAACTTTGTTCTTTGCTCGACGAATACCAGACCCACTTCTAGCATTCTCAGGACTACTTCAAAATTTCTCTAAGCCCAGCTTTATGCTTCAGTCGACGAATGCTAAATCTGTACTCGACGATTTTTGTGCTCAGAGAATCTGTGTCGACACTTAGGGCTTGTGTCGACACCAGGCGATTTGTGTCGACACCCAGGATTTCAGTCGACGCCAGCTTGTGTCGACACCAAAGGTTTTGTGTCGACACCTAGATCAATCTGTCGACACCAGGGGAGTTGTGTCGACACCAAGATCAATCTGTCGACACCATTTTGTGTCGACATAGTTTTTCAGCAGATGCAGAGTATTTTGTCCAAGTCCAGAACTTTTCTCGGGTCGACAAAGTTTATTCTCAGCTCGACGAATTTGGTTCTCTGCTCGACGAATGATGTTTGTCTGATATTGAAGATTGTCTATTCGACGAATGAAGACTGTCAGCTCGACGAACTCAGCTCAGCTCGACGAACTCAGCCCAGCTCGACGAACTCAGCCCAGCTCGACGAATTCAAGACTCTGTTCGACGAATTCTATTCTTCGGTCGACGATTCCAGACTAGGTCTTCTCCCGTTCCCATCTCATTTCATGGCGTTGATTCCTGGACAATTAATGGCAGTTCTTCACAGAATACTACCGTTAGGATGCGCAGTTAATTCTGGATTATTACCTGTCGTTTTCCCATGGAAACAGTTGGGGAAATAATCAATTGCTGCTTCCTTTCCAGGCCGTCTGTCATTACTACACGGCATTCAAAATTCGAAGGATCTCCCTGACAGACAGAGAGATATACAGAAACTAGAAGAAATTGAACAAGTACACAACACCAGAACATCTAGAACAGCATAGACGGTGATTCAGACAACACAAGAAAAGGATTTCATTCTTGGCCCAGAGAGAAATTGATCTAGAAGAAGAAGAAGAACATTACATCAATATCAAGAGTCTTCTTCATCTGCTCAGGAGAACTTCAAAACAAATCAGTTGCAAGAAGTTCCTGAAGAATTTCTCTGGACCTGGAACTCTAGGTCTTTGAAGACCTATCACCCTGAAGCAGTGCTGCAGTTTTCTTCCTGAACCATTCTACATCTCAGGGGGAGCAAAGCTGCTAAACAACATCCACAAGTCTTCTCAATTGACTTGAGAAAGAGAAGACTTCATCACCCTCTCACTCCACCTCTGTACAGGGTTTTAATTCCCTTCAAAATTATTCTGGTTACAAGTCTCCCACCAAAAGACTTGAGGGTTTGGTTTTTGGGAACCTGATCAAAACCCCATTGGTGCCAGGACACCTGATAAACCCCTTCCTACAGTGGATTCCTACTAGGGTGGTAGAAGAGTGGACTACCCAGATTTGGGGAACCACTATAAAATTCTTGTGTCGTCTGGTTGCTTTCTTTTCCTTTTTGTTTTCTGGCCTTGCTCTGTGATTGTGCTGTGATTAGTCTTTTGCTACTTTCTGATTTATTGTATTTGCTGCACACACACACACAAATATACAACAGCAGTTGTAAAAGTTTTAAAATCACCACATACTCTATTCACCCCCCCTCTAGAGTATATTAGATCTAACTGCACTTTCAATTGGTATCAAAGCGAGGTTGGTTAAACATACCATACCTGATTGGTTGTACAGGCTAACACCTGAACCCAAAGATCCCTTAGTTAGATCTCTTTGTTTTTATTCTGTTACTAGATTTTGTTCTCACAGGCATGACCCAAAACAATGATTATACAAGCATCAGACCTCTAGTGTGCAATCTTAACAAGTTTTCCATCTGGAAGGCAAGAATCAGATTATATATGAACTCCATTGATGAGGATATTTTCTCTGTCATCTCAACAGGTGTTCCTCCAGCTCCTACAACATTTGCCAGCACATCAACTAATCTGAGTGCAGTACCACCTCCAGACAATACTGAAGCCTACAAGAAAGCCAAGATGGCTAATGCAAAGGCTATGAATTTTCTGGCCCAAACAATGTCAGATGACATATTTCAGAAGGTGGCTGAGTGCACCTCAGCCAAGGCCATTTGGGAATCTCTCAATCAAATGGTAGCAGGCTCAGCTGATGAAAGAAAGGATAGAAGATCCAGTCTCATTTCTCTCTATGAGAATTTCAAAAAGGATGAGACAGAATCAGTGGCTGAGATGTATAATAGATTAAGTTCAATTATTAGTGAACTCAAGACCCTTGACAAGGAAATCACCTTAACTGAGGTGAATGATAAGATACTAATGTGTTTCCCCAGTTCATGGGACTCCAGAATCTGGCCAATCAAAGAAGCCAGAAGCCTCAATGAGATCTCAACAGAATCTCTGCTAGGCAAGCTGAAGTCATATGAGCAGCTTGTCAAATCAAGAGAGGCAGCAGAACAGAAGGCAACTACACCAGTTAGGAAGGAGCACAGCTTGGCCCTCAAAGCCTCTGAAGACAATGAAACATCTACCTCCAATGAAGAGTTAATGAGCCTCTTTGCCAAAAGATTCTACAAAATGGCAAGAAAGGATTTTAGAAGAAAATCATCCAGGCAGGATGATAAACCCAAGTATGACAAGACACCAACTAAGGAGGTTGTGTGTTTTGGTTGCAGAAAGCCAGGGCACTATATTTCAGAATGCCCAGAAAATCAGAAAAAGGACAAGGGCAGGGACAAGGATTCCAGAAGAAAACAAAGCAGCAGACCCTCCTCCAACAAGTATAAAAGGAAGGACAAAGGATTTGTTGCTGAGTCCTGGAGTGACACAGAAGAAGAAACATCCTCCTCTAGCTCCAGTGAAGAAGTGGAAGAAGCCAGATCCAAGGAGGTGTGCCTAATGGCAATAGATGCCTCCAGAAGCAACTATGGATCAGAAGAGGATTCTGAAGATGAAGATGCCTCAGACTCAGAGGCTGATCAGGTGATCTCTAGTTTTGATTTCAATTCTGATTTGTTTAAAGTAAAATTTAAAACTATGTGCATGGATTTAATAAACTCAGAGAAAGAGATAAAAACCCTGAGAACTAGACTAGAAAACCTAGAATCTGTCAGCACAGAAAACAGAAAACTAACTGACCAATTGACTCTAGCTAATTAACAGATAATCAAATTAAAATCTGAATTATGTGAGGCAAAACAACTTGAGCAATCTCTCTATGGGAGAAGCCTCAAGCTGATGGATATCACAAGCACAGTAAATGCCAGATTAAATGGCAGGCTGGGCTTGGGTGCTTCATCAGGTTTACCCCCCATAATAAAGAAGAATATACTTTCCACTCCCATAAAGTTTATCACTGCTAAAGGTAAAGAGAAACTAACTGAAAAACCCAGATCAGAAAACAAGTCAAATCACTTAGACAATAGCAACAGCAAACAGAAGAAAGCTGTCAAAAACCAAGTTCAGCAAAATTCGTCGAACTTAGATCGACGAAATCCTGCAAGATCGTCGAACCCCTATCGACGAACGTTGAACGCAAACTTCAGAAATAATTATTCGTCTTACTGTGATCGACGAACTGTGTATGGTTCGTCGAGCAGAGGTCGACGAACGTGGGATGCAGAAAATGGCCATGGTCATTCTCTGAGTGGAGGTCGACGATCTCATCCCCATTCGTCGAACTCTGTTCGACGAACCTACAATAATTCATTGATCCCAGAACAACCAAACATAAATTATTTCTCCTATAGAAATGTTAAAACAGCTAACAAGGCATTTAATCCAGTAGCTGATTGGATAATTCCACCTAGGAGATATCACCCACTAGGGTATAAGTCTCAACCTGCATTATCAGTCATTTCTAGTTTTTTTTTCAACAAAACCAAGGACCCAAGGTAACCTGGGTCAAGAACAATTGAGCTTTATTTTCTGATGCAGGTACAAGTGAAGAACTGTCCAAGGCTAAGTCAGACATGGTACCTGGACAGTGGCTGCTCCAAGCACATGACTGGCAGCAAAGCAAATCTCACCAACTATAAATCCAAGCTAGGACCAAAGGTGATATTTGGAGACTCAAAGAGTGGTCAGTCAGAAGGATATGGAAGAGTAAGCATTGGAGCAGTGACCTTCAAAAAGGTGACATATGTAATAGGACTTAAACATAACCTTATATCCATAAGTCAATTATGTGATGAAGGTTATCAGGTATATTTCAACTCTACCTCTTGTTCTATTATAAATGATAAAAGCAAACTGTTTTAATTGGACTTAGACAAGGAAACATATATTTAGTAGATTTCATTTCGGCCACAACTGATATTTGTTTACTCAATATCTCTAGTAACCAAAATGAGTTATGACACAAAAGGCTAGGACATGTAAACCTTAAGAACATATCTAGGTTATCTAAAGACAACCTTGTTAGAGGTTTACCTTCTGGTCCCTATAAGAAGGAAAGCCTATGCAGGGCTTGTAAACTAGGCAAACAAACTAAAACTAGCTTCAAATCCATTAATAAAAGTGATTCACCTAGGATATTGTATCTGCTTCATGTGTATCTTTTTGGACCCATTGCAGTACAAAGCCTAGGAGGGAAGTCTTACACCTTAGTTATAGTTGATGATTTCCCCAGATTCAGTTGGGTAGCCTTCCTGAGAGCTAAGTCAGATACATTCAAAGTTCTTACAGATTTTCTCAGGACCATACAGATTGAGTTCTCTACTCATGTTGCATTGATCAGAAGTGATCATGGCACAGAGTTTGAGTCTCTTCTTATGCATGAGTTCTGTGAGAAGGAAGGTATCAGGCAGTGCTTCTCAGCTCCTAGATCTCCCCAACAAAATGGGGTTGCTGAAAGGAAAAATAGGACACTCATTGAAGATGCAGGTACATTGTTAGCAGATGCTTACATGCCTCTATCCTTTTGGGCAGAAGCTGTAAACACAGCTAACTATGTCCTGAACAGATGTCTTATACATAAACTAAAACACAAGACCCCTATGAATTACTTAAAGAAAAGAAACCTAAAATCACTTACTTTAAAGTTTTTGGTTGCATATGTTACATCCACACTAATAACAAAAGATACATCAAAAAATTTGAGGCTAAGACTGAAGAAGGGATTTTTCTAGGATATTCCCAAGTAAGCAAGGCCTATACGGTTTTCAATAAATCATCTCTTAAAATTGAAGAATCTGTCCATGTGTCTTGTGATGAAGCTAACATGTCTTATAAGGAGAAAGACATCTCTACCAATAGCCCTTTGCAGGTTTCACCAATGTGTGAGTCTATGGATGGATTAAACCTTACCCAAGAGGTTCCAACTCATCCCACTCCACAGGCTGCTGAAGATAGTGAAGAAGAAATTCAAGAGGAAGTAACTGAACTTCCATCAACAGCCAGCACCATTCCTCAAGAGGAATTATTTGCAGAAGCTGTTGCTCAACCAACTCCAAAAACTGATCTTGTCACACTTAGAGATCACCCCAGATCTCAAGTGATTGGGGACATTTCAGTTGGTGTACAGACAAGACATCAGCTCAATCAAGACTTGATGCATGCCTATTTTCTCTCTCAAATTGAACCTCTCACCATCCTTGAAGCTGAGCAAGATCCCCACTGGATTCTTGCAATGCAAGAGGAACTAAATCAGTTTGAGAGATGTAGAGTTTGGGATTTGGTTCCAATACCCCATAACTACCCAGTTATTGGAACCAAATGGGTATACAGGAACAAATTAGATGCAGAAGGGAACATAGTAAGGAACAAGGCTAGACTGGTTGCCCAAGGATATAGGCAAGAAGAAGGAATAGACTATGACCAAACCTTTGCCCCTGTTGCAAGGTTGGAGGCCATTAGAATATTTCTAGCATATGCAGCATACAAAAAGTTCAGGGTATTCCAGATGGATATCAAGAGTGCCTTTCTGAATGGTGTACTTCAAGAAGAGGTTTATGTAGAACAACCTCCAGGTTTTATCTCTCTAACTCAACCCTCTTATGTTTACAAGTTGCATAAAACTCTCTATGGTTTAAAGCAAGCTCCAAGAGCTTGGTATGAGACCCTAGCTAGCTTTCTTTTAGAGCATAAATTTACAAGAGCAACCATAGATAAAACCCTTTTCACTAGACATCATAAGGACCAAATCTTATTGGTACAAATATATGTGGATGACATTATTTTTGGGTCTACTGATCCCAAATTGTGCCAGAGGTTTGCTGACCTCATGCATTCCAAATTTGAGATGAGTAGCATGGGTGAGCTTTCCAACTTCCTTGGTCTCCAAGTGAAGCAGCTCCCTGATGGTATCTTCCTCTCCCAATCTAAGTATGACAAAGAGCTTATTAAAAAGTTTGGGATGGGTGATGCTTCAGGAATGAAAACACCTATGGCTACAAATGCTGTTGTGGATTCTGATGTAGCAGGGAAACCTGTAGATCAGAAACATTATAGGGCAATTGTTGGATCGCTATTATATTTAACAGCTAGCAGACCTGACATAATGTTTGCCACATGTCTTTGTGCTAGATTCCAAGTGAATCCTAAAGAATCTCATCTTATTTTTCTAAAAAGGATTTTGAGATATATAAAGAGTTGTCATAGTTTAGGACTCTGGTATCCTGTAGAGTCAGAATTTGAGTTAACTAGATACTCAGATGCTGACTATGCTGGATGTAGAGTGGACAGGAAAAGTACCTCTAGAAATTGCCAGTTCTTGGGTATGAGACTTGTCTCTTGGTTTTGCAAAAAGCAGACATCTGTGTCTACATCAACTGCTGATGCAGAGTACATGGCTGCTGCCAGCTGCTGCTCACAGATGCTATGGATACAAAACCAACTCCTAGATTATGGTATCAACTTAAATAATTCAACCTTATTTTGTGATAATACTAGTGCTATTGCTATAGCACAGAATCCAGTTCATCATTTTAGGACTAAACATATTGAAATAAGACATCATTTCATTAGAGATAATGTGGACAAAAAGAAAATTAACTTGATCCACATTCCTACAGATCTACAGAGAGCAGATATCTTCACCAAGCCCTTGGATGAGAAAACCCATCTGTTCTTCATAAATCAACTGGGAATGATTGATGGAGAAGAGTTAAATTAATCTCTGTCTGCATTCGACGAATTTTCCAGAGTTCGTCGAACGAAGTTCGACGAATTAGGGAAAGTTTGAGAGATTCTCGTCGAACGGAGATCGACGAATTCTCTGTGTGGAAACAATTTTCGTCGACCGGCGATCGACGAACCTTGTTTCAGAAACCATTTCGTTGACCTGAGTTCGACGAACTGTTTTCAATTCTTCTGAATGGGTTCGACGAACTACTCTCCTATACCTTATTTCGTCAATCTCAGTTCGAAGATCTGTTCTTTTTCGTGGAACGAAGCTTGTCGATTCATATTCTGAAAATCTTATATCTAGGTTTTCTTCGACCTCCGTCCCAAGCTTTCAGTTCTTTTGCTCTTGATCGCCGTTTTCTCTGTAATTTTCTTTGCAGGTCATCCATGGCGATTCCTCCAGGAGCACTTGCAACGATGAAGTTTGATGCAGCATTCTCAATGGACTTTGAGTCTTTCCAGCATTCCGATCCCATTTTTCTGTATATCCTTGAATTACTGGAAGAGCTGCATCTCAAGGACTTCATGACACGCAACATCAAGCTACACTCAACAGAGATACGAGAATGGGTGTACACTGCTACAATTTCTAAAGATGGAAATCTGACAGGAACAATTGGAAACACTGCCATTTCTTTGACCCCAGCAGTAATCTCTGAAATATTTGGTCTGATAAATGGGGAAGACAATTTGGAAATGGACGCTGAGGAATATGCTGATATGCTAAAGGTCATGGGTTTCTCCGGCAACAACCCTAATAAGCTTCTGAAGAAACAATTGTCCGCCGCTTATCAGTTTCTGGCTGACATTGTCGGGAAAATTCTAATGGGCAAGCACTCGGCGCACGACTACATCACTCGCCATCAATTCATGATCATGTGTGCAGTGCTCAACAAGCGTCAGGTTGATTGGGGCATGGTTTTCTTTGACCTCATCAAGAAAAGGATTAGCAAGAAGGAAGTCTGCTACGACAGAATCCTGGGTATTTTCCTCCAGGAAAAGGCCAGTGAATGTTTGGTCTCCCCGACCACATTCATCAACGCCAGCAAGCGCCTCACTTGCGCCTTGTTTTGCAAATGGGAGAGGACAATCTCCAAACCCTCCAAGGGTTCCTCCTCCTCCATCAATGCTTCTGAGAGCACCAGGACCATCAAGGTCACTCCTCACCCTGAATCTGAAGAGGTCATTCCTCCTACCAAATCTCTTCCCACTCCTCCTGCACCTCAACTGACTCCTCCTCAACATCAATCTCCACCGCCTGATCTCACACATATGCCTACACCTCAACTTTCCCCCACTGAAACAAATATTCCCTCTCCTCCTCAATCCCCTCTTCCACCACACCTTTCCTCTATTCCCTCCTACACCATACCCACTGAACCACATCCTGTTCTACCTCCCCTATCCCCTCCACATATTCTTCCTTCCTCCTCTACTATTCTTTCTCCACCTATGGATTCTTCCACCATTCCCTCCATCATCACTCTTCTGACTCCTCTTATTAAATCACTCATCACAGAGGCCATTACACCTCTGGTGAATTCCATTGATTCTTTATCTGCCAAAATCTCAGCTCTCTCTGCTGCCCCCTCTTCAATCAGGGGCCTGGCTCCAGGCTCTCCTGAACCAGGAAGGGGGAGATGCTCCATGATGAAGCTGGTGCAGCAGCTGCAGAAGTGGATACAATTGATACAGATACAGATACTACAGATATAGTTGATTCAGTGCATAATACAGATATAGTTACAGATACAGCAATAGATTTTCTTCAATTCATGGAGACTGACAGTAGCTTTGATGAGTCAGTAGATTCAATAACAACTGTTGGTGATTTCCTTATAAATCCCACAGTCAATTTATCTGAGATTCTTCAGATTTTTGATCCTGTATATTTGAAGCTTCCTTCAGTAGAATTTGCTAAGCCATATTTGTCTATTGTCCAGTATACTTCTCCAGCAAATCCAGCAGTTGTCAGGCAACTTTGTGCATCCTTTGTTGCTCCCTCTGCTGTTCCAACTCCTGTGTCTATCCCAGCAATCTGCCATGTCCCAGATTTTGTCATGGATGATTCTCCCATGCCTGATCTGGATGAGCTCATTCTGGCAGACATTGAGGAAGAGAACAAGGCAGCAGCTGCAAGTTCTGTCTCTACTGTTGTTGAACCTTCACCCTCTGAACCTTCTATTCCCCCTCAAGACAAACCTCTTACCATTCCTGATGCCACTCTGAGGAAGCTGAATGCTTTGTATGATAACCCTCAGAGTTCAAATTCTGATGATGATGATGATGAATCAGATGAGGAGGCTGCTAAGAAGAGAAAGAAGTTGCTCTCTAAGAAAAGGAAGGCACATCCTCCTCCTGCTCCCAAGCCTAATCCCACTGCAGACACTCCATATTATTTTCTGCACAATGTTGCTCCTTACAAATGGATGCCTGCATGGATGTGGTTATCTAAGAACCAGCAAAAAGAGAGGAAGAGGAGTAGGAGATATTCTCCTCCCCCAGTTCATAGGTACAGAAAGGATCCCCCTCCTCCTCCTCCTCCTCCAGCAGCAGGTGCCTCTGGCTCAAGCTCTCAAAGATCTGCTCCTATTCAAACCTATCAGAGACAAACAGGGATATCCTCTGGTAGTAGTCAGCCAAGGCCACCATCTTCAAGCAGTCAACACCATCAACAACAATAGCAGCAGTCCCAGGAATCTAAGAAACATGAAGCTGAAAGGCCCTATTCTCCTCCTGAAGATCCAGAAACAGCCAATACAGCCAGAATGGCAAGATTCCAAGAAATCATTGGCTTATCTCTTATCAACAAAGCTAAAGCTGAAGACAAGGACACAACAGGCTTAACCACTATGTCTCAGTACAGAAGAGATGAACTGAAAAGATTTGGGAAAGCAAACAAGCTACTAAATGTTGATGAATACATGAATCTTCACCCAGAAGCAGTTGTCCCCAGAGCCACTTCACTGAACATTATAGGGGCAGCTGACTTGACTATGACCAAAGCTAAAGCTTCAGATCCCAATAGGGAAATCATTTTCAAGAAGCCAGGAGAAAAAGCACTTGAAGTCAAGACAAAATAGAAGAAATCAGAGAAGTAATTCTTTGTGTTTTCTTTTCATTTCTGCTTCTGTTTCAGTTTACACTTTTGCATTAAAACAAAGCCAGTATGTATATATATATCCGTTGCATGTGTTGTAAATTCTCTGCCAGATATATCTCTTTATTTTGCTTTGTTTTTCTGTTTGTTCTTTGCTTGGAGTTTCTGTTAGTGACCTCACACAAATAGGGGGAGATTGTTGGATCCCTAGTTGATTTGGGCTAGGTTCACTGACTTAGGTTGTGACCCATCATGTATAGTCTGGGTCAAGTTTGTGTCTTAGAGTCTAGAACAGTCCTCTATCTCAACTTCAGATGGACCAGCCTTCTTCAAGACCTTCAGGAACTCCAGATCTATTAGATTTTCAGACTAAGTGAAATAAGTTCGACGTTCGTCGAACGCAGCTCGACGAAGCAAGTTATGCGCTCGACGATCGTGAGACAATTCGCAGTACTGAGCTCAATGAACTTTGTTCTTTGCTCGACGAATACCAGACCCACTTCTAGCATTCTCAGGACTACTTCAAAATTTCTCTAAGCCCAGCTTCATGCTTCGGTCGACGAATGCTAAATCTGTACTCGACGATTTTTGTGCTCAGAGAATCTGTGTCGACACTTAGGGCTTGTGTCGACACCAGGCGATTTGTGTCGACACCCAGGATTTCAGTCGACACCAGCTTATGTCGACACCAGAGGTTTTGTGTCGACACCTAGATCAATCTGTCGACACCAGGGGAGTTGTGTCGACACCAAGATCAATCTGTCGACACCATTTTGTGTCGACACAGTTTTTCAGCAGATGCAGAGTATTTTGTCCAAGTCCAGAACTTTTCTCATGTCGACGAAGTTTATTCTCAGCTCGACGAATTTGGTTTTTTGCTCGACGAATGATGTTTGTCTGATATTGAAGATTGTCTATTCGACGAATGAAGACTGTCAGCTCGACGAACTCAGCTCAGCTCGACGAACTCAGCCCAGCTCGACGAACTCATCCCAGCTCGATGAATTCAAGACTCTGTTCGATGAATTCTGTTCTTCGGTCGACGATTCCAGACTAGGTCTTCTCCCGTTCCCGTCTCATTTCATGGCGCTAATTCCTGGACAATTAATGGCATTTCTTCGCAGAATACTACCGTTAGGATGCTCAGTTAATTCTGGATTATTACATTCCGTTTTCCCATGGAAACAGTTGGGGAAATAATTAATTGCTGCTTCCTTTCTAGGCCATCTGTCATTACTGCTCGGCATTCAAAATTCGAAGGTTCTCCCTGACAGACAGAGAGATATACAGAAACTAGAAGAAATTGAACAAGTACACAACACCAGAACATCTAGAACAGCATAGACAGTGATTCAGACAACACAAGAAAAGGATTTCATTCTTGGCGCAGAGAGAAATTGATCTAGAAGAAGAAGAACATTACATCAATATCAAGAGTCTTCTTCATCTGCTCAGGAGAACTTCAAAACAAATCAGTTGCAAGAAGTTCCTGAAGAATTTCTCTGGACCTGGAACTCTAGGTCTTTGAAGACCTATCACCCTGAAGCAGTGCTCCAGTTCTCTTCCTGAACCATTCTACATCTCATGGGGAGCAAAGCTGCTAAACAACATCCACAAGTCTTCTCATTTGACTTGAGAAAGAGAAGACCTCATCACCCTCTCACTCCACCTCTGTACAGGGTTTTAATTCCCTTCAAAATTATTCTGGTTGCAAGTCTCCCACCAAAAGACTTGAGGGTTTGGTTTTTGGGAACCTGATCAAAACCCCATTGGTGCCAGGACACCTGATCAACCCCTTCCTGCAGTGGATTCCTACCAGGGTGGTAGAAGAGTGGACTACCCAGATTTGGGGAACCACTATAAAATTCTTGTGTCGTCTGGTTGCTTTCTTTTCCTTTTTGTTTTCTGGCCTTGCTCTGTGATTGTGTTGTGATTAGTCTTTTGTTGCTTTCTGATTTATTGTATTTGCTGCACACACACACACACAAATATACAACAGCAGTTGTAAAAGTTTTAAAATCACCACATACTCTATTCACCCCCCCTCTAGAGTATATTAGATCTAACTGCACTTTCACACGGGATAATGCATTTTATCCTCTTATCCACTTGACATATGAGCTAACAAGAAAATAAAAAGCACAAGGGAAAGGCTAGCAAAAATGTAAGATTAAATTAAAATTGTTGGAGACCAACTATAGTAAATTAAAATTTCCTAAAAATCTTAAAACTTAAGTGAATATAATTAAAATCTATGGATTGTTAAACTAAGCAATATGAAATTGAAACTAATTAGAATTTGAGAGATAAAGACAAAATAAATTTCTCTAAACGAATTTACTTCATAAATTTATTTCTTAAAATCAAATCACTTAAAAATTGAATTTAACTAACTTTGATGAAATAAAAGATTAGAAAATCAAAAATTATAAAAATTCTTATAAATAAACTCCAAATAAATTTCTAAAAAACACAACTAGATTAAGTAGGGGTTTATTATATTTTTTTATTTTCTTTTTTTCTATTTTTTGTATTTTTGATAATAAAAAGAAAACAAAATTTTTTAATTTTCAAAAATTGTTTTTTAATTATTAGAATTTTTTTTCATATTTTTTTAAATTTTAAAAAAAACCAATAAATAAGAATCCACCCCCGTACTTAAAAATAAACATTGTGACCAATGTTTATAAGTCAAGTAGTAGGGGGGAAATAAAACAATTTGAGAAAAATTTAGAAAAATATTCATAAAAATTAAAAGATAAGCAAGGGATGTCTCCCAAGAGCGCTTTTCTTTTTCCCGTCTTTAAGCTAGACGGTTTTGGTTAAGAAAAAGGAAAATAAAAACGTAAATGAAGGGGCAACTCCCTCAATTTGCGCTTGGGTGAATACGCCGAAGACGCTCGCACAGCTACACCTCCTCTTGCTTCTCGATTTGTCATCTTTGAATGGTTGACTTGAGAATGGAGATTCAAATCACCTATCCATACCTGAGGTGATTTGAATCTCTGTAGATGAGTGACAAATGGATCGAGGACAACATTTGATTACAACGACTCATCTTCTTCCTGAAATTTGTTAGTAGAAATCAAAAAGAAGCGCGTCAAAAAAATCTTCGCAAGGAGGAGGCTCTTGCGAAGTAATA
This sequence comes from Platanthera guangdongensis, assembly GCA_039583875.1. Taxonomy (NCBI): domain Eukaryota; kingdom Viridiplantae; phylum Streptophyta; class Magnoliopsida; order Asparagales; family Orchidaceae; genus Platanthera; species Platanthera guangdongensis. Next base: position 291,961 of record JBBWWR010000266.1, read on the forward strand.
TGATTAGGATTCGGTTGTTTATTTTCTAAAATAAAATCATTATCTAAAAATTCATTTAAAGAAATATTATCATCCGCGTTATTTTTAAGAATTTCAATTTCTAAATATTTATTTGAGATACTTGAAAATTCATAAAAATAAGAGTCGGGTGTAGTAGGAGAAGAAACATGTTTTTCTTCTAATTCACCCGGAGCGCCCATAAAATTATTAAATTTTGGATATAATAATTCATTGTCCTCTTCCAAATAAGACACAAAGGGGGGACATGAAGATTCATGTTCCTCCATAGGTGAAATGTTCGAAGTTGGAGAAGAATTATTAGAAAATATTTTAATAAATTCTTGATATAATAATTCATCCTCCTCTTTGGAATAAACCACTAAGGGGGCACATGAGGATTCATGTTCCATCCTAAGTGAAATATTCAGGAAGGGGGAAGAATCATTAGAACAAGTAATAATTTCTTCTAAATTTTGGGGAGTAACAACTATGAATTGTGTAAGATCCCTAAAGTTAGAACAAGACGATTGCTCGATGATAAAAGAAGAATAAAAATCCGGATCTAAATAATGATTCTCATAACTCGGGGAAATTTTCAGTAGATCTTGTGCCAAGGAAAATTAATATCCGAGCTGTAAGAAAGATTATTTAAATTTGAAAAAGTAATCTCGTTAAAACTTGAAAAAGTATTTTCATGAATATTAGTTAAATTAAAAAATTTATTTTCATGAAAATATGAAGAAGAATTCATCAAAGTGAGAATAATTATTAATTGCAAAATTATTTTCATAACAAAATTTTTGATAATAATAATAACAATTATCACTATGATGAGGAGCACCACAATAATGACAAGAAATTTGGCTTTTTTTGCGGCTTCCACAAGATTAACTTTGTGTGTAAGCTCTGTAATCTTATCAGCCAATTGAGATAATATTTTTTAAGAACGAAAAAAAATAACTGTTACGTAATAGAAATGAATTTAAAAAGAAAAAGAAAAGAGAATTAAGATAGAGAAGAATTATGATAAAAGTAATAAAATTCGCGCTTTCAAAATATCAACAAAATAAATCCCCGGCAACGGCGCCAAAAACTTGATGATGAATTTATATAGTTTTAAAAATATATCTAAACTATAATCCCGAAATAGGCAAGCGTACCTATCGAAATATAGTATATGAAATTGTCGTATTAGACTCGGGGCCTGTTGAGTACTACTACTCACGCAAATTAATATTATTTTAACGGAAGATAAAAGGAGTGAATTTAAACTATAACTAGAGAATAAACTAAAAGAAATCACTTGATATAGACTCACTTTAAAATAAACCTTTCATAAAAGCTAACTTCTAAATTACCTACTTCTACCGTGGAGGTTCCTAAATTATAAAAGCTAACTTCTAAAAGAAAGCACTTAGGTTGATCGATTAAGACCTCTCGGCCAGTCGAAACCCCTAAGCTTGCCTTATGCGGTGAACCATGTTGTTAGATTGGACTCTAATCCGTAAGATCTGTGTCATCCTCTCTCGAGGAATGCATGTGGCTCCTTCTACCTTTGAGTGATCTACCCGTATCCACAACCTCTCGATAAATGTAGGATACGGATCTAAAATCGAGATCGAATCATTTAAATGAAAGATAGATCGAATCGATAAAAAAAGAGTGGACAAAAAAGAAGATTAATTTATTCTAAAGCTTCACAAGATCAAGTGCTAATAAAATTAGCTACTCATTATCATAAAAGAAGGATACATGAACAAAAAATAAAGACATTCTTTAAAAAAAAGTGGTAGAAATAAAGGTTAACTAAAAAAGTACATAAGGGAAAATGCATGAAAATAGTAAAATGAGCTACTAAAACTGGCTAAGAACTAATCCTAGATGCTCCCCTAGATCCCCTTCAGCACCTGCCTTTTTCTGGATTTTATAGTAAAATTTCTGGAAGGTCACGCCCCTAGGACACGTTGGTGACCTAGGGCATGTACGGCTCAGAAACTGTAGTCTTGAAAACCCGGGAATGTTGGAGAAAAACCGCCAAAAGTCACAGTTTTTCGGGACACGCCCCTAGGTCACGCTCGTGACCTAGGGCGTGTACTGACCCGCTCATCAAACGGCTTGAAGCGGCACAATCTGGCTTCGATTCGGCAGTTTTGAGTAGGTCACGCCCTAGGTCACGCCTATGACATGTGTGCGTTGTAACACCCCCTATCCGTCGCATAGCATATAGAAGTAGGTCCGACCGGGGCGCGACACCATATACCACAGACAGACCGCGTGGTTACTCAATGAAAACCATCCAACCAATCACAACGTCCTACATAGAGCATTCTAGCGGAAGCAGTTTTATAAGTTGCAATTAAAAGAAACCATCACAAAAAGCATGAATGTCCACTAACAAGGCAAATAGGAATGAAGTACATACACAAGTACTAACCTTAAGGCCTTACAAATGGTTTACTCTTATTACATGTTTTCCATACCACGGCACGCAGGCCGGTCATACATGAACAAAAGCAAGTAAACACTCCAATTAGGCCTTCGAGGGCTGGCTTCGCAATTTGGGCTTTAGCCCGCTATTGACCGCTTGGTCCAGCAGCACCTGCAAGCCACAAACCACCGCACGGTGGCAAACAAAAGCAACGGTCAGCAATGCTGACCAAATTATAACGATCCCGCCCCCAATTCGGGGCGGCGATGCTCCTTCCCTACACTTATTAGCATAACCAAGCAGTGTATAAATATACATTTCATCATAAGCGTAGGCTCACACGACCAAACACCCCGTGCACTCAGGGCACATTCTCGGTGATCATGGTCTAAGCCCGCCGACTCACTACCGTCCCCAGGACGGCCAAACAATGAGAATTTTGTCTTCTCGACATGGGTCACGGTAATTAAAACCATAGACCGCCGAAGACCCTCATCTATGCCAACGGTTCTAACCGAATGACATAGAACGGGTACGGTTCCGCCTAACTCATTGCTCACGCCGCAACGTTAGTTTAAAATATATGCGCGGGTCAAACATCTCCCGAGTCCCGTTTCCGTCACACACTTCACATAACCCGGTTATGTTCAAGTTGGCTCCCAGGCCACCAAGTTGGCAAGATCACTGATCCGCCCAGTTTTTCGGGTGCACCTTAGAGTTAATCCCCAAGGCTCCCTGTTGCAATCTACCACGTAGCAAACCCGAAAAACAAACATTCGCACGGAGTCTTCTCCGGCCATTTATGCAATGCAACATCACCGATCCAGACCAACTTGTCCTGGTAGGCTTCACACATCATACCTATATCTATTCTCGATTACGGACTCTACATGTACACAACGGGGACTATTCATGTCTACCCGAAGGAACGCCTCAAACTCACCGCAAACTCGCGAGAGCGGGCTTCCCTATGCAAAAGAAGTAGAGCTCCTAATGCTCAAGTAGAGAATTGTTACCCTAGCATTCTTCCTTGGCACCATGGAAAAGTAAGTGGATGAAAATTACCGCACTCTCTTTGCCTTCGTAGATCCAAAGTCGGCTCGCAATTTGGATCTCTAAAACCCCTCCAACGACTGGATCTAGACTTCTTCTTCCTCCTTCGCTCTCCCTTTTCTCTAGAATTTAGACAGAGAACATGGCAGGAAAAATAAGGGTTCTGAAACCCTTCCCTCGGGTATAACTCTTTCGGGAATAATCATAGCCGTCGGATCCCACTAAAAGGGATGTACGGGCACGATCCAGGTCTGACCTGGACAAATGGGGTTAAACGCCGCATGGTTCACCAATCCAGAGCAAGACACGTCCGCGGCCAATAAATTGTGTCAGGACATTTAGTCAACTCCCGCCAAAAGCCCCAGCGTCAACACTCCGCGTCGACAGAATCAAACATGCCACAATCAGCCCCGCGCTCGACGACCGTCGAACCAACCTCATCGACCGCTGACAGATCGTCGAATGGAGATCTATAGCCCGATCGTCGAACGCAACTCTCTGGCCAAATCGTCGAACGCGCAGCCCGATCGACGAACCCACGGCCCGATCGTCGAACCCATAAAACTGCCTGTTCGACGAACACGCGGCCCGATCGTCGAACCCACGGAAAGCTGGCCCGATCGTCGAACACAGATAGTTGGCCCGATCATCGAATGCAGCATTTTGACCAGATCATCGACCGCTGCTCGACAATCATCGAACCCAGATTTCTGCCTGATCATTTTGCCAGAACTTTGAACCCGACACGCCCTGTGAGACGCCCGTGTCCCAGGCCGTGTCCCCCTGCTAAATTCCAAATTTGGTGCAGATTCGTCACTCGTCGCTCTTTTGAGTTTTGGGGCATTACAGCTCTCCCCCTCTTAAAAAAATTTCGTCCACGAAATTACATAAAGGAAAGATAAGTACAAAATCAAAATTTGTACCTGAGCGGAATAACTCCGGATAGTCGTCAAGCATGGTCTGCTCTCCCTCCCAAGAGAGCTCCTCTCGACCGCAATTGTCCCATAGGACCTTGACAATCCTGATCACTTTTTTCGTAGCCGCTTGACTTTCGAGTCTTTAATCCGCACGGGCTTGACCTTTGTCGTCAACCCATTATCAATCGGCACTTGATCGACCGCGATCACTTGCGAAGGCTCTTGCACCGCCTTCCGTAGAACCAATATATGGAATACATCATGTAGACTACTAAGCTCCACAGATAGCTTCAACTGATAGGCTGCTCCACCAACCCGCTCCAGAACCTCAAATGACCCAAGGTACCTCGGGCTCAGCTTTTTCAATCGCCGCACCCGCGAGACACCCTTGAACGGCATGATCTTCAAGTACACCCAGTCACCCATAGCGAACTCCACGTTCCTGTGCTTGGCATTACAGTACTTCGCTTGCCGGTCCTGAGCAATAAGCAATCTCTCCCAAATGGTTCACACCAACGAAGTAGCATCCTCCACCTCTTGACGCTTGTACAACTTTGACTCACCCGTTTCCAACCAGGACAACGGCGTGCGAAATCTTCTACCATAAAGGGCCTCGAAGGGCGCCATTTGAATACTCGCCTTGTAGCTATTGTTGTACGCAAATTCCACCAAATATAGATGGTCTTCCCATTTCTTTCCAAAGTCCAAGACACACATGCGGAGCATGTCTTCCATAGTACTATTGACCCTCTCGGTCTGCCCATCTGTTTGCAGATGGAAGACTGTGCTGAATTTTAACTTTGTTCCCAACATTTGCTGCACTAGCCTCTAATCATTGGACGTGAACCACCCATCTCGGTCACTCACGATGCTGCGGGGCACACCGTGAAGCCGCACTATATTATCCACATATAACTTTGCCAACTTCTCCACCGGATCATCCTTCCTATGCAGAATGAAATGCAACACCTTCGTTAGCCAATCTACGACCACCCAGATGGCGTCGTTCCCCTTTTGCGACCTTGGCAACCCGTGCACAAAGTCCATAGTGACGTCGTCGAATTTCCACTCTGGAATAGGCAAGGACTTCAGAAATCCTCCAGGCTTTTGGCACTCTGCCTTAACCAAGGCATAAGTTTGGCACTTCGCCACGTAGAGCGCCACATCCTTCTTCAGACCCGGCCACCAAAACAGTTTCTTAACATCACGATACATCTTTGTGCTCCCCGGGTGAATCGAGTACTTGGTATGGTGCGCCTCGTACAACAAATCCACCCGCAAACTGCCCACGCTTGGGATGCAAAGACCACCGTCCTTCCAAAGCAATCCGTCCTCCACAACGAATTGGGAATTTGACCCATCCAGAGCCTCTACCATGAACTGCTTCATATGGTCATCCAAATCCAAAGCTTGCCGAATCCGATCAGCTAGGTCATATTGAACTTCAGTCCGATTCAAGAGTGCTTCAGCACTTGACTGCTTATCTACACAAACAATCTCAAACGCCTCCAACTCCCGAACCAACCGCTCTTCATGGATCAACAGCCAATTGGCTTGAGCTGGGGCCCGGCGACTCAACGCGTCCGCAACCGCATTACCTTTACCAGGCACGTAGTGGATCTTGAATGTATAGTCCCCCAGGAACTCCATCCATCTACGCTATCGCATATTCAGATCTTTCTGATCAATCAAATACTTCAGGCTCTTGTAATAGGGGTAGATATTAGTCTTCACACCGTACAAATAATGTCTCCACAGCTTCAAGGCAAAAATCACGGCCGCTAACTCCAATTCATGGACCGGATAATTCCTCTCGTGCACTTTCAACTGTCTCGAGCCATAAGCTATCACACTTCCATGTTGCAGAAGCACGCAACCCAAACCACTGCCTGAAGCATCACTATAAATCTCAAAACCTTCGGTCCCACTCGGCGAACTCACCATAGGCGTCGTGGTCAACCGACATTTCAACTCCTCAAAAGCTCGCGCGCACTCCGGCGTCCAAACGAACTTCTGCTCCTTCCTCGTCAAAGTAGTGAGAGGTAACGCTATCCGCGAGAAGTTCTCTACTAAGCGCCTATAATAGCCGGCAAGCCCCAGAAAGCTCCGGACTTCCGCTACCATAGAAAGCTCAGGCCACTCCCGTATCGCAACAATCTTCGCCGGATCCACTGCAATATCTTCCCGACTCACTATTTGACCGAGGAACGCCACTAAGGATAATCAAAAGTCGCACTTCGAGAACTTGGCGTACAATTGATTCATTCTTAGCGTCTCCAAAACCAAAGGAAGATGCCTGAAGTGATCTTCCTCACTCTGCGAGTACACCAAAATATCGTCGATGAAGACGATCACAAAATGGTGCAAGTACTCCCTGAATGTCCTGTTCATCAAATCCATGAATACTGACGGCGCATTAGTTAGCCCAAACGTCATGACTGTAAACTCGTAATGCCCGTATCTCGTACTGAATGTTGTCTTCGGGATATCACTCTCCCTTATTCATAGTTGATAGTACCCGGACTTGAGATCCAACTTTGAGTACACCGTCGCCCCGACTACCTGATCGAATAGATCATCAATCCGGGGGATCGGGTACTTGTTCTTTTCCGTCAAATTGTTGAGCTCCCGATAATCAATACCTAGCCTCAAGCTTTCGTCCTTCTTCTTAACAAAGAGGACCGGTGCGCTCCAAGGCGACGAACTTGAATGCACAAACCCTTGCTCCAACAACTCTTGAAGTTGCCCCTTCAGCTCCGCCATCTCCTTAGGCGCTAACCGATACGAAGAGCATATGACCGGTTTGGCATCACACCAAACCACCTTAACCAACTGAAGAGCAGGCACCAACGCCATGCTCGACCCCTTTCAAGCCCGTAAAAGTCGTCTCACGACTTGCTCCCAGCTTGACTTTCTTGTTACCACAATAAATATAGGCTCGCTACTCCGAGAGCCAGTCCATGCCAAATATTACATCGAACTCCTCCAGCGGCAGTAGTGACATTAGCAAATGGAACTCCTGACTCCCAATCCAAACCTAAGCGCAACAAATTCTACCCGTACACATTGAGCACCATTGGACCATAATGCATCCAATTTGTCTCTTACCATCGAAGGAGGTACTCCGACGCGCAATATAATTCCTAAATAAAGGAATGCGCAGCTCCCTAAATGAACGGTGCTCTCGCCAGATAAACTAAAATCCGAACAAAGCTTAGCACAAGTAGTTCTAAGCTAACATGCACAAGGGCCACAAGTATTTAAGGCAAAACTATCTTTAAATCATACCTATCCTCACGACGGCGTGCTTCCCCCCGGGCTTTAGGCACCCACGGGCATAATGCCCCGGCTCCCCACAGTTGTAACATGCGCCCGGGGTTTGGCCTATAGCTGCCCACGGAGCACCTAAAGGAGGGACTAGACCCAAAGTTCTAGCCTTCTTATACCACCTTCGATATCCAGACTTTTAGCTGTTCGGCACTTTGAACGTCGTTTCCTTTGCACTAAACTCCTCAAATACTCCTGACATAACTTTCTTTAACTTCTGAGCACCATTCCGATAGTCTCGGGCAAAGTGCCCTTCCTTGCCACAGTTAAAACAACCATATGGAGCCTGACCAGTAGATATTTTAGGCTTCTTGTTCCTCCTCCTTCGGTATGCAGACTTTGCAGAATCTGGAGAGTCTAGTACACTGAACTCCGACGTCCGATTGACTTTTTCCAAATCTATTTCCAAAGATCTAGTCGATTCCACAAAGGCTCGGAATCCCAATAATTTTGGTCCTAGCAGCAGAACTCGCAATTCGCCGCGCAGGCCATTATAAAACCTATCAACCATCGACTGCTCGCTCTCCACTTCAGAGCCCGGGTAGCGTCTTATCAACAGAAATTCTTGCAAATATTCCTCGACTGAGTGCGTACCCTACACTAAGAGCATGTTCAACTGCTGCCCCAAAGGTCCTATAAATGTCGTTTGCTCCATCACATCACCCGACGTTGGAATAATAGGGGACTGCACACGTCTTTTATTTTGTGCTCCAATCGCAGCGAACACTGCTTCCACCACCATTATTATGGTTTCAGCGGAGGGAAGGGTTGCAGGCACGTCACCAGGTGCACTATAATCCTCAGAAACTGGATATGTCGACGGCCCAGCACCACTTCTGGTCACCTATAGTGGTACAAAATACCGTTAAGCGACCAAATAAAATTGCAAACAGCAATCATAGGAAAACGCAGGTTCCCGAAACACGTGTATTTTCATTCCTAAGTGGTCATTCATGGGTTCTTTTGTTGTTATAACGATGACGTACACACATGTGCTCACCACCCCTTAAAATGAATTCACCCACGAATTCATGTTAAGTCTGACCAAAACCAGTAGTCTGATACCAAATTGTAACACCCCCTATCCGTCGCATAGCATATAGCAGTAGGTTCGGCCGGGGCCCGATGCCATATACCACAGACAGACCGGGTCGTTACTCAATGGAAACCATCCAACCAATCACAATGTCCTAGACAGAGCATTGTAGCGGAAGCAGTTTTATAAGTTACAATTAAAAGAACCCAGCAGAAAAAGCATGAATGTCCACTAACAAGCCAAATAGGAATGAAGTACATACACAAGTACTGACCTTAAGGCCTTACAAATGGTTAACTCTTATTACATGTTTTCCATACCACGGCACGCAGGCCGGTCATACATGAACAAAAGCAAGTAAATACTCCAATTAGGCATTTGAGGGCCGGCTTCGCAATTTGGGCTTTAGCCCGCTATTGACTGCTTGGTCTAGCAGCACCTGCAAGCAACAAACCACCGCACGGTGGCAAATAAAAGCAACGGTCAGCAATGCTGACCAAATTATAACGATCTCGCCCCCAATTCGGGCAGCGATGCTCCTTCCCTGCACTTATTAGCATAACCAAGCAGTGTATAAATATACATTTCATCACAGGCGTAGGCTCAAATGGCCACACACCCCGTGCACTCAGGGCACATTCTCGGTGATCACGGTCTAAGCCCGCCGACTCACCACCGTCCCCAGGATGGCCAAACAATGAGCATTTTGTCTTCCCGGCATGGGTCATGGTAATTAGAACCATAGACCGCCAAAGACCCTCATCTATGCCAACGGTCCTAACCGAACGACATAGAACGGGTACGGTTCCGCCTAACCCGTTGCTCACGCCGCAACGTTAGTTTAAAATATATGCGCGGGTTAAACATCTCCCGATATCCGTTTCCGTCACACACTTCACATAACCCGGTTATGTTCAAGGTGGCTCCCAGGCCACCAAGTTGGCAAGATCACGCATCCGCCCAGTTTTTCGGGTGCACCTTAGGGTTAATCCCCAAGGCTCCCTGTTGCAATCTACCACGTAGCAAACCCGAAAAACAAACATTTACACGGAGTCTTCTCCGACCATTTATGCAATGCAACATCACCGATCCAGACCAACTTGTCCGGGTAGGCTTCACACATCATTCCTATATCTGTTCTCGATTACGGACCCTACATGTACACAATAGGGACTATTCATGTCTACCTGAAGGAACGCCTCAAACTCACCGCAAACTCGCGAGAGCGGGCTTCCTATGCAAAAGAAGTAGAGCTTCACATGCTCAAGTAGAGAATCGTTACTCTAGCTTTCTTCCTTGGCGCCATGGAAAAGTAAGCAGATGAAAAGCACCGCACTCTCTTTGCCTTCGTAGATCCGAAGTCGGGTCTCGATTTGGAGCTCTAAAACCCCTCCAACGACTGGATCTATACTTCTACTTCCTCCTTCGCTCTCCCTTCTCTCTAGAATTTAGACAGAGAACACTGCAGGAAAAATAAGGGTTCTGAAACCCTTCTCTCGGGTATAACTCTTTCGGGAATAACCACAGCCGTCGGATCCCTCTAAAAGGGATGTACGGGCAGGATCCAGGTCTGACCTGGACAAATGGGGTTAAATGCCGCATGGTTCACCAATCCGGAGCAAGACACGTCCGCGACCAATAAATTGTGTCAGGACATTTAGTCAACTCCCGCCAAAAACCCCAGCGTCAACACTCCGCGTCGACAGAATAAAACACGCCACAATCAGCCCCGCGCTCGACGATCGTCGAACCAAGATCGTCGACCGCTGACAGATCGTCGAACAGAGATCTATAGCCCGATCGTCGAACGCAACTCTCTGGCCAAATCGTCGAACGCGCGACCCGATCGTCGAACCCACGGCCCGATCGTCGAACCTAGAAAACTGCATGTTCGACGAACACGCGGCCCGATCGTCGAACCCACGGAAAGCTGGCCCGATTGTCGAACACAGATAGTTGGCCAGATCGTCGAACGTAGAATTGTGACCAGATCGTCGACCACTGCTCGACGATCGTCGAACCCAGATTTCTGCCTGATCATTTTGCCAGAACTTTGAACTACCCCGACACGCCCGTATCCCAGGCCGTGTATCCCTGCCAAATTCCAAATTTGGTACAGATTCATCACCCGTCGCTCTTTTGAGTTTTGGGGCGTTACATGCGTGTACTTAGAAAAACTCCTAGAATTGCTCACGGAAGTTTTCTGCAGAAAATTATACTTTTGCCCGAGACAAGCCCTATTATCACGCCCTATAAGGGCGTGACTTGCAGGCGTGTACATGTGAAACTCTCCAGATTTGTAGAGGACATCGTCCTCTTTCCGTTGACTTATTGCACGTCCCGTAACTCTTCCTGTTTTGAAAGTTATGACCATTTGAAGTTCAGCTATCTGTGGCCAAAAATGTTAATTTTCTCCACAATGTTTCAGATCATTGTCATGGACTTGAAATTGATATTTAGAGCCCATATTGACCTGAAATATAAAAATAAACAAATTACAATATATATTAATATAAAGACAAATAAAATGTACTATTTATTTATAAAAAACCAACTAAAATAACTATATAAATTGACATATCACCACATCGAGTCACCTATATGTGTAAAAGACACACTGTAGCTACTGTGCAAAAGCAACATCTACATTATAGGAACGCGCAGCTTCGTTAAACAGGTGTATTTACATTCCTTATTTGACCTTCTTGAGTTCATTTATGTATTATAACGGGTCGCACGTACACCTGCTCGACACCCCTCAAAAGAAGTCAAAGGAGTAAGGCCAAGACACTATGATACCAAATTATCACACCTCCATCCGTTACATGACATATAATAGAGGGCACTGCCGGGGACCCACACCATATGCCACAAATAGGCGGCGGGGTTACAGGTTAATATCAATGACTAGTACACATATCATAACTCAGAACATTCTAGCGGAAGCATTAGGGGTTGATACTAAACTTATCGTACATGAATGTCCACTATATATAAACAAACTCATTTATATATCTAACAGGAATGTATACAAAATACATAAAATGTTTGGCCTTAAGGCCTTATAGTTATCCTTCACAAGTGTGGTTTACATACATCGGCACGCAGGCCGGCCACACATGAAAATAGTACATCTTTTCTTCATTCAAAATTCGAGGGCCACCATAGCAGTGGCATGGGCTTCAGCCCATGATTTCCCACTCGGCTCTCCAGCACCTGCATGGGGATAATCCACCGGAAAGGTGGTAAACAAAGAGATTGTCAACATTCAGCTGACCAATTTATAAGGACATTATCCCTTTCCCGGGGCTGTGGTATTCCTTCCCTAAAGGCATAGAATTTTCAAAAGCAAATATATCACAAAACGTGCACTCACGCACAGTCAATATATCATAAACATCGACCTCACGGCCCGACGCTCCGTGCACTCAGGGCACATTATCTGTGTACCCGAAAACCCGGGTACCACCACCATTCTCAGGTCCCAGACCCAATGGTAAACATTGAGCATTCAAGTTCCACGGCCCATGGTAGGAGACTTTAGTCTTGATGGTGAACAACGCAAGACTCTCATTATGGGATCCTAACGAAGCCAATAACTTAGGCACTCAAGTTAGAAAACAATAACGCTGATACAGTTCGACACTTTCCCGTTGCTCAAATATCCAGTTCAATGTCTAGACTGGCGCGGGTCGGCTTCCCCTAGTCCATTCGGCTCACTGTCCTTTAAGAGGCCATTGCTCACAATAGCCACACTGTCCTCCAAGGACTGGCCTTCAGAATCACAGGTTAGCTAGGAGCTATCGCCCATGACAACTACTATCACCTGGCGTTAGCGACAGAACACCTTTCTATATACAGCCCCAACCATATATGGACCAAATGTCCATAAAACCTTGCAGCCACCTGCAGTGCCAGAAATAGTGGACTTTAATCACATATAACACATGAATTTTTAGGGTATTTTCCTGGAACTCCATTCCAGTACTTTCTGTTACTCCACGTCACTGGAAAAACCCACCGACTCCACCAAATACTCGTTTATACACGGAGAATTCTCCGGTGCGCAAAATAAAGAATCACCAATCCAGACCAACCTGTCTAGATGAGCTTCACACAACATGCCTATTCCATACAACATATTTTTGGATCTATATGCAAGACGTATTGGGGATTTCATGAATCAACCCATCAGAAATCCCTTAAGACTCCACCTTTTCGTGGGGGATTCCATGAATATGCCAAAATATGGACTTCACATGTCCAAGGAGGAAGATCGTTACCCTTTGCATTTTTTTGGAGTCATGGCAAAGCTTTTCTACACGGATGGAAATGATCGCCTCACTTTCCCCTTCGCAATTCTAGCATCGGCTCTTGATTCCAGCCACAAGATCTTCTCCAGGAACTTCAAGTTCCACCCAAACCATAGCACCAGCCAAGAGTTCTCTGCTCTAGAACTCGGGAAGTAATGAAGAGAGAGAGAGGAAAGAAAATAATCATTTCCTCAGTCCCTGCCCTCTGCATATGTGGTCTCGAGTTTTCCCCAGCCATAAGATCTCTTCTCATCAAAACAAAGCAACGGCTCGGGTTTAAGCTAACAAAGTCAACAACCGCTCAGTGGCCGCACACCAGCCACCTGACACGAGTTGCCACTCGTGATATCTTATTTCGACAATTTGCCGAAAGGACTCAATTTCATCGAACACAATTCGTCGAACAGGAGTGAGTCTATCAAACTGGCTTAAGTACGTCAAACGGGTCCTAACACTTGACTGAGGCATTTTCGTCGACCTCTACTTGACGTTTACGTCGAGCTGTGCTTGACGCTTTCGTCGAGCTCCGCTCGACGCTTTTGTCGAGCTCCGCTCGACGCTTTTGTCGAGCTCAGGTCGACTTTTTAGCCTGTTACCCGCTACTCCTTTTATGGTGTTACCATATACGATAGCTCTAACAAAACTAGCGTCGCCTAAAGCCGCAAGCACCCCCAATCGAGAATACAGAAAACACCAAATGGTTTTCTATTCAGGCAATTGCTAATCCTCTGATATGTTGGATTGGAGAAGGAGTGCAAGGCCTTGTCCTCGGGCATGTTGGGAGACATTTTATAAGAAGATGCGGCGGAACGAGAGTGATGTATTGGGAAAAAGAAGGAGCTTGAACGAAGAAGATAGAGGATTTTTAGGTTGGTGGTGGAAGAAGAACATATTTTAAAGTTGATGATGAGACATGAGAGGAAAAACCTATTTAAGGAAGTTTTTCACGGGACACGCCCATTAGTCATGCTCGTGACTGGGGGCGTGTTACATTAATTCAACTGATTTTGCACATCTCACAAAATATCATGTATCACAGTAAAACTATTTTTTGGGGTAAACGCCCATGGGTCACGGCCCTGGCTCGAGGGCGTGAAAATTTAAAAATCGAGTCCAGTATGAAAAGCACGGGCATGTCGTCATCGGTCATGTGACTGATTGTTTGGATCTCTAGGGTGATTTCTCAAACCGATCAAATTAGAATCTACATATCGAGCTATGCAAATCTACCATTGTTATACCCGTGACCAATGAAGGTCACACTCGTATCAAGGACAAAAGATGGACAAATTATTTCATTCGAGATTGAAAAACTTAATTAAAATTCCAAGATATACACGCCCTCCTATCATGCCCGTGACCGGGGCATGTAAATATTTTGCCCCCCCCCCCCCCCCCCCCCCCCCCCCCCCCCCTCAAATTTTTTTGATAGAAAAGTTGGTTAACAATTTTTGCATAAAAATATAACAAAAGTAACATATTTTAACCATTGATCAAACTTTTGGACTAGCATGTCTTCCTGACCGTCGTTCATTGAATCGCTTTCAAACCTATAAACACTTAATCAAATAATAAGAGAAAAATTATAAACCTTAATTTAGCCTTTTTGTTATATATTTTTTCCTCTTTTCTTTTTCATAAAAATAGAAATGAAAGCTAACGACGATAAGCTTGGGATGCCTCCCAAGAGTGCTTTTGTTGTCGCGCACTACCTTGTTTTCAACTTATCATCAAATGATGATAAGGGCTTTAGAAATTTTTGGGTGGCTGTGGTGGATGCATTATTACTAATATTTGGATATCTTAATAAAAAGAGAAGTGTACCCTCACCTACATCAAAAATAGAGCATGTCGCGGCCAAAAATGGATGTCCATTGAAAAGGGGTATCCTGTCATCTACATCCATATCGAGAATAACGAAGTCTACTAGTAAAAGAGATTTGTCAATTTCGATCGGAACGTCATGAATTACCTCCATAGGGTTTGCTACGGAACGATAACAAATTTTAAAGTGATACTTGTGGAAACGGGCACCCCTAAAATAAGTTTGTGGGCAAGAATAGAGGGGAGAATATTAACACTTGCGCCAAGGTCAGCAAAGGCATCTGAAAGGTGAGTTTACCCTATAGTACATGGAATATTAAAATGAACATTATAATATGTATTGCACTTCACCGAATGAGCCGGATAGGGAAAATGAAGCGGAAAAAATTGAAGAGTAGGGGCAGATGTAGACTTCAAAATTTCAATTTCATAATGAACTCCTAAATCATTGACAGGGGTAACTACCAAGTCATTTGTTGGGGCATGCGGTGGCGTATTGGCAAGATCAGTGACTGTTAGTATTAATTTCCCTACTTGATTTTCTAGACTGTGTAAAGTACCATGGAGATTTTGAATATCCGAATTATTTTTAGTGAAATATTTATTCATCACATCCAAGAGAGAGGTTGGTTTAGGAGCTTGTGGAGGAAACGAGTTTGCAGGGAAAGAAAGAGTGTTTGGTGGGTTACCCATATTACCCTGATTTCACCAAGACAAATTGGGGTTATTTGTCCAACCTTGATAATATGTTTTATCATAGTTGTCGTTATTTGAGTTAAAAGGAGGCCGATTGGGATTACCTATGTAATCCAATTGCTCTACTTGTTCTATCGCATTATGAGTAGACTCCAAAGTAGGTGTTGATGGTGTAGCAGACATCCCATCCAATTTCTTGATGAGTCACTTAATCTTGAGGCATAAGTTAGAAATAGTATCAATTTCATGCATCCCGACTACTTTATTTCAATGAGACTTGGGGGTACTCCATTGAAAGGCACTCATGGTAATTCCTTCTATAAGCACTTGCCCGGCAGCTGTGATTTTGTTATTCAATGTTCCACCGGTGGCAACATCAATATGTTGTCTTGTTTGAGTGTTAAGGCCATTATAAAAAGTTTGGACTTGCAACCAATCAGGAATTTCATGTTGGGGACACTGACAAAGTAACTCCTTAAATCTCTCCCTAGCATTATATACCATTTATAAATTAGTTTGGGAGAAATACGTAATATGATTATGTAACTTAGCAGTTTTTGATGGCGGATAATATTTAGTAAGAAATTGTTCCATCATCTATGCCCAATTGATGGTAGATCCTCTTGGAAGAGAACACAACCATTGTTTCGCCTTAGTACACAAAGTAAAAGCAAAAAACCTAAGTTGTATCGCATCATCTATAACTCTGTTAATTTTTAAAGTATCAAATATCTCTAAAAGCTAGCAATATGTGCATTGGATTCACATCTTGAAGACCAAAAAAATTCATGTATTGATGTACCATTTAAATAATACTTTGCTTCAACTCAAAATTATTGTTCGGAATAGCAGGTCAAACAATACTTGATTGAACATCATCAAAATTCGGCTGGGCATAATAGGACATAGTCCTTTGTTCGACAATATTCTACTATCCACTACTAAAAGAAGAGATAGTAGAAGAAGGAGATGAAGGTAAAGAAAAAGAAGTGTCCAATACGAATTCTTCTACCAAATCTTGAGAATTGAGTTAATGGATTCGTAAGTGTCTCCATAAGGCATGCTTAATTTCTGGATTCAAGTCAAATAGATTTGACGGATTCCTTTGTGTCAAACACTAAAGAAAACAAAATTAAGATAAAACAAAAAAAAAGAAAAAATCAAATTATTTTTTCAGAAATGAATATTGATTTTTTTCTTTTTATATAAAAAATGACAAAATTAATAGGACCTTGTTTTCAAAATATTAACAAAAAGAGTCTCCGGTAACGACACCAAAAACTTGATTTGTAATTGTGGTGTAACTACAATTGTGTGTAACTGGTGAATTAGTGTGTGATGTAGCTATGATTAACTATATTTTGGAAAGGCAAGTGCACCTACAATTACAGAGTATAGAATCAAGTGTCGTATTTTCCTGGGTATGTCAATTACTTGTACTCACAAGGAATAGCTAGAATTTTAACTTAACAAAAGAGTGGTTGATTTGCTAAAAGAGAAAAAGTGTGATTAAACACTATTGAGATAAATTCGACGAGGAAAAGACTACCACTTGATCAAGAATCCCGTTAGCTAAAATAAACTTTGATTATAAGATAAAAGTGCAAGATTCTAAATAATTTTTCTTCGGCCATGGAGGCTCCAAAATTTTGTTAAAGACTCTTTCAAGAATACGGTAAAATCCAGCATTAGGTGAAATGATTAAGACCCCTCGGCCAGTCGATCCCTCTATGCTTGCTTTCGATAGTGAACCCCACGATTGAGTTTGACCCTAATCTGGAAGATGTAAGCTATCCTCTATTGAGGATTACATGACAACCCCTTTTGTCTTTGAATGATTTCGTCATACCCACAACCTCTCTGTAAAAACCTAGGATACAGATCTATGATCAAACACTATATGGATTCGTTTAAATGATCTCCTCATATACACAACCTCTCCATAAAATCTAGGATACGGATCTTGGATCTGACTTGCTACACTAGAATTCGAACAAATAAACATCAAAGAAAACACGAAGCAAATTAAAATAGAAAGCCTTGCTAGATATTGAAAGGAAAACCAAAGATCATTTCATTCCAAAGTTTATCACGATCAAGTGATAATGGAAATTTAGTTATTAATCACGATGGAAAACCACATAAAAGTGATAAAAGACATGATTACTACAAATAAGAAAGATTTAATAACCGAAGTACAAAGCTCAACTACAACTAGGAAAGGAAATTAAGTAAGATAAACAATGAACTTAAAATTACAAAAGGAAAAACAATACAAAATTACATAATTTCTCCACCAATATCTCCCTTCTCAGTTAAACGAGAAGAATGGTATTTATAAGAATTTTTGTGTTGGAGTCACGCCCCAAGATCACGCCTGTGAGTAGGGCGTCTAAGGTATGGAATCGATGACTTGAAAGCCCAATAAATGTTGGGAAGCCAAACTGCCAAAATTCTCTTCATTTAAGATCACTCTCCCTGGTCAAGCCTGTGACAGGGCGTGTTGCGAACTGGTCTTAAAACAGCGGGAAAATGGCTCGATCTAGAGTGATAGTGGCAATTGCTGAAGAAGTCATGCTAATGGTTCATGCTCGTGACCAATGCATGACTGCTTGAAATGATCAACGGTGGAAACTAACTTTCATAACTCTGAAGCATGGCTGGGATCTAGATGGCACAACCTCTTTGTCATATCTTTGACAAAGGCGTGTAAATTTAAACTGACATTGCAATCAATTCTCAACAACGGACACTCCCACTGCTCATGACCTTGACCACGACCTATAATATTAATCTGATGTGGATACAACTTTCCTGTAGTGGAGGCAGGACACATTCCGTGACTGCGGTCAAGCCCATAGGTCATGCATATGACCAGGGCATGTAATACTTGATTTTACAAAAAAGCTTCAAAACTTTGCCCTGATAACACTAATGTGCTCCAAAATCATATTGTAGCTCATAATTACCTGAATTTCAGAAAGAAGCTAATTAGGAACTCAAAATGATAAAATATAATTAAAACTCGAGAAATTAATGAATAAAATCTAAAGTAAAAGTAAGACAAAATAAGTATTATCTGTAGGCTTAGGTTTATGGTGTGGATAATCACGGATAAATATAACGAGTAATCACACCTAAACCTAATGTGAGCTTGCATAAAATAATCCAAACTAACAACAACAGCTTAATAAGAATATAGCCTATTTCCCAAACACATTTTTTTCTCAAATTATTTTTCAACTTTGTTTCGTATCTTATCTTTTGATTATTATTTTCCTTCCGTTCAAGATTTTTAACATGTTTATAATTTACCAAAAGGGAGAAAAAATCAGCTTTTTTACTTTCAAAAAAAATAGCTACCAAAGAAATACTTAACGATAACAAATCAATCAAAAAGTCATTCTTAAATAAGTATTTTTGCGCTCGTACTTAGGTGTGATTAGAGGTGATTTTTAGGACTTGGAGAAATTTTTGTTGGAGCTACAATAATGAAAGTCTCTATTTCAAGGCTAGCTAGACAGCTAGAGGGGGGTGAATAATTTTTTTTTCTCTATTTAAATTTTCCCGCTTGTTTGCAGATTTCTGTGGTTGGTTATTAGGTTAGTTTTTAGCTTTCAAGATCAATCATATAAGACACAACAATTTATAGTGGTTCCCCAATCTTGGGTACATCCACTGACCCTCTGCTCCTATGTAACAGTGTGTTAGACTCGGCTCTCCCTCCAGAACTCAACTCCTTACGAGCTTACAACACAGATCCTGTAGGACCTCACATGTCACACAGACCTAACACTTAGGCACTAAGCAAAGCCCAAGTCACAAAGACCATTCACCCAGCACTAAGCCAAACCCATGTCACAAAGACCTTACCCTTAATAATATAGGCTTACAACTACAGACTCACAAAGAATCTTTACCGAAGAATAAAAAGGTGAATGATTAGACACCAGAGCAAGAACTTTGTGTCTTCTTCTTCCTGGACGGAGCAGATATCAATCCAAGCTTTGGTTGTTGAAGATAATGAAGTAGGAAGTAGATTCTTTCTTCAAACAACTTCCTTTTCTCTGCAGAGCTTGATGATCTGCTCCCTCAGAATCTCTTCTGAACCTACTGTTGCAGATGGTGATTTCTTCAACTATCTCTTTCCTCACCTAGGTTTTCTGTGCAGAACAGCTTCTTCAGGCTCAACAAAAATGGCGATGAAGAAGATGAAGTTCGGCTGCACTTTTCATTTTCAAAAAACCTGGACATGGATTCGATTCCGCTCTGGACATTTTGCTTCTTTTTATTCTCTGAATGTCAATTGAGCAGTGGGCCCCACCACTAGGATTGATGGTTGAGATTGAGCCATTCAGCGCATGTTTTCCATTTAATCTTGATTCAATGGCTCTTTGTTGTGTGTGGGCCCCAACACTTAATGATGAAAATATTTCTTGGAAAGTGCACAAGATGATAACAACTGGCCACCAACGTCTCTGGCAGCATTTCCGCAACATTTGAATTTTGGTTGAATTTTTTACTTTGCTGACGTCAGCATGACTCAGCATCTCTGGACTTGGACAAAATTCAAGAATTAGAACCAAAGGCATTGAGTGTGTAATCATCACTTAATGCCACAACACTTAGACAAAATTTTATCTGTTTAGGAGGTGAGCTAAACGAACGCTGAGCTCTGTTTGACGAACGACAAGCTCAGTTCGAAGAAGGACTAAATTCAGTTTGAATAACTTTAGATTTAGTTCGATGACAACTAACTTCAGTTCGACGAAAAAGTAAATTCAATTCGACGAACTCTACACTCAGTTCAATGAAAGATAAGCTCAGTTTGACGAAGCTAAGCTCGACGAAAGACAATCTATCCACACATTTGGGCATAGCCAATTTTTTTTCTTCAAGGCATTTAGTGCGTTGAGATCATCGAGAGCGTTGAGTGAGCTTGCCTCATTCAATGCTATTTGTCTTACAAAAATATTTCAGTCCCTTAGTGTTGAGAGAGTAAGCTCCACTCAACGCCAAACTACTTAACAGAATTTTTCTATTATCTGGCGTTGAGTGAGTAAGCTACACTCAACGCATGTGGACTTAGTGAAAAATTTGCCCAACTTTTTTGTGGTGTTGACTAGCACAACAACACTCAACTCTAAAAGTTGTATAACATTTAGTTAGTAGACCACACTCAATGCATGTAGACTTAGCCACATTTTCAGCCAATTTCTCTAGGCTTTGACTGACTCAGCCTAACTCACAGTCTTATTATTGTATGGTGTTGAGTGAGTAGACAACACTCAATGCATTTGTACTTAGCCATATTTTTGGCTATCTAACAATTAGGCTGAGATAGACTCAATGCTATTTGTTATATGCGTTGAGTGAGCTGTTCTCACTCAACGCCTATGGACTTAGCCAAAATTCTAGCTAGATAAAAATGAAACCTTACCTCTGGCGTCGAGTGAGCTTGCTCCACTAAATGCCTTTGGACTTAGTCGATTTTTGTTATGTCCAGGAACTACTTATTGTGTCCTCTTATCCAAACAATATAAAATGGACTAACCTGCACTCAAAACCTCAAATACACATCAAATATATTTGATGTTCGTGACATTGACCTGTTTGACTTCTCACAAATTTGGGACATTGGGAACAATGTACCCAACAATCTCCCCTATTTGAAGAAGTCAAAACCCTTATCAAAATAGTTTTCTTTCCATGGTCAATGACACACACAACCTATACAGCCAAATAAATATTTGAAATAGCTGACAGGCTATAAGGAAGTGTACCTAGGTTCCTGCCTGTATGGAGAGAATCACCTACTCCCCCAGTTTTGCTGAAATGTGTTTGTCCTTTCTTGAGTGACACATGTCCTTCTCTGGAAGAATGGATATGTACTTCTTTCCCCTTTGCCATCTCTCCCCCTTGCCATGTCTCCCTCTTGCTATGACCTTCTCTCTTTTCTCCCCTTTTTGACTTCTATAGAATAGGAAGATAGGGGTTGTCCCTTCTAGAATAACTACTACTGCTCAGTAGAAGTATCAGTGAACTGATACCTCTAGGGAGTCTTCATCTCCAGCAAGAGGAACAATACTTGCATTAAAAAAATAATTCAAAAGGGAGTGCCTAAAGCTAGGACAAGTTCAATATACCCAACTCAAATTTGAGGGTGTTGAACTTTGCTTCATCTAATGGATTAGTGAAGTAATCATCCACTTTCTTGTCTGTGGGGAAAAACTCAAGACTGATGTCTTTTTTCTCCACATGCTACCTAATAAAATGATATCTAATTTCTTACGCTTAGTCCTGCTATATGAGAAAGGATTCCTAGCAATAGAAATAGCACTTATAGAATCACAGTAGGGAGGAGTTCTAGTTACCTAAAGATTGTAATCGTGGAGGTGATGTTGGATCCACAACAGTTGAGTAAAGCAATTGCCTGCTAATATTTACTCTAACTCAGTTGTGGATATATCCACACTAGTTTGCTTCTTGCTACTCCAAGAAACTAGCCTTCTTCCTTTGAACTCACAGGTTCTATTAGTGCTTTTCCAGTCTTCTTTTCAGCCTACAAAATCTGCATCTAAAAATCCTGTTAGATCAAAATCCCTACTTCTAGGGTACCATAGGACAACATCTAGTGTGCCCTTAAGATACCTCAAGATTCTCTTTGCAGTAGAGTAATGAGATTCTTTAGGGCAGGCCTGATAACTTGCATCGACATATGTGGCATAAATGATGTCAGGCCTACTAGCAGTCAGGTAAAGAAGTGAGCTAATTATCCCTCTATACAAAGACTCATCAATAGGTTTCCCTAACCCATCTTTGCATATAAGCATACTTGACCCCATGGGAGTTCTCATGGTGGAGTCATTCTCCATACCATATTTTTTGATTAGCTCCCTCGTGAACTTGGACTCGTATATGGACAAGCTATCATCACTTTGTCCTACTTGGAGTCCCAAGAAGAACTCAAGCTCACCCATGCAGCTCATTTCAAACTTCCCTTGCATAAGTTTAGCAATCTTCATGCAAAGGTTATCATCAGTAGATCCAAATTTAATGTCATCGACATATATCTGTACTAGGATAAGCTTGCCCTTTTATTCCCTTAGGAATAGGGTCTTGTCAATCTTCCCCCTTTAGAATTTGTCCTCAATGAGAAAGCTGGACAAGGTTTCATACCAAGCCCTAGGGGCTTTCTTTAGCCCATATAGATTTTTCCTAAGCTTATTTACAAAATTAGGAGAATTAGTATCTACAAATCCTAGTGGCTGATCCACATATACTTCCTCTTTTAGGTCCCTATTCAGGAATGCTGACTTGACATCCAACTGGTAGACTTTGAATCCCTGATAGGTCGCAAATGCAAGGAATATCCTTATTGCTTCCAATCTGGCCACTGGGGCAAAGGTCTGGTCAAAGTCTATGCCCTCTTCTTATCTGTAGCCTTTAGCCACCAGTCTAGCCTTATTCTTAACAATAATGCAATTTTTATCCAACCTATTTCTGTAGATCCACTTGGTCCCTCTAACATTTTGTCCTTGTGGTCTGGGAAGCAACTTCCGTACCTTATATCTCTTAAATTGGTCCAGTTCCCTACATTGCTCCAATCCAGAACTAGTACTTGATTGCTTCTTCAAACTTTTTGGGCTCTTCTTGAGACAAAAAGCTTGAGTTGAGAGCTGTATTCATGCTCCTTCTTCTGGTCTGGACTCCATAATTTGCATAACCAATGATTTGGTGCGGTGGATGGTCCCTTAAATGCCTGGTAGCTAGAGGCAGTCTAGTTGTAGCTTGCTGATCTTTAGCGTTTTCAGCTAGTTAGTCTTCATTTTCTTCAGGTATGTCTTTCCCTTCTCTTGGAATAGGCAGTCCATCATCATTATCATGGACTGTGGTGGTAGCTTCCTGAATGGTCAGCTTGTCCATCATCTGCTCTATACCTACAATACTATAAGAGGAGGGGATTGGCAGCTCACAGTTAACCATGTTGCATTCATCAAAACAACATGCATGGACTCTTCAACAAATTGGCTAATTAAATTGTAGCTTCTATATGCCTTAATTGAGTGTTGTACCCAGCAAAGATCCCTTCATGGGACTTGGCAGCAAACTTAGTTAAATGGACTTTCCATTATTGTGCAAATAGCGCTTGTAGCCAAAGATCCTAAAATAGCTCAGGTTTGGTTTTTTTCCCTTCAAGATCTCATAGGGAGTCTTCTTGTGGCTCTTGGTGATAAAAGTCATATTAAGGACATAGCATGCAGTGTTAACTGCCTCATCCCGGAAGTATTCCGGGAGGGATGAGTAACCTAACAATGTTCTACCAGCCTCTATGAGAGTCCTATTTTTCCTCTCAGCAATTCCATTTCGATGGGGTGTTATAGGAGAGTAAAACTCTTGATGAACCCCTTGATCTTCACAAAACATTATCATACACTCAGACTGAAATGCAGTCCCATGGTCACTTCTGATTTTGACAACAGTGTTGTTGAATTCATTCTGAATTTGCTTGACAAATGTCTGAAAGACTTCAGGTGTTTCAGATTTCTTCCTTAGAAAGACCACCCAGACAAATTTGGAAAAGTCATCAACAACCAAGGGTATACACTTTCCTACCTAGTCTTTTAATTGGCATAGGACCAAACAGATCCATATGAAAGAGGTATAAGCACCTCACTAAGTCTTTGGTGTCAATGCTCTTAAAGGAGGTTTTAGTCTGTTTTCCATTTTGGCAGGCAGAACAGATAACCTCCTTAGTGCATATAGACTTAGTCCTATTCCTAACCAGCTCATTGCTGAGTAGCTTGCCTATGGTCCTATAATTTAGATGGGTTAGCCTCTTGTGCCACTAGACATAGGAAGAGGCTTTCTCATCTACAACTAGGCATACATGTGAGTCTTTGCTAGAGCATAGGAAATCTAAACATTACATATTTCCACTCCTAGTGCATATTAAGATGACCTCTTGATCACTTAACCTCCTAATTTGACACTCCTCCTTGTCGAATACTATGTCATAGCCAAGATCACAGAGTTGGCTATTGCTTATTAGGTTGTGTTACAACACTTCCACATAGGCTACTCTAGTGATAGTGACTATGTCATTAGAGATCTTACCATAACCTCTAGTCACCCCTTTTTCTGACCCACCAAAGATAACCTTTGTCCATTCCTTACCG
This sequence comes from Platanthera guangdongensis, assembly GCA_039583875.1. Classification (NCBI taxonomy): domain Eukaryota; kingdom Viridiplantae; phylum Streptophyta; class Magnoliopsida; order Asparagales; family Orchidaceae; genus Platanthera; species Platanthera guangdongensis. Next base: position 316,734 of record JBBWWR010000266.1, read on the forward strand.
GAGCATAATCCTTCAGTATGCTCCTTGTTCCAGTCATGTTCCTGGAACATCCACTGTCCAAGTACCATGTAGGGCTATGGGTACTTGGACTAACCTGCAAGACAGGCAAGCTACCATTGGCTCTCTGCACACTATGATTGTGCCAGCAATCAACAACAAAGTGGCCTACCTAGCCACAGCACCAACACAAATGGATGTTGTACCTTCTTTTCAGAACAGGTCTAGTAGTTGTGTTTACAACAGCTCTTGGCCTATAAGGGGTAGCAGTATATCTGTTCTTTGGTTTCCCAGCCCTAGTCTGATAAGTGGTGGGTTTGGCAGTAGAAGTTCTTGGAGACCTTGATCCCTCCTAGTAGCAGCTTTCTTTTCAGAAAGCATACTCTTGATGGCCTCAGAGATGAAAAGTTATACTGTACTAACAACATTGCCCTTTGTCTTAGAGTGGGCGGGTGGAATTGGAGAACAATCAGCAGCATTACCCTTGACTGAAGGGGTTGTTGCACCAAACACAAATGGTCCAGGATGGGCCATTTGTATTTTCTCACAGACAATTGCACATTTGATGTATCTACAACCATATTTTGAAACATCTTTGTTCACACAAGTTGGTCTAGAATGATTCCAGTGACCATAAATACTCTCACGGTCGTGGCTGTTAGAAGAAAGTTTCATTTTATTAAATTTCACATGTGGCTTTGAGGCTAGTGGCTCCACTTGAGCTTTGCCCTTTCCCTTGGGATGAGCAGCTCTTGTCCTTCCCTTGAAACCCAACCCTTTCTTTCCCCTTTGGGAAGAGAATGAGTCTATCAAGGGCAACACTGTGCTAGGCTTGGAGTAGCTAACCACTAGCTCCCTTTCTTTTTGGAGATTTCCTTCAAGATTCCTGATATGTTTATTCTTAAAGGTTATGATGATCATCTGAAGTATTGTTATATTTTTTAGTTTGCTGACTTCTTACATCTTCAGATCCAGTAATTTTGTTGATTCTGAAGCAGCATGCTTTGAAGAAGTAATTTCCTAAGCCTGCTATTTGTCCAGGAGCTTGTTTTCTTTAGAGCCTATAGAAGTGCACCATAGTTATCAATCAATTAATTGATGTCTCCTTCAGATTCTGAGCCATCATCATCATTTGATGCAGAGAACAATAATCTGGAACTAATTCAAAATCTGAACAAGAAGAGCTAGTAACAGAGATTACCTTGCTTGGATCAGGATGATCTTGGCTGATTTCTTCATCAGACCTAGCCATCAGCCCAAGATAGCAGCTGCCTTCTTCATAATCTGTTGGATACATTAGAAAATGTGTACCAGATTTGGAGAAGCCTCACCCAACTCAGTGATATACATCAAGGTGTATTTGATGTTATTTTTAGTTTACATGTGCAGGTTAAGAATATACAGGAAAAGTTTCTAAGTCCATGAGTCGATACCAGAAGAATTTGTGTCGACACTTGTGAAGACTTGTGTCGACACTTGAGAAAAGTTGTGTCGACACCTGCAGTCAATTGTGTCTACACTTGGAAAAGTTGTGTCGACACTAGAAGAAACTATGTCGACACACAGAAAGTTCAGTCGACATCAACTGTGTCGACACACAGGACTTGTGTCGACACACAGAAAGTTCAGTCGACATCAACTGTGTCGACACACAGGACTTGTGTCGACACACACACCAGAATTTCTTCAAAGTTAATTGTGCCAAGATAAGAAGTGACTGTGTCAACACAAAAGACTTGTGTCGACACATTCTTACAGAAGCTATGTAGAGAAGCAGTGTCGACACCATGAGAGCTGTATCGACATCACCAAGGATTGTGTCGACACTCAGTCTACTTGTGTCAACACATGTGAAGTTCAGACTCGACACTTTGCTGACAGAGACAAAGTTTCAAGAAGTGACTGGAGACTTGATAGCTGCCATAACCAACAAGTCTACTGCAACTGTCAGATCTATCAGAAGTTGGTTAGCAACCGGATCAGCCGGTAACCTTGGATGAAGTCTATATAAAGACAGATTTTATCAACTGAAGACGATGAAGTACACAACACAATTACAACAGAAGATCCAACATACACAAGGAAATCCAGTCAGAGATTTCAAATGGATCTAAGTGAAGAATTTCAAAAGTTCTTCAGAAGAATTTGTAGAGAGAGAGAGCTCCAACAATTAAAGTGAAGAAAGAGACTATCATCAACTAGTCTCTTAAGAGCAGATCCTGCAAAGAAGAATTTAGATTAATTTCTGGATTTTAAGAAGGAAGCTGATTGAAGATCATCTTCAAGAAAATCAACCTTATTGTGTTCAGATTCAAGAAGCTTTGAAGAAAGCCAAAGACAGGTTGATTTCTGAGTAATCAGATTTTTCGAGAACTGATCATGAAACATTTCTACTCATTCTCCCTCAACTTGGGTGAAAGATAAAACTTATTTTATATCATTTTTTGTAAGATCATTATTGATCTGAGTTGTAAGACTAATTTATAAAGGCTGAGGTAGGGCTGAGTGCCTGAGGTAGGAGATTTACATCTCTGAGTTATAGGCCTTGGGAAGACTGAGGTAGGGATGTGTGCCTGAGGTAGGACTTAATTTCCTGAGTTGTAGGAGTGTGGACTCACTCTGAGTTGTAGGAACCTTGACTGGGTTCTGAGCTGTAAGATCTGTGGATCTAAGAAGGAAGGAAGAAGTTAGGACAAATCTAGCACACTACTAGATAGGCGAAGGGGGAAACTGGATATACCCATAATTAGGGGAACCACTATAAATCTGTGTGCCATCTGTGATTGTGTGTGATATTATGATTTCTGTGATGTGGTATCTGTAGAACTGTTTGATTCTATTTGATTAACTGAATTAATATTCTGCCTTAGAGTAAAAAGAATTGAACCTATTCACCCCCCCCCCCCCTCTACGTGTTTAGGTTATCTTGAAATCAATTTTTTCAAGTGGTATCAGAGGGAGGTTACTCAAAGATAGACTTAACATTCTGAGTAAGATATGTGAGGCAGAATAAATTAGAAAAGATTAGTTTAGGAGAAAATCATAATGAATTTGGGTCCATGAAGTTGCCCATATGCAGGAAAGAAATCTTTGGAATATGTAAAGAAAGGGTCAGATTGTTTATGGAAGCATCTGATCCATGAATATATATAACTGTTAAGGAAGGGCCTTATATTCCAATGAAAGTCTCAGTTCTTGATGCTAATCAGAGGACACCAAAAGACTTTTCAGAAATAACTAAGGATGAGATTGTCTTGGCTACTATGGACAAGAGAGCTCAGAATATTATAGTGAGTGTCATAGATGACTCAACATTCCAAAATCTGATTCACTGTAAAACCTGCAAGGAGATGTGGGACACATTGATAGTCTACATGGAAGGATCAGAAGAAGTTAGGCAAGATAGAAAGTCGATGCTTAATCAGGAATATTAGAGCTTCAGGCAAAGCAAATTAGATAGCATCACTGAATGTTACAAGAAGTTCTTCAGAATTGTGAATGAACTAATGTCATATGTAAGGGTCTTTAGTACATATGAGTTGAATGATAAATTCCTTAGATCTCTGACTAAGGATTGTGACATCAAGATCTGTGTCATCAGGAAATTGGCCAGACTGGCAGAAATCTCTCCTCCAACACTATTTGGCAAATTGCTTTCTTATGAAATGCAACTCATGGCCAGAAAGGAGGAAGAGAAAAGTATTAAAGTTTACCATAGAGAAAAGTCAGTGGCCTTCAAGGTAGAAGCCACAAGAAAGGACAGGAGGATGTCTCCATCTCCTGCTAAGAAAGCTGCAGAAGTGATCTCTGAAAGTTCTGATAGTCGCACCTCAGACAGCAATCATTTTGATGAGGACTTTGCTGTCTTCACAAGGAAGTTTTAGAAATTTTTGAAGAAGAAGCAGTGGAGAACTAAGCCATCCTCCTCTCAGTCCAAGGATGAATATTATCAGAGATGAAAGTCATCTAGAAAGGACAAGAGTAGGTCAAAACTAGCAAATCAACAACTACAAAGATTGTGTGTTATTGCTGCAACAGACCTGAACATGTAGTAGCTGATTGTCCAGACAAAAGAAAAGAATCTGTAGATAAGAATAAGTCTCAGTATAAGAACAAGAAGGATAAATCCTTTGTAGCAAAGAAAGAGAAAAGCTGGACAGATCCATCATCTTCAGATTCTGAATCTGATGCTGAAGCTTATATTGGTCTGTTTGCAACAGAAGTAGAGACTGAGTTCTTGCAATTATTGGACTCAATAAATGGAACTGAAGATCATCAGTGCAAAGGGCTGATGGCCATGACTGATGAAGATCACTGCCGGGATCAACCTAGTCCCAGTAAGGTAAAAAGCTTATCTGAAGACTCTGATTATTACATTGGCTCAGAATCAGAAGCATCTGCATCAAGAGATGTGGATAGATCTGAGTCTGAAGGAGATATTCATCAACTTATAGATGAATATGGTGATTTGCTGCAGGCATTTAAGAGATGCAAAAACCTAACTAAAATTCAGGCTAAGGAAATTGCAGCTCTTAAGTTGGTTGCATCTGATTCAGAAAAGCGGCTGGATCAGAAGATGAATGAGATTGCCAAGCTAAAAAACATAACTGTTATTCAGATGCGAACAATCACATTCAAGAGTGATCAAATCAAAAGTCTGGAAGTCAGACTTTAGAAGGAAAAGGATCTAGTGGCTAGTTTCTCAAAGCCAAAAACTGTCCTACCCTTAATTGATGACTTTGTGTCTCAAAAGGGTAAGGCAGGATTGAGTTTTAAGGGAAATACTAGGGCAGCTAATTCCAAAAGAAAAAGGAAAGCCCTAGTTAAGCCATTTGTCTTCAATCCCCCCCCCCATTGCTCTCAGAAAAGTGCAACAACCTGCCAATAGATATGATCATGATATCATACATGGTCATGGTAAGCCTAACATTCTGAATGACAAGAGGTCTGCAGCACTCAAACAAAGAAACATTGTACCTACAGTATTAAGAACAGCTGACAGCAAAGCTGTTAAAACTGTACCTAAAAGAGGTGTAATAGGTATGAGTGCTGGTGTTTTGGCAAGGTGGGACACTTTGCCATTGACTGTTGGCACAACTCTAGTGTCAGGATGAATGTCAGCTTACCTGGAAGAAGGGATGATACAAATTATGCTAAATTTCAGTCTAACCTGAACCAAGTACCCAATAATAATTTGGGTTCTAAGGTTAAATAATTATTTGTTGCAGATAAGTCCAAGTGGCCATGCCCCTTTAAGGTACTTGGATAGTGGATGTTCCAGATATATGACTAGAACAAAAGGATTGCTGAAGGACTACTCACCCATATTGAATGGACCTAAAGTAATCTTTGGTTGTTCTGAAAAAGGAGTCATCAAAGGGTTTGGTAACATTTCTAACAGTTTAATTACTATCACTCAAGTGGATTATATGAAGGGTTTGAAACATAACTTGATAAGCATAAGTCAACTAAGTGATCTTGGATATGACATTTCATTCATTAAGAATGATTGTCATATTAAAAGGTCAAGTGATCAGAAGATCATGTTGACTGGTTATAGGAAAGGAAATGTTTATTGCCTAAACTTTGTGAATGAGAATAAAGATTCTCCTATTTGTCTGGTAGCTGATGAGAAAGCCTCTCATTGTGTCAAATGGCATAAGTGGCTAGCTCATCTAAATTACAAGACTATTGGTCAACTCTTTGATAAAGAGTTAGTGAGGAATGTTCCTCAAGTTAAGTGCATTAAGGATGGAATATGCTTAGCTTGTTAAAAAGGCAAGCAAACCAGATCCTCCTTTTATCGCCTAGGAACCAAAGACTCAGTGAAGTGTTTATACCTCTTGCATATGGATTTATTTGGTCCAATGTGAGTTCAGAGTCTAGGTAGGAAAGTCTACACATTTGTGGTTGTAGATGGCTATTCTAGATTTTCATGGGTTTTCTTTCTGAGGCAGAAATCTAAAACCCAACTGTTTTCTGCAACTTTGTTAAGCAAATTCAGAATGAACTGAACAATTCAGTGGTCAAAATCAGAAGTGACCATGGAACTGAATTTCAATCTGAAAATATGACAAAGTTGTGTGAAGAATTTGGGATTCATCAGTAATTCTCCTCACCTAAAACTCCTCAGCAAAATGGAATTGCTGAAAGAAAGAATAGGACTCTCATTGAGGAAGGTAGAACTCTATTGAGTGACACTTCTCTCCCAGAATATTTCTGGGCTGAGGCAGTAAACACTGCATGTCATGTGCTCAATAGGGCTTCCATCACTAAGAGACGCAAAAAGACACCCTATGAGGCTATGAAAGGCAGAAAACCAAACTTATCCTATTTTAGGATCTTTGGTTGCAAGTGCTATGTACTTAACAATGGCAAGTCTTACCTGATAAAGTTTGCTGCCAAATCCCAAGATGGGATATTTGTTGGGTACATCAACAATAGTAAGGCATATAGAGTCTATAACTTGACTACACAAGTTGTAGAAGAGTCTATTCATGTTATATTTGATGAATCAAGACTTATTAACAGTGAGTTGCCTAGTAGTTCTTGTAGCTCTATAAGTATAAAAGAGAAGATGGACATGCTGACTATCAAAGAAAATCAAACTGCTAGGCTGGATGAAGATAAAGGTTCTTGCTGTCCAGGAGGAGAACAAGTCTCTCTGAATGAAGAAGACAATGAAGTACAGCAGAATGAAGAAAATGGAGAAAGTCAAACTGCAGACAGACTTCCTCCAGCAGTAAAACATTTAAAGGATCATCTTGTACACCAGATTATTGGTGATCCTAGACAAGGGGTTCAAACTAGAAGCAGAAGCTTGAACACTGTACTATGCTCAAGCTTCTTGTCTCAACAGGAACTTAAAAGATTTGAAGAAGCTATACAAGACCCACACTGGATTGATGTTATGCAAGAGGAGTTGGATCAATTCAGGAGATACAACGTTTGGAAGTTAGTTCCTAAACAAAAAGACGACAATGTTATAGGGACTAAGTGGATCTTCAGAAACAAGCTAGATGAGAATGGGATCATAATTAAGAACAAGGCAAGGCTGGTTGCCAAAGGATACAGGCAGTAAGAGGGCATAGACTTTGATCAAACATTTGCCCCTATGGCAAGGTTGGAAGCAATAAGGCTATTCCTAGCCTATGCAGCTTATCAGGGTTTCAAAGTGTTCCAAAAGGATGTTAAGTCAGCATTCCTGAATGGAGACTTAAAGGAGGAAGTCTATGTAGAACATCCATCAGGTTTTATTGATCCACTCTATCCTAATTATGTGTATAGGCTTAGGAAAGCCCTATATGGTTTGAAACAAGCCCCAAGGGCTTGGTATGAAACCTTGTCTACTTTCCTCATTGAGAACAAATTCTCACGGGGGAAAATAGACAAAACTCTATTCCTTAGGGAATCCAAAGGGAAGATAATCCTAGTCCAGATATATGTTGATGACACAATATTTGGTTCTACTGAAAACAACCTTTGTAGGATATTTGCTAAACTTATGCAAGGGAAGTTTGAGATGAGCAGCATGGGAGAACTTAAGTTCTTCTTGGGACTCCAAGTAAGACAGACAGATGATGGACTGCCCATATCTCAGTCTAAGTTCACCCAGGAGTTAATTAAGAAGTATGGTATGAAGTCATCCACTACCATAAGAACTCCAATGGGAACAAATATGTCACTAAGCAAAGATGATGCAGAAAGACCTGTAGATGAGTCTTTGTATAGAGGGATAGTTGGCTCTCTCCTTTATCTGACTGCTAGTAAACCTGACATCATGTATGCTACATGTGTCTGTGCTAGGTACCAATCCTGCCCAAAAGAATCTCATTATACTGTTGTTAAGAGGATTTTTCAGATATCTTAAGGGCACACCTAATCTAGGCCTTTGGTACCCTAAGAATAGAGATTTTCTACTGACTGGATATTCAGATGCAGACTTTGCAGGATGCAAAGAAGATAAAAAAAGCACAACTGGCACCTGTAAATTTCTAGGAGGGAGATTGGTGTAATGGAGCTGTAAGAAGCAGACTAGTGTGGCAATCTCCACAACTGATTCTGAGTTTGTAGGTGTAGGGAGCTGCTGTGCACAGCTGTTGTGGATACAACATCAGCTTAAAGATTATGGTATCCAGGTAAGTAGAACCCCATTATTCTGTGATTCTACAAGTGCTATTTCTATTGCTAATAATCCTATTTCTCATAGTAGAATAAAGCATATAGAAATAAGATATCATTTTCTTAGGGATCATGTAGAAAAAGAGGATATATGTTTAGAATTTGTCAATACAAGTTTTCAAATTGCTGATATGTTCACTAAGTCATTGGATGAAACTAAATTCAATAATTTTAAAATTGAATTAGGTATGTTGAACATAAAATAGATTGACAAATTTGTCTAAGTAATTTTGTGTCAACACAAAAAGAGGTATATGTCGACACAGAGATGTTGTGTCGACACATCTAGAAAATTGGTGACGACACTTCAGAGGAGTTGTGTCGACACATCCAGAAGTTGTGTCTACACTTAGAATTAGAGTCGACATAGAATTTCTATTGATCTAATAAGTATGTCTGTGTCAAAACATCATCAATTGGTGTCGACACATAGAAGTCAACACTTCTGTCGAGACATTAGAAGTCTGTTGTTGATGCACGAAAACGCATAGGGGGTCGAGCACCACCAGCTAACGGTTCGAGCACAAGGGAAAAGAAGGGAGAGGAGAGACTGCGAGTAGCAATCTACCAAGCAGACGAGAGTCAGAAGAACAGCAGGGCCGTGAGCTACGGCAACAACAGACTTCCCCGTTGCGGCCTGAATGCCTCTCTTGCGACGGGATTTTCCTTAATTGAAGAAAGGTTTGGTTACAAGTGAAAGAAAAAGGAAGACAAGAGCTGAGCAAGCTGGAGTCTGCAAAGCACTAGATTCGAGTCCACATCCTTTAACAAGTAGGCTCCTGGGCACGAGTCAGCATGCCTTGGGTGCACCACCTCTCCCCTATTTATAGGATTGGGGGCCTGCCCAAACGGGCAGGTCTAAAATAACCGACTGCCCGGGGTACAGGAGAACCGGACAGCGGGGACGGGAAGCAAAAAGAAAGAACACGACAGTCCGCGCAGAAGGGGCGGACTGGGCTCGCGATCCATCTGCTGCTACTAGGCGCAATCTTGCTGGAGGACGGTGGCCTGGGCGGACGGGACACTACGTCTGTCGATGTAGAGAATCGAGAGATGCAAAGTCATGTCGGACCGAGCGAACAGAGCGTTGAGTCCGCCACTAGGGGATCATCCTTGGATGGCTGAATGCTGCTGCTTTGTCGAGCAGCATTGTCGGACAGGGTGGACTGCCTAAATGAGTCCGCGGGTAATGAAAAGGGGGTCTTGGCATCCTGCGGGTGTTGCGGACTGAGGGGTTAACATAATCCCCGCACATTTTTAAGTTTCCAGAAAAGTTCAAAAATGTTTTCTTTACCGCCGAGTCCGCAAGCCTCATTAATGCCGCCAGCGCTATAAATATCGTTGGAGGGCCTGGAACTGTTAGAAATTCCAATCGACACGGGGCGCTATTCACCACTTGCGGTCTCCACTTTGCAGTCCGGCATGGCAAGGCTTGGCGCTTTCTTCACTAGCCTCACTGCAAAAGGCGAGAAGGCACTAACGCCTTTGAAGACTAAGAAAATAATAAGGAGAACGACGAGGGGGGATCTTGTCCGCACTACAGGAGAAAGTTCCCACAGCCAGAAGCTCGCTGAGAAAGCAGTCCGCCGCACTGATTTGCGCGAGAAGGAGTATGCCGCAGTTCCTGACGCTGAACAGCCACTTGGAAGTGAGAAGCTATAAACTCTGTCGGACACCGCCCCTTCCCAGAAAACCGCGAATTCAGCGGACACCGTTGGCGAACACGATGAGGCCGAAATATTTTTCCCCAAACGCCCAGGTGCCCATCATTAATCTTGATGAGGATAGGAGGACTGAGGGAGAAGAGGTTGGGAAAGACGCGCCTTCGCAGGCGTTGGCCGCTGCGAACCCTAAGATGGTCCGCGAGAGCCAGCCCGACTTAGGAAGGGCTGCCGCGGACTCTGCTGAGAAAAGAGCTTCTAGAAAGAAGAGGAAGTGGGATGGGTCGACCGTGGCTGAGCGGGTCGAAAAGAAGTTGCAGGCGATGAAGGAGAAGAACATCTCCAAGCAGACTGGAGATGCGGAATTGTAGCACAGGCCGCGCAAGAAAGAAGTTCCCGACAGTAACTTGATTACACCGGAGGCTCAAATCCAAGGGGACAACTCCCTCTCCAGGGTCAGCTTATCCACGGATGAGATACTAGACTCTATAGACGTTGATCAACTTGATCTAATCAACGAATCCTTGCTGATTGTACTGCAGCAATCTGAGGTGGAAGTCTTTGGGGATAAGGGCGGCGAACTCCCCTCTTTATCCGCTGCTGAGGAACAAGAGAGGGAGAGACTGAAGGAGAAGATAGAGGAGCAGAAGAAGCAGATCGCTGCCCATATAGCTGTGGTGGAGGCATCTTCGAAGCAGGTCGCGGCAGACAAGAATGTTGAGGACCTGCGGACTGCCGCAGAGCTATTGCGGACAGGTAATCTTCAACCGACGCCTAAGTATTTTAAGCGTCAATGGCTTTACAGGTCGCCAAAACGGAAGTCGAGGCTGATCAAGATCATCACCGAAACTGACGACATTGTCGTTTCAAAAAGTTCTATTGTTGAGCAAAGAGCTAAAGTTCATCGCGAATGGAAGAAGCGGTTAAGCATTTTTGACCCGGAGCGGGCAAGGAGGCCTATCATCTTCGATAGTCGGCAACTCGCCGCTGCTATGTCCAAATGTGATCTTTTATCCTTTCTTTGAGTCCGCCGCGAACTGTTTTTGAATATGAAGTTGACTTTCTTTGTCGCAGGTAGAAAGTCTCCACCAGGCTCTAACGAGAGTGGGGAAATTGTGGTCACGCCGAGTACTGGTGTAGACGTGGTCTCGCATGAGGAATCCGCAAGAGATGAGCAGCCCCACCTGAGAAATATCAGGGAGTTAGAACGAAAATTTCAAGCTGAAATTCAGAATATTAAAGCAGAGTTAAAGAAGGCGGAGGAGCGCGAGAAAGCCCTAAAGGACCAGATCGCCAGCATCTCGAGTGCACTGGAGAGGTCCGATAGGGAGAAGAAGAGGCTCGCTGATGATGTCCGCTTCTACAAGGGCAAGCACTTGGCGTCGGCGCGGGAAGAAAAGGGGAAGTGGGCTGCTGAAGCTGCTGAGCTAAGACCGCGATTGCCAGATCGCGTGGCTCCGGTGATCGCTGCACCGGCAGGTGGTGGTCAACAGGCCGCGGAAGAGGAGCCGAGGCCGGCAATGGAGCCAATGGTTCCCCTTAGCAGGGTAGACCGGGAGGCTGCCCATATGCACCGGACTATTAACATCATTCATCATCACATCTGCCACCTGTACAGCAAAATTCTCCAAATTAGCGACCAAGCTGCGCACTTGTATAAAGATTGGACGGAAAGGCCAATGCAGTCTGAAGCTAAAGACCGCTGAGTCTGCGTAACCACGAACTATTCAATTTGTTTTGATGTATAATTATATGTGTTTTAAACGATACTCTATGCTGTAAATTGCAATGAACTGTACTGCAATTTATGCGGACTGAATAAGATATCCGCAAATTATGTTGCTAATTTTTGGTGTGATATGTGGCGAACTGTGCGGACTAATGCTGTGTCCGCTTCTCATAATTTAACTTGTCTGCAGCGGGAAATGTCGAGAGCTGGGCGGACTGAAAATGTGTCCGCCTCATTTTGTGCTTTGAACTTTGCTTGGCATGTGAATTTAAGTTTGTGTCCGCGTTATTTTTAATTTTTGCTGTGAATAATTGAATTTTTGCGGACCACGCGGACTGGAAATGCGAGCTGTGCGGCCTTGCCCAAAAAGCTGTCAGACCCTATTACTATAAATATAGCCCTGCCGCTTCTTCTATGAAGGAAAACAGTTGAAGAAGACCCTGCGGCCTGCCAAAATGGTGTCCGCCAGGACTGATGCTGTAGTTGCTTTCCACATCGCCGACCACCTAAAGTGCACACTAACAGAGGCCGATCTTGAGGCCTTTGTCGAGAATAAGATGGCGAACTCAAACCTTCTTGTCCGCCTTCCAGCTCATGAAGAAAGACTGAATTTTTCAACGGTGACTCAGATCGCCATACCTATAGATCATTTTGACAGTGGATTCAAGTTTCCGCTATTATGGGAGCTCGCTGAAATTTTTGAACATTATGGAATGGTGCCGGGGCAGCTCGCGCCCCACACTCTTGCTACTATCTGCAGCTTCATCTCTTACTTGCGGTCTGAGAAGATTGCTTTCTCTATGAACATCTTCTGCAAGATGTTCTCAGTCCGCTCTATAACCTCATCCGGAGGCCGCCCCTACAAGGGAGTAGTATACTTTTACTGCAGAGGAATGAAGGTTGTGGGCCTTCCAAACAAGATCCACAACTGGACCTCCAGGTTCTTAATCTTCGAAGGCGACCTAGGGTTCGTGCACACTTATCTGCAAGTGCGCGCAGACTCTGATTTCAATAGCGTCCCGCTGGACATGATGGAGTCCGCCATCATCAGATTCTTAGCCGATGCCAGGCTCGATATAGAGTACTACGTTCCGCTGCAGGCGAGCTTGGCGGACGTTTCGCGAAAGAAAGTAAGTTTTTTGCGAACTCAAGCTTTGTATCAGTAGCGACCTTTGTGTTAACTCTTCTTTTTTTGTAGCAACCTTGGTTGTACCCGCCAACCTGCCACAGACGCCCAGCGGATTTACTCCTACACAAAGAGAAAAGAAACAAGAGGTTGCAAGGAAGAGAAAAGAAGAAGGGTATCCCGCAGTGGGCTACTCCTCCTCTGAAAGTTTTACAATGCAAGGCTTCGGAAATCGCCAGAAGGATCTTAGGGGGAACCCGATGATCCACTGGCATAACAAGAACAATCATGTCCGCTTGTCCACCGCGCTCCCCTCGTGGAAAAGCTCAATAATAACTCGTCATGCCCATGTTGCGATTTCCGCCCTCTATGGAAATCGCAACCTGAGCGATCTGAAGATAGTGGCCGCTGCCGATCTCCCCCTGCTATCCTCCCAGGTTAGTGCGAACAGTGTGGTGACGAACCACTTTGTCTCCTCCTTGGCCAGAGACCTGCTTAGACATAATGAGTAGCTTCAAGAAGATAACAAGGTGCTCAAGGAGAGAAATATGCGGTTAGGAAAGAAGGTCGGTAAGCAAAAGGAAGAGCTTGGGGTAAGTTGAATTTGCAGCGGCCTTAGTTTGTAGTCCGCCGCGAACTGACGTTTGCTCCTTTGTTTTGTGCAGATCGCCTACGACTTGGAGAACAACAACTTCTAGGCCGCCATGCTCCCCTTTGTGAAGGAAACCGTCGAGATCGCCATCGAGCGATTTGTCCGCGGCGGCTTCGCAAAGGAGGGAGTGGATGGCATTCCCTTCTTGGAGCTCTTCCTGGAGTTGACATCGCAGGTCACAGCAATGGAGCGGGCTGCAAAGGGGAAAGATGTCATCATCGAGGAGGAAGAGGAAGGGGAAGAATAAGAAGAGGAAGGAGAAGAAGAAGAAGGAGAAGGAGAAGAATAAGGCGTCAGGATAACAGCTGACGACACTGGCTCAAGACAGCGAGGCGGAGATCAGTTCGCCGAGTCCGACACCTCTGCATCTTCCTCTGTTGACAAGAGCTCGCATAGCGAGTCCGCAACAAGCGCTGGATCAGATAGTAGCAGTGGAAGCGGCTTGGAGGGCTATTCTCCGGAGATTGATATCGATGGCCTAAGCCCTGCAACTCCTACTGAAAAGAAATAGAAGGCTGCTGAAGATTAATGTTTTTTTGCTTTTTTATTTTGTAAATGGAGCAGACTTAAGTTGTAGTCCACCGAATAGATGAACATATGTAAAAAATTTTGATTAAATAGAAAGGATATTCTGGTATCACTGTCTCTCCTACAATGTTCTTTATTTTCTTCATTTATCGTGATTAAGTTCGGTCTCTATGTAGCATTCCACATGATACACAGCATCCACACTGAGTTTTTCGGCTTGCCGATCAGGAAATTTCATTTATCAATCCGGCCACTGTCCGCCGTGAGAATGAAGAGTAATGGGTTGACAAACATATCAGGCAGACTCTGTCGAGTTCCAATAGCAGTCCGCAATTCTCTTTATCAATCTTTCTAAACTTTAATGATAAGCATGGCAGACAATTCGGCGGACTGGGAGGATATAATTTCACAACTCGCGCATATTTCAATATAAATTATCTATAGCTTGCGACCAGGTGGGCAGGTGCGGATGGCATTGCTTTACTCATCGGGCCACAAGCTATAAAATCAATCCAAGGAAAACCGGCGGACAGCGTCGATATAGAAAACTAGTCCGCACTAAAAAGATGAAATGATCTATAGCTTGCGACCAGGTGGACAGGTGCGGATGGCATTGCTTTTCTCACCGGGCCATAAGCTATAAAATCAACCCAAGAAAACTGGCGGATTGAGCGGATAGAAGAAAAGCAGTCTGCACTAAGAAGATGAAATGATTTATAGCTTGCGACCAGGTGGGCAGGTGCGGATGGCATTGCTTTTCTCATCGGGCCACCAGCTATAAAATCAACCCAAGGAAAACCAGCAGACTGAGCGGATATAGAAAACCAGTCCACACTAAAAAGATGAAATGATCTATAACTTGCGACTAGGTGGGCAGGTGCGGATGGCATTGCTTTTCTCACCGGGCCATAAGCTATAAAATCAACCCAAGGAAAACCGGCGGACTGAGCGGATAGAAGAAAAGCAGTCCGCACTAAGAAGATGAAATGATCTATAGCTTGCGACCAGGTGGGCAGGTGCGGATGGCATTGCTTTTCTCACCGGGCCACAAGCTATAAAATCAACCCAAGGAAAATCGACGGACTGAGCTGATAAAAGAAAAGCAGTCTGCACTAAGTGTTCCTGTGAAGAGTAAGATGAAGACTTAACGGAACGGTCCTCTGCCCTCTTGCCTGGAGTACAGTCTAAGTTGACCTTTTTGGTAGTTTGCGGCCAGAGCGTCATAACTTTCCTCAAGATCAACCAAGCTGTGGGTCTCCTGCAGGCACTGCTTGAGGGTACCATGGAGTGTTCGAGGGTTACAAACTAAGATGACCCGTGGGCAGGTGAGCCGGAGTGACATAACTTTCCTCATGTGATCATTGAAGTTGTAACGATATCCCTAATGCGGCATGGTAGAGATTAACTCCCACCCTGTCCCTCCATAATGCAGAGGTGGGGTCAGGTACTAGCCGGGATCCGAAGTTCAGAATCCTACCACACTAGAGCCTGCAAGCTCTCACTACACGGCGCGAAATCTCCTCGCAGCACGTGGTCTTCGTGGTGTTACGCTAATGACAACATCTCTAGGGGAGGTTTTGCTGAACTCAGCGATGTCTCCTGGTATCAGGCAACCGTTATTGATGTTTGGGAGAGAAAGAGAAAGCATTAGGAAAACTGTCAGTATGAATCCTTTGATTAATGAAAGGCATTTGCAAAGCTAACATAAGAAAGAAAAGAGAGTTCAAGGATGGAACCATTTTTTTTGAAATCTTTCTTGTCGAGCATGCCAACTGTTATGCTTGAATAGATAAAACACTTGAAGAAGCGTTAGCAAGCAATTTTTATTCAATGATTCTTGAAGAGGATACATAGAATAAAAAAGAGAAGGTTCAGGAATAGAACCGTTTGAGATCATCCCCACTCCATGTATGTGGCATATCCTCTCCCTCGTATGTTTGCAAGCGGTAGGCGTCGTTCTTTAATGCTTCTTTGACAATGAAGGGGCCGGCCCAGTTCGGATTAAGTTTTCCAACTGAACCAACTCTTGCAGCGGCGTCAACTTTCTTAAGAACTAGATCTCTCACTTGAAAGTGTTTCATCCTCACGTTCTGATCAAAATAATGGGTCATCCTTCTTTTGACTTCCTCCTGCCTTATTGCTGCTTTATCTGTAATTTCCTCAATATGTTACAGGCTGAATCTCATTTCTTCATTATTCAGCTCAAGCCAATCCTCAGTGCCTTGCCTTGCAAGTAAAACTCTGGGTGATGGGACTTCAAACTCAATTGGAATGAGGGCCTCTGAGCCATGAGAAAGCTTGAATGGAGTCTCTCCAGTTGCGGATGAAGGTGTTGTTGTAAGGGTCTAGAGGACTGATGGAAGTTGATCAGCCCAGCTACCCATGAGATTCTGCACTTTCTTCTTGAGCAAATTAAGGATCTGCTTGTTGGTTGCTTCAACTGGGCCATTGCTCCTGGGATGATGAACTGATGCAAACCGCATCTCTGTTCCGATCTGCTTGAAAAAATCTATCATCTCTAAGTTGTTGAACTGTGGCCCGTTGTCGGTGATTATAGCCATAGGTATTCCATGCCGGCAGACAATCTCTCCCCAAATGAAATTCTTGATGACCTGAGTCATTATCTTTGCTAATGCCTTTTCTTCAATCCACTTGATGAAGTAGTAGATCATCATTATGATGAAACGCCGTTGTCCGCTTGCCATGGGAAAAGGACCAATGAGATCCATTCCCCAAACTGCGAAGGGCCAAGGAGTTGCAATCAATCTGAGTGACTGAGCTGCTTGGTGCTGAAGTGGAGTAAACTTCTGGCATTGAACACACTTTCTAGCATAAGCCTCAGAGTCTCTCTTCATAGTCGGCTAGAAATATCCCTGCCGCAGGATCCGTCTTTCTAGAGTTCTTGCTCCCGAGTGACTTCCACACTCTCCTGAATGAACTTCTTGTAAAACAATGGGAGCTTCTTCTTCTGAAATACATCTGGCCATGGTAGAGAGGAATGTTCTTCTATAAAGGATTCTTGCCACTAAGTAATAATTAGCTGCTTTTATTCTGAACTTTTTCTGGTCTTTAACTGAATGGTGAAAATCTCATGTTGACAGATAGAGAATAAATGGGTCCATCCAGGAGGGACGTTGATCAACCTGCATCAATTCTCCTTCCTCCACTGTCAGGCGGAAGTGGTCAGAAGTTGTTCCTCCTGAGAGCAACCCATACTTAGCAAGAACATCTGCCTCCTCATTCTCTGTTCTAGAGATGTGCTCAATGGTAAAGCTTTTGAATTTGTCGATCTCTATTTTCACAAGAGCTAGATACTTCTTCAAGATCGCCTCTCTTGTTTCAAAGTTGCCAAGGACTTGTGACGCCATCACCAGAGAATCAGTTTTGATATGAACATGATCTATCCCGAGTTCACTTGCAAGTCTCAATCCTGCTAGCAAAGCTTCATACTCGGCTTGATTATTGGTCCCTGGAAAGTAAAACATGATGGCCTGCTCCAGTTTGACGCGGTTTGGGTTGATGAGAACAACTCCTGCTCCAGAAGAACTTCTGTCTGAGGCACCATCGACATAGATGGTCCAAGCCAAAGGAGATGTTTCTGCTTTATCAGAACTGGACTCTGCTATGTCAATCAGGAAGTCTGCTAGAACTTGAGCTTTGATGGCTGTCTTGGGCACATAAGAAATTTCAAATTCACTTAATTCTATCGCCCATTTGGCTAGTCTGCCTGAATGCTCCGGTTTCTCCAACACACGTTTCAAGGCTTGATCAATAACAACTTGAATCGAGTGCACTTAGAAATATGGATGGAGCCTGCAAGCTGACATGACTAGTGCCAAGGCTAACTTCTCAAGAATCGGGTACCGTGTCTCGGTACTTTTCAGAATATGGCTAACATAGTAGACCGGGAACTGTTTCCTGCTTTCTTCTCGAAGAAGAACAGAGCTGACAACCTTAGGGCCAACTCCTAAGAATAAGAAAAACATCTCCCCTGGCCGGGGACTCTGAAGTAGAGGTGTTGAAGTTAATTGCTTCTTCAACTGCTCAAAGGCCTGGGAACATTCTTCTGTACACTCGAACTTGGACGCTCGTCGAAGAGTTTTAAAGAAAGGAGCACTCCTATCTCCAACCCGAAAGAGGAACATCGCAAGACCTGCTAACCTCCCCCCTAACTGTTGAACTTCCATAGGTGAATGGGGGGCTGGCATATCAAGAATAACTTTTGCTTTATCCGGATTGGGGGAAAGTCCCTCTGGATTAAGGAGATGACCAAGGAACTTCCCCTTACTCGCCCCAAAGGTGCACTTCAACGGGTTGAGCTTCATTTTATATCTATGCAGAGTAGCGAACGTCTCTGCTAGATCTTGCAAGTGCATCTAAAAAACTCATAAAGGAGTACCCTATCGCAGAATCAACTAAAGAATCTATCTGAGGCAAGGGGTAACAATCTTTGGGGCATGCTTTATTAAGTTTAGTAAAATCTACACACATGCGTCATTTCCCTCCTAGTTTTTTAACCATTACAACATTAGATATCTAGGTTGGGTATTGAATTTCTCTAATGAAATTGGCCTTGAGGAGCTTCGCGACCTCCTCTCTTATTGGCTTAGTAAGCTTCGTTGCTATGTCTCTCTTCTTATGCTGTGCAGGCTTGCAGTTGGGATCAACATTCAGGTGGTGGCATGCAACATCCGGATCCACGCCTGGCATGTCTTCTGCTGACCAGGCAAAGACATCCAGGTTTCTCAACAAGCAGGAGATCAGCTCGGCCTTTTGATCTTCAGGCAACTCCGAGTTGATGGAGAGCTTTCTCTCCTCCCCCTCGGCAATGGGGACTCCTTACGTCACCTGGGCAGGTTCCAGGTGAGCTCCTCTATCAGCAGCAGCTTCTGAATTTGGAGAGGCTTCTGTAGCTGCTACTGGAGCAAGGGAAGGGTTGGTATCATCCATGTTGACAGTGCAGACATATCACTCCCTTGCTCTCCATGGGTCACTCCGGACCCGGCACATCCGTCCATCAGCGAAGAACTTGATTGCAAGGTTGTAAGTGGAGACCAATGCTTGATACTTGTTCAATAAAGGCCTGCCGAAGATGGCATGATAGCTACTTGGAGCATCAACCACTATGAACTGAACTTGCTTGGTTGCCCCTCCAAGCTACATCGGCAGGATGACGCTTCCCTCCACTTCTTTTCTCTCCCCTGAGAAGCCATAGAGTGTCCCTTCGATGGAAAGCAGAGGCTTTCCAGTCTTCAGGGCCTCAAAGGTAGACTTGAACAGCAAGTTGACTGAGCTTCCAGTGTCAACTAGAATCCTATCAACTGTGAAATCCCCAACAACAGCCTTGATCACCACTGCATCATCAAACGGATTTGCTATTTGGGGCAGATCAGCTGGGCCAAAGGTGACGACCTCACTTAGATGAGCAATGGAAGACAAAGAGGCCACCTCTGCTCGAGTGACCCTTGAGATTGAAGATTTCTGAGTAGACTCGGTTCCTGCTCCACCATGGATAAAAAAGAGGCGTCCCAGAACTCTTTCGTCATCTGCATCAAAGCACTCAACCGGGACGTTGATCGGCCCCAGACGGCCTTCATCCTCGACCACCACACATTCCTGATAAGTTTTAGCTACCTCCTTGCCTTTGGAGGTGGACTGCTTTGAAGAAGAGGAATCTTTCTTGCTCAAGTCAATCTTGCCCTCGGCAAGCAGCTTCTCTATCAGCATACGAAGGGCCTTGCAATCCTCAGTCAAGTGGCCCTTCTCCTTGTGGAACTGGCAGAAGTGCGCATTGTTCCTTGGCCTCCACTCTCTCTGAGGCCCATGCTTCTTTTCCTCCGATTGCTTTTGCAAGATCTGGATGACTTCATCAAATCCAGATCTGCAATTTCCTCCATGGGGTTTGTATCACATCGGCTCGGAGCAGGCAAGGCTGCTTGCTGGAGGATAGGAAGCGCTTGGAGTGGAATGGAGGGAGTGGCGGCCAATGGCAGTCTCTGCTCCTGAAACTGTTGATGGCCGAGAAAAGGTTTTTTATGGGGGAAATTCCGGCCTCTTTGAGAAGGAGGCTGGAAATCTGTGCGAGGGGGTTTGCTGTGAGAAGAAGAAGCGGAAGCATCCCTTCCTTTAGCCTTAGCTGTCAGGGATGAAACATAAGTTGGATTGGCGTTCTTGCCTTCTATGAAGCGGTTCACCATGGCGATCAGCTCTTGGTATGTCTCAGGTGCCTTTGTTGTTGCTTTAAATTTCAAGGGGCCTTCCCGGAGGCCATGGATCAGGGCAACCTTGTAGTAGTCGGGGTTCACATTCCTTACCCCTTGGATCTCCTTTTGGAAGCAATCAACGAATCGAGCAACTGATTCGTTGTCCCTTTGCTTGATTTCAAAGAGAGAGGCCGGTCCATCTTTCCTCTTTATTGGGGTAGCAAACCTCAGCAACAACTCGCTGCGAAGTTCAGCGAAGGAAGAGATTGTGCCCGAAGGCAGCTCATATAACCACTCTCTCGCCTATCCTTCGAGAGTGGTTACCAAGAGTTTGCACTTGATAGCTTCAGAGAGGCATCTTAAAGCAACCTCCCCTTCAAACTCTAGGAGGTGGGAGACTGGATTAGTCTCCCATGAATAGAATGGAAGTCAAGGTTCCCTGAAATTGCTTAGAGTTGACTCCCATCGGATTCGATCAACGAAGGGAGATGGAGTCTCAAACTTAGCAGGGTAGAAGGGGCAGACTGAAGCTGGGGAGTCCGCGGGCTCGGCGGACTGTCGGTCAACAAAATGGAGTTCACGGGCAGGAGTGACCCTGGCAGCTTCTCTGAAAAAATTCCTGAATGAGGCGAACTGCTCCTCCTGAGGGCGCATAGGGGCGGCGGACTGAACAGGATTCCGAGGAGTGACTGGCGACTGCCGAAGCGGAGTTCGGCGAGCTGGAGTCTGGCGGGCTGGCGAGTCCGCTGGTTCAGTTGCGGCCTGAGGAGCAAGCCGCTGGGTTAACACAATCAGGGCTTGGCTTATCCTGTCGAGACGCTGGTCAGTCTGCCTGCGGGATTGCTCGGCCTCAAAGCAAGCTTGCTCGATTGCATCCCAGAGAGAATCCTCCGAAGAACTGGAGCGGTCTGAGGAGCGGGCTCGGCGGTCTGACATGTTTGTCCGCTGAATTCAATATGATACTCGAATCTGAAGGACGCGTGTTAACTATTGATGCACGAAAACGCAAAGGGGGTCGAGCACCACCAGCTAACGGTTCGAGCACAAGGGAAAAGAAGGGAGAGGAGAGACTGCGAGTAGCAATCTACCAAGCAGACGAGAGTCAGAAGAACAGCTGGGCCGTAAGCCACGGCTACAACAGACTTCACCCGTCGCGGCCTTAGTGCCTCTCTTGCGACGGGCTTTTCCTTGATTGAAGAAAGGTTTCGTTACAAGTGAATGAAAAAGGAAGACAAGAGCTGAGCAAGCTAGAGTCCGCAAAGCACTAGATTCAAGTTCGCAGCCTTTAACAAGTAGGCTCCTGGGCACGAGTCAGCGTGCCTTGGGTGCACCACCTCCCCCTATTTATAGGGTAGGGGGCCTGCCCAAACAGGCAGGGATAAAATAACCGACTGCCTGGGGTACAGGAGAACCGGTCAGCGGTGACGGGAAGCAAAAAGAAAGATCACGCTAGTCCGCGCAGAAGGGGCGGACTGGGTTCGCGGGCTGGAGCTTCCATCTGCTGCTACTAGGCGTAATCTTTCTGGAGGACGGCGGTCTGGGCGGACGGGACACTACATCCGCCGATGTAGAGAATCTAGAGATGCAAAGGCATAGCGGACCGAACGAACAGAGCGTTGAGTCCGCCACTAGGGGATCATCCTAGGATGGCTGATTGTTGCTGCTTTGCCGGACAGGGTGGACTGCCTAAATGAGTCTGTGGGTAATGAAAAGGGGGTCTTGGCATCCTACGGGTGTTGCGGACTGAGGGGTTAACATCTGTGTCGACACCATCTCAACAGTGTCGACGCACTAAGTAAATTTTGGCGCGCCTTTTGACCTTATATGTTCAGACACATATAAATAGGTCAAGAACAAACCCTGTCGACACGCTCTCCAGATTTTTGATACTAGATTCTTGTGTCGACAAACTCTCTCTTCTCCATTCAAGATTTCTCACCATCCCAATGGCGCCGAAACTTGACGAAAATGTGAACGAGGGATATAAACTGGTACGGAATGCTTTTGACGATGCTGAACTAGCGATTAAAGCTGTGATATCTCTAATTGTAGAAAATGGCTTGGAGTATTTGACATCAGAACCTACAAAGATTTGGAAGAAGGAAATCCTTGAGTTCTATGGAGCTGCAACTCAGGATTCAATTGGACTAAAAATTAGGTCTTCAGTACAGGGTAATAAAATCAAGCTCACCATGAAGAGCATATGAAAAACTCTTCATCTGCCCAAAAATCAAGAAGACGAAGAAGTTACCTCTTCCAAGACCAGGGAAGCAGTCCAGTGGTGTGGATTAGATCCCACCATGAAAATTGGATCATCCATGAATAGAAAAGGAGTGAATGTACAAGGAAAATTCCTTTCTGAAGTAGTTGGCAAAGTAATCTTATGCAAACCAGGTGGACATGATAGGGTCTCAGCCTACATGTTCTGCCTCATGACCAGGATCATCTACAAAATCAACAACAATTGGTCTGCTGTGATATATGAGAAGATTAGAGAAAGCATCAAGAAACCGAATATGGGAAGAATATTAAGTTTATACTTGGCTGGAGCAATTCCAGAAGTTATGCAACAGGCTGTTGGATCCAAGATCAATCACATGAGGAGAATGGATCTAAGGAAAATCTCTAGATGGGATATGGTGCTGATAAAAAACATGGCTGATGAAGAGAGGCCAGATAATACTGAGAAATCACCTGCTCAAGACATTATACATTCTGATCAGAGGCAGGGGGAGCCTCATCTTAAGGAAGAGTCAACACACTTAGAAAGTGAAATGGGTAATCAAACTATTCTTAAGGTAATCCAAGAAGTTAATCAAACAATTTTCAATAATGAGTATGAAACACTAACTATGCCCTTGATTGATGTTGACCAGACCACTCAACTCAACAATCAAGCACAGGATGTTATCATGGAGGATACATCTACAGCTGCTGATGCTCCAGAGTTTGTGGTGCCTCCAGTCCCAACTCAACAACAGTTTACTCTTGAAGAGTTGTTCCCTGATATAGAACAAGCCAGGACTGAGGGGGAGCAAGCCAGGATGGAGGGGGAGCAAGCTGAAATTGAGGGGGAGCAAACTAGGCCTGAAAAGGAACTGTCTCCTAGTCCTCAGGAAAGAGTTGATATAGCAAGTACCTCAGCTTTTGAAGATGAAGCAGAATCTCAAGCAAAGAAGATAAAGCTGATGGTTTTCAGAAGAAGAAGCCAAAGCTATAAAAGGGCATTGCAAACTGCTCCACAACCAGTTCCTGCACATGATTATAGCTCCTTACTGGTATCTTTGCAAGTAAAATTAGATGAACAAAAATAGCCATGGAGAAATATATTGATGAAACTCATAAAGATTTGCAATTCTCCTTGGCTCAAGATATAAAATCAATTAGATTTGAGGTAAACCAGAATAAAAAGGAGATGACAGATTGCTTCCAAAAGGAGGTAATGCTGTAGTTTTTCTGGCAAAACAACAACAAGAAGCAAGGACACAGATTGATGATATAGTGGTCAAGCAAGGATATGTCCTTGAAAATCAAATTAGAATGAATGACAATCTTACTCAATCACATAATGTGATTGTTACAGAATTAAAGAGTACTGCAACTGCAATGACTGAAGTAAGGGCTAAAGAGAAATCAGAGTTTGATAAGAAACTACAAGAGGATTTAGCCACTTTCCAATCTGCACTTCAAGCCTCTCAGAAGCTTATATCTACTCAGCTTCAAAAGTTTAAAGCTATTATACAGAACGAACAAATTATCTGGATAATCAAGTAAGATTCCAAAAGAGTGATCTCAGGGATCATATTGAAAGAGAAGTCATAAAGGCGGAGAGGTTGATAGTCAATGCTAGCTCAGAGCATGTCAAATGGATAACTAATGATGTTAGAGCAACTCTGGGATATCCACCCCTATGTGATGATGACAATACAGCTGAATCAGGAATTCAAGCTGCAGGAAATGAAGAGGGTCAGCAGGAAGTAGCTCAAATCATATATCCCCCTTCATTTCCTGCAGCTTGAATTCCTGATTAAGCTGTATTGTCATCATTACATAGGGGTGGGCATCCTAGAGTTGCTCTAACAGCATTAGTTATCCGTTTGGCATGCTATGAGCTAGCATTGACTATCAACCTCTCCCCCTTTATGACTTGTCCACCCCTATGTGATGATGACAATACAGCTGAATCAGGAATTCAAGCTGCAGGAAATAAAGGGGGTCAGCAGGAAGTAGCTCAAATCATATATACCCCTTCTAACTTTGAGGACATTCAACACCTGATTCATCAGATGTACAGTCCTCCAGAGGCTTCTAAGAATATTATAATAAAGAAAGTAGAAATGTCAGAGGCAGCACTGAATAAAGAGCAAGAAGCTCAACTTTCAATAAAAAGATTTAGAGAGCAGGTTGAACTAAAGCCTGATTTTGAAAGATGGAGTCCAACCTCCAGAAATATTATACTCACTGCCTGGCAAGCTGTCAAAGACAAAATGCCTGATAGAAGCAAGTGGTATTCTGAAGTTAAATGGAATAAATATCTGCAAAGACAAGATGTTATTCAGCAGTTCAGAAGGGATCACAAGGCTGGGAGAATACCTGCTACAGCAGTAGAACCCAGTAAATATTTTCCAAAGCCTTTTCACTATTTTGAAAGGCAAAGAGTTAAGGCTAAAGAACAAAAGAAGAAGGATCTCAAAGGCAAGAAGCCAGCTGAAGATACTGAAGCTCCAGTACAAGCAAAGATCCAGTCTGGAAAAGGCATAGTGATCAAGGAGCCTGATCAGCCTTAGAATAGAATAACTAGATTTTACAACAATGTAATCTTTAGTTATTAAAAATCTATGTAAACTAATTGTTGACAAACTTTTGATAGTTTAAACAAAACAATGATTCATGCTCACTATGTTTGCATCATTCTGTAATGACATATTATACATGTTTTGTTTATATGTTACCCTGTTATGTAATGTTTATATACATCATAATGTGTGTTTATTATAAATGGTGTATATCATTGACTAAGGGTTATTACTTCTCCAAATAGGGGGAGATTGTTGGGTACATTGGAAAATGTGTACCAGATTTGGAGAAGTCTCACCCAACTCAGTGATATACATTAAGGTGTATTTGATATTGTTTTGAGTTTACATGTGCAGGTTAAGAATATGTAGGAAAAGTTTCTAAGTCCATGAGTCGAAACCAGAAGAAGTTGTGTCAACACTTGTGAAGACTTGTGTCGACACTTGAGAAAAGCTGTGTCGACACCTGGAGTCAATTGTGTCGACACTTGGAAAAGCTGTATCGACACCAGAAGAAACTGTGTCGACATGCAGGACTTGTGTCGACACACATAAAGTTCAGTCGACATCAACTGTGTCGACACACAGGACTTGTGTCGACACACAGAAAGTTCAGTTGACATCAACTGTGTCGTCACACAGGACTTGTGTCGACACATTCTTACAGAAGCTATGTCGAGAAGCAGTGTCGACACCATGAGAGCTGTGTCGACATCACCAAGGATCGTGTCAACACTCAGTCTACTTGTGTCGACACATGTGAAGTTCAGACTCGAAACTTTGCTGACAGAGACAAAGTTTCAAGAAGTGACTTGAGACTTGACAGCTGCCATAACCAACAAGTCTACTGCAACTGTTAGATCTGTTAGAAGTTGGTTAGCAACCGGATCAGCCGGTAACCTTGGATGAAGTCTATATAAAGACAGATTCTATCAACTGAAGATGATGAAGTATACAACACAATTACAACAGAAGATCCAACATACATAAGGAAATCCAGTTAGAGATTTCAAGTGGATCTAAGTGAAGAATTTCAAAAGTTCTTCAGAAGAATTTGTAGAGAGAGAGCTCCAACAATTCAAGTGAAGAAAGAGACTATCCTCAACTAGTCTCTTAAGAGCAGATCCTGAACTAATCTACAAAGAAGAATTCAGATTAATTTCTCGATTTTAAGAAGGAAGCTGATTGAAGATCATCTTCAAGAAATTAAACCTTATTGTGTTCAGATTCAATAAGCTTTGAAGAAAGCCAAAGATAGGTTGATTTCTGAGTAATCAGCTTTTTCAAGAACTGATCAAGAAAACTTTCTACCAATTCTCTCTCAACTTAGGTGAAAGATAAAACTTATTTTATATCATTTTGCGGTAAGATCATTATTGATCTGAGTTGTAAGCCTAATTTATAAAGGCTGAGGTAGGGCTGAGTGCCTCAGGTAGGAGATTTACATCTCTGAGTTGTAGGCCTTGGGAAAGCTGAGGTAGGGTTGTGTGCCTGAGGTAGGAGATTTTATTCTCTGATTTGTACGCCTGGGTGAAGGCTGAGGTAGAGCTTAATTACCTGAGTTGTAGGAGTGTGGACTCACTCTGAGTTGTAGGAACCTTGACTCGGTTATGCGCTGTAAGATCTGTGGATCTGAGAAGGAAGGAAGAAGTTAGGCTGAATCTAGCACACTGCTAGATAGGCGAAGGGGGAAAGTGGATATACTCATCATTTGGGGAACCACTATAAATCTGTGTGTCATCTGTGATTGTGTGTGATATTGTGATTTCTGTGATGTGGTAGCTGTAGAACTGTTTGATTCTATTTGATTAACTGAATTAATATTTTGCATTAGAGTAAAAGAATTGAACCTATTCACCCACCCCCCTCTAGGTGTTTAGGATATCTTGAAATCAATTCTTTCATAATCCACCTCTGAATCACCATTAGACTGTGATAGAGGGGCCCTGTCTTCCATCCTGGCAACAGGAAGAATCTTCTCTGCTTCTTCTTCTATAGTAGCCAGCCTTTTGATGTAGTCTGCTTCTATAGCTCCATCTTCAGTAGAGTACAACCCTATGTAGGTTTCTTCTTCTTCATCTTCTTACTATGATGTGGAGAAGTCAGTCCAACTTCTTTACTTCTTAGCAATGAGTGATTTCTCCTTCTTGTATTTTTGCTGGTGGTCCTTTTTCTCACAATGTTCCCTTTTTGACTGGGCAGTCGGCTATTACATGCCCAGGCTTTCTGCAATGATAACAGGTCATGTTATAAGAAATCTATTTATAAGTATTGGAACCATACCTATCCTCCTTAGAGGATTTTCTCTTGCCCTTGTAGTAGTCATCCTTGGGATGAGAGGAGGAGGAGGGTCGGCCTCTCCAGTGCTTCTTATTTAAGAACTTCTAAAATTGCCTGTTGAAGGCAGCAAAATCTTCATCAGACCATTAGTAGTCTGATGTGCTTTTCTCTGATCTTCCAGAATTAGATTCAGCATCTCTCCTTGGTGGAGAGGGAGACTTCTGCTTTTGTTGGAGCCTTCAGCTTTGAATGCTACAGTCTTGTCTCTTACCTGAGACTTGATCTGGTTCTCTTCTTTCCTTGAATGCAATTGCATCTCATATGATAGCAGCTTCCCAAATAGGTTCTGCAGAATAGTGTCACGCAGCTTTGTCACTTCTCTGATAGCATAGATCTTTGTGTCCCACTCTCTAGAGAGAGATTTAAGGAACTTGTCATTCAGTTCATAGTGATTGAATACCCTTCCATAAGTCTTCAGTTTATTCACAATCCTAAAGAACTTTTGATAACAGATGGTTATGTTAGACAACTTGGATTTCCTAAAAGCCTTATACTCTTGGTTGAGCGTGAACTTCTTATCATCTCTAACTTCATTTGTCCCCTCCATGTAGATCACAAGTGTTTCCCACATTTCCTTTGTTGTTGTGCAATGTATCAGGTTCTGAAGTGTAGAGTCATCAACAACACTCATGATTATATTCCTTGCTATCTTGTCTATTGAGGCCACAACCAACTCATCCTTCATCTCATCATATGTCTTGGGGCATTGACATTAGATCTAGTACAGACAACTTCATTGTGACGAATGGTCCCTCTTTGACTGTAATATACATCATAGGGTCAGAAGCTTCCATGAACTGCCTCACCTTTGCTTTTCAAATGCCAAAATATTCCTTCCTATAGAATGGAAGTCTAACAACACTCAGCTCCTTATTGTTCATTCTTGAACCCATAGAGACAGACTTCTAACTAACCTTGGAGATAAACTAAGACTGTTCTGCCTTTAATGAGTAACCTCCCTCTGATATCGCTTGAAAGTCTTGTTTTCAAGGCTAGCTAGACACCTAGAGGGGGGTGAATAAATTTTTTATCTCTATTTAAATTTTCCTGCTTGTTCACAGATTTTCGTGGTTGGTGATTATGTTAGTATTTAGTTTTCAAGATCAATCACAGATCGCACAATAATATATAATGGTTCTCCAATCTTGGGTACATCCATTGTCCCTCTGCGCCTATCTATTAGTGTGTTAGACTCGGCTCTCACTCCAGAACTCAGCTACTTAAGAGCTTATAGCACAAATCCCGCAGGACCTCCCATGTCACACAGACCTAACATTTAGGCACTAAGCCAAACACAGGTCACAAAGACCTTTCACCCGACACTAAGCCAAACACAGGTCACAAAGACCGTAGCCTTTATAATACATGTTTATAACTACAGACTCACAAAGAATCATTGTATAAGAATGAGAAGGTGAATGATTAAACACCAGTGCAATAACTCTGTGTCTTCTTCTTCCTAGACTGAGCAGATATTAGTCCAAGCTTTTGTTGTTGAAGACAATGAAGTAGGCAGTAGATTCTTTCTTCAAACATCTTCCTTTTCTCAACATAGCTTGTTGATCTGCTCCCTCAGAATCTCTTCTGAACCTGCTATTACAGATGGTGATTGCTTCACCTATTTATTTCCTCGGCTAGGTTTTCTGTGCAGAACAGCTTCTTCAGGCTTGACAAAAATGGCGAGGAAGAAGATGAAGTTCGGTCGCACTTTTAATTTTCAGAAAACCTAGACAAGGATTTGATTCTGCTCTGGCCGATTTGCTTCTTTTTATTCTCTAAATGCCAACTGAGCACTGGGCCCCACCACTAGGATTGATGGCTGAGATTGAGTCATTTAGCACATGATTTCCATTTAATCTTGATTCAATGACACTTTGTTGTGTGTGGGCCCCAACACATAATGATGAAAATATTTCTTGGAAAGTGTAGAAGATGATAGCAGTTGACCGCCAACGTTTGTGGCAGCATTTTCACAATATTTGAATTTTGGTTGACTTTTTAACTTCGATGATG
This sequence comes from Platanthera guangdongensis, assembly GCA_039583875.1. Taxonomy (NCBI): domain Eukaryota; kingdom Viridiplantae; phylum Streptophyta; class Magnoliopsida; order Asparagales; family Orchidaceae; genus Platanthera; species Platanthera guangdongensis. Next base: position 345,960 of record JBBWWR010000266.1, read on the forward strand.
TCAGCATGACTCAGCATCTCTAGACTTGGAAAAAATTCAATCATTAGAACCAAACGCGTTGAGTGAGTAAGCATCACTCAACGCCACAACATTTAGACAAAATTTTATCTGTCTAGGCGTTGAGCTCGACAAACGCTGAGCTCCGTTCGATGAATGTGATGAGTCCAAATTTTACACTGATTTTTGTACTCATCTGGGCCAGTTTTATCGTCTTTGCACTACAATTGAGAGCCTTTATTGCTTATATTTGCTTATGTGCCTATTTCACTATTAAGTGCACTGTTGGCCCGTTTCTGTGTGCTTCTTGTGTTTCTTTGTTTTTGTTGTTCTTTAACCCTGTCTTGGGAATGTGGTATGCACATTTTGGTGGCCTATATGCCTCTTCTGATAGTGCAGGGGTCGTGTGCGTGCTCCGGAACCGCTCGGGAGAATCCGATGATGCAGGAATACTGTGCACGACCACTGGACTTATTGCGCACGACCAATAGTCGTGCGCCACCGATCGTGTGCATTACACTCTCACTTTCCTAATCCTGTCTAGGTAATCGCACGAGCACTGGCCTTAGTGCGCAAGACCACTGGTCGTGCGCCACTACTCGTGCGCATATATGCTGATGCTTCTTATCCAGGTTGCAGGTCTATTTGGAAAAGCCGCACGATCATCGACCGACAGTGCGCACGACCATTGGTCGTGCGCCACTGATCGTGCGCACTGCTTCTGCTGCCTCCGTATTTAAGGCCCTGCTCTGCGATTTAGGTCAACGCCTGTAATTTGTTGCAATCGGGAGTGCACGGGAATCACCTTTTCACTTCTCCAGCTGCTCCATCACCTCCACCTTCGTCGAAAGGCCATAGCCAACTCCTCCAAAGCTTTTCAAACTCTCCGGCGAAGCCCTCAGCCATTGACGACTACAACTCCAAGCTTTCCACCGGAGTTGGTGAAGAAGATAACCTAGAGAACGGACTTAAAGGGCTTCGATGTGACAGCTCGTTGGTACCGGAAGCCTCCTTGGACTGAGCCCGGAAGCGGATTGACAACTCGCTACTCCGGCCACGACCCGCGGTGGAGCTTCACTCTCTTTTGGTTTACTCCTCTTCCCCTTCCTCTGTCATATAGAATGGTTTAAGCATTGTAATGAACACTTCCATCCATGAACATCAAGTTTATTTTACATCTAATGGAATGTTAGTATTTTTCTTATGCTTGTGAGTAGTGTCTGTGAATGCGCCTCGCTCACCCCACATCCACTCCATTCCCGTGTCTCACCCGATTGCACGCCACACAAGATCACTTCAATCCATTAGCTTCCCATCCACTCTCCCAACCGAAGTTCGGCATCGCGGTCGAAACACCCACTCCACCTTGCGAAGCGGTGCCTTCGACCCGCATAGCTTTTACTAGTTCAGTAAATCAAACATCCACAATCTCCCAAGTCCTCTTTTTACTCTTTTTTTCTATTTATAACTCTCATAACGATATTTTCTGTACTGTTGCTGCTTTACACTAATTGCATACCTCAAGAGACCGACACTCGGGGATTTATTCCCAAAACCTTTATTACATGTGAGACCGGTGCGCTTGCCGATTTACACGCATTAAGTTTTTGGCGTCGTTGCTGGGGAATGCAACTGTAAAGTGACTCCGGGTGACTGAGAATTTCGTTATACGAGTTGTATTGTTTTGTTTTGTTTTGATCCCTTTTCTCTTGTGTTGTTATTCCGTCAGATGGAATTGGTAGTTTTATTCGCAGAATCTATGCCAAGTAGTTGTATCCTTTATATTTGAAATCTCTGTAATGTGGGCCAATTTCAATATATGTTGCCGTCATTGTGGAGACATCTCTCATGCTAGCGACAGATGCCCTCAGAAGTTAGTAGCCAGGAAATTCAGGAATCTACATATCGTAGACATAAGCCGGTTAGCTACCGACCTGCGGAGCCATTGCCGCACTACTTTTATTCAGCTTCAGCACCCGTTGCCCTGCCGAAGCCGGCTAAGCAGTGCCTTTTTTGTCGAAGCTTGGATCATGCATTGAAGGATTGCGCCGCTTACCTAGTTGAGCTAGAAGTGGATGACGAGCTGGATTTTCGGATTATCTCGCTTCAACCTTGGGCAGCATCCCTTCTGTATCAGGGTATACACCATTGCCATCTCTCTGTTATGGAGAAGACATCCCAGGTATGCCCACCGATACATGTGCTTATCCCCATTCTGAAACTGCTATTTATACTCCTGAAGTGCATACATCACCTAGCATAGAATCTATTGGTTGTGGAGAGCCAGTGCTCAAAGTCCTACCGAGCTTCGTGCCTTCACCTTCTTCTTTGCATAGCATTCTTTCTTCTTCTAACAGTACTGTTGAGATTGAATTGCAGGTGGAAATTAGCATTTCCAGCGTTCTGTTAGATCCAGTCGAGGAGGAGGACTCCGTGGCAGAGGTTGCGACGTCCACCCCATGTGAGGATGCCTGAGGCATGGACGAGGCAGATGCAGCTTTAGAACATTCCTACACTAACCTAGACAGTTGTTTGGAAGCACCCACAATTCCACCGACGGTGGATGACTCCGGGATCATCCCCAAGATCGAGGTTCGTTTATGTTATTCTTCTAGTTTATTTCTTGACCCTGCTCTCATGTCTACTTCCATGCAGGACCACATTGTGGAATTGATCCAATTAGTGCAAGGGCATGTAATGCGGCCTTGGACTTATTGTAACCAGATGCAGGTGGAGTTGGAGTTGATGAGCTTCCCAAGTTACTATCTGCCCATGCCTGACACTTACGATGGGTATACGTATACAGGTATTGGGGCTTATGTGCTATCTCCGTTCCGGTACCCGCTACCGCAGCACGACCATGAACCTCTGCCTGAGCATTTCCATTTTCATTCGCCCATCAGTTAGGAAATCCTCAGATTTTGAATAAGTCCTTTTGGGAGACAATAAACCCAACAGTTATCTAGGATAGTGTTTCTTTCGTTCAATTTTTGTTTGTATTTCATTATTTGGGTGTGGTAGCCCAGCTGCGTGATGAGCTCATTGTTGCACCACGTGGTCAGCAGTGTGAACTAGACTGAAAACTCTGGCGTCTGAAAAATTTCGCCGCGCACGACCACTGGTCGTGCGCACTACTTATCATCGCACGACCACTGCTCGTGCGCATGCCCAGTTACTTTTAATTCCAGCCACTGTCCACTGTGCGTGCGCCATAATCTCCTGCTTGGTCCTCTGCGCGTGCGTTGTCGACGCTCTTCCCCTTCCGATTCCACTCCGGTGGTCCGGCTCTCTCTCCTCCGGTAGGATCCCTCAGCTTCAGATCTCTCTACCTCACTATGCTGTAATGGAGCCTGGACGCCGCCCTGTAGTAAAGGCCTATCATCGATCCGGTCGTGCTTCAGCAACCCCTGCTCAGATCTTGGGGAGAATGGGAACTTTCCCTAAGGTAGAGCACACTGAATGCTATAGTTCCTTGAAGGACAAGCCATTCCTCTCTCAGCGGCTTGTTGACTGGAACGAGCTGCGTTCCATTGGGGATGACGGTGCATTAGCAGAGGCCGTGCTCATTCTCTACTCTTTCGATTTTTGGAGCAAGTTGTTCGAGTGCGACGAGCTTGGCTACCGGGAATTGACATTGGAGTTCCTTTCCACATTCACTTGGGATACAACGGCGGACAACCGCTATCTCCCCACTTGTTCCTTTCGGAAGATGGGAAATGTCTTCACTGTCACACTGCCGGAGCTTGACATTCATGCACGCGTCTATACCGAGGTGGAGGCATCCCATATTAATTTCCCCGAATTGTGCATTCATTTTCCAGAGGGTGTGACTCCGTGGTCCGCTTGGCATTCTCTGACTGGAGGGAACGAGGAGTACGTAGCCCGCCGTGCCATGTCAACGAAGATTGTCTCCCCCGCTCTAAGGTATATGCAGCATTTGGTTAGTCACTCCCTCACCGCTAGGGCCCTGAGCAAGAATGTGGTAGGATGGCAGGATTTAATCTCCTTATTTAGCATGCAGCAGCAGTACCCCATCCATCTGGGGTATATGCTGGCCTATTTCTTCCACCACGAAGCCACTTATGTCCTCGCGGGTGCAATCGGGGGTGCTTACTACATTACCCGCATCGCTAAAAGTTTGGGAGTTTGGAGCCAGCTACCTCCGATGGTGTAGGTCACTGCCCCATCCATGATCTCCAGGGCCAACCTGATGAGTTGTCATTTGCTGCGTGTGGTTGGGAGAAAAGGTGGCCGAAAGTTTATTGTCTGCATCCCTGGTGATGCGCCTGTGGGTAGAGATGAAGAGGAAGATGAAGGAGAGCCGGGTGAATCTTTTTCTCTGGGTAGGCGGAGTGCGGGAGTGCCACCGCAGCAGAGTCAACAGCAATTGAGGCCTCCCGTAAAGCATGAGGGGCAATCTAGCCGCCAGTTCGGCTCAACTCAAGAGCAGGGCGTCCCATATTTGTCCGAGCGCCTTGCTGATCTGGAAGCTTCCCAGTTTTGGATGCAAGACTTTATTTATCAGTAAGCAGTGCGAGGCGGGTTGAACATTCGACCACCGCCCACTCGTGTCGCTCCATCAGTGCCTGGTCCACGTCTATCGCCCATCGAGATTCACGACAGCAATAGTGAGGGGGAGTGAGTGGAGTTCACCGCAGAGCTCGTCTACCATGCCTTCTGTTTCTTTTTATTGTTTTTATCTTCTGAGCAAGGAGACAACTATATTTTTTGTGGGCACCCATCTGGGAGCAGAATGTTTTTTTATATATACTATTTGAACTGCTAATACAGGTATTTGGTCCACCTTAAGAACGGTAAACAAAAGGGCTTTCGGGAGACAACCCAAGTTGGACTGTTTGGTCCTATACTGTGTTTTGAGTTCTGTCTATTTATTCATATATATATGTGTCCATATTTTGTTTGGCGTGCATACTTCAATCGCAGGTGCAGGAATTTTTGAGGCGCGGCAACTTGGCCGCACTTGGACATCTCATTGCACGACTGGTATGCTCAATTTCGAGCATAGGTACTTCCTACCCTAGCTTTTTATCATCTTTGGCATGTTTATTTTTACTAGTTGTAGACTTTAAGTCTGGGGGGGAGAGCATTCCTGTGGTCACTACACCTCACTTTCTGTTGCATATCAGTTTATTGTTTACTTATTTTTTAATTTCTGTTGCACACACTGAATCACCCACACGAGTGCGCTCTTACCCACGCGCACAACCCGCATCAAATGTATTGTTTTTGTGTAAACTTTAAAATAGTGGTGCTGGCTTAGGATTTCAGAATTGAGTAGTTCGAAACTCATGCAGCGCTCCTAATCGAGTACTCATGGTTTGTGTAGAACTAGGATAAAATTAATTTTTCTTTATGCTCGTAGTTTATATTTTTCTGCAGACGTAAATATTGTTTGTACTACCCAAAATCTGAATCTGGAGTAATCGAACGATAATGTAGAAATGTGTGTAGCCGCCACTAGACTCGTATTGCTCGAGTCGGGAGGAAGGATCATCTTTCTCGGTGGCTAAGAACTTGCCCCAAGCTACTCTCGAAGCATTAGTGCACAGTTAGTCAAGCGTGAGCATGACGTAGGCCCCCATTTTGGCTAGTTTGAGCCTTGTTTAGCCTTTCCTACCCCTTAACCGTTGCATGCCAAATTTGTGCCTACCCTTCCTTTGATTCAGCTCCACTCACATTCACCAAGGCCTGAAGTTCAACCCACCATCGCAGTCAAATGCTCGTGCTGCTTTGTATTTTCTGTTTTGCCGAGGTTGTGATAGGTGGACATTATTTTTGGGGTTGCTGAATTCATTCACGTTTTGATTGCTATGTTTGGGAATTACAAGCGCACAAAAAAAACAAAAACATAAAAAGCCGATAAGCGCAAAAGAGAGAAAAATCTGAAAGAATTGCTTTGAGAATTCTATCCCCATCCTCTTTATTGATTTTGGTCGGGTTCGGCCGTGTACACGCCCGATTTTCTAGCTCAGTCTGGGGGTGTGTTCCCCATTCATTTCTAAGTGGCTGTATTGGTTTGTGTTTTATTCGCTCGCTTTGGTTGCATAGAGCCTTCATGTTTATCTTTGACTACCAAGACGTCGCCTAAGCCCCATATTCTCCTACAAGTCCTACTGATTCACGCTTGAGTCTAACCCGCACCGTGGAGAGAGTATAAACGTGCAAGCATATGGTCCCCGACATCGGTGGATTCCTTTGGAGGTGATCCCGAGTCCCGAGCTTTGGCAATGCTCACCTTAGTGGCCTGCCTACTTTCTTCCTACACATAATCGCAAGATTCTCCCGAATTCTAATTTTGAGTAATTACAATATTTAATTACGTCTGTCGAATAGTTTAAACTACGTCGTATAATTAAAAAGTTTTTCTATTATATCTTCTATGTCCATGATGTATTTGATTTCTCGTCTTACTTCTTTTTTGAAATTTCTGAGCCAGTTAGCTATTTTCTAGTCCACGGAGTGATGATTTGCTCGGGACGTGCAAATGGTTAAGTCTGGGGGTGTGATGAGTCCACATTGTACACTGATTTTTGGACTCATCTGGGCCAGTTTTATCATCTTAGCACTACACTTAAGAGCCTTTATTGCTTATATTTGCTTATGTGCCTATTTCACGATTAAGTGCATTGTAGGCCCGTTTCTGTGTGCTTCTTGTGTTTCTTTGTTTTTGTTGTTCTTTAACCCTGTCTTGGGAATGTGGTGTGCATGTTTTGGTGGCCTATCTGCCTCTTCTGCAGGTGCAGGGGTCGTGTGCGTGCTCCGGGACCGCTCGGGAGACCCCGATGATGCAGGAATACTGCGCACGACCACTGGACTTATTGCGCACGACCACTGGTTGTGCGCCACCGATCGTGCACATTACACTCTCATTTTCCTAATCCTGTCTAGGTAATCGCACGAGCAATGGCCGTAATGCGCATGACAACTGGTCGTGCGCCACTGCTCGTGCGCATATATGCTGATGCTTCTTATCCATGCTGCAGGTCTATTTGGAAAAGCCACACGATCATCGACCGACAGTGCGCACGACCATTAGTCGTGCGCCACTGATCGTGCGCACTGCTTCTTCTGCCTCTGTATTTAAGGCCCTGCTCCGCGATTTAGGTCAACGCCTATCATTTGCTGCGATCGGGAGTGCGCGGGAATCACCATTTCACTTCTCCAGCTGCTCCATGACCTCCACCTTCGTCAGAAGGCCATAGCAAACTCCTCCGAAGCTTTTCAAACTCTCCGGCGAAGCCCTCGGCCATTGATGACTACAAATCCAAGCTTTCCACCGGAGTTGGGGAAGAAGATAACCTAGAGAATGGACTTAAAGGCCTTCAAGGTGAGAGCTCGTTGGTACCGGAAGCCTCCATGGACTGAGCCCGGAAGCGGATTGACAACTCGCTACTCCGGCCACGACCCGCGGTGGATCTTCACTCTCTTTTGGTTTACTCCTCTTCCCCTTCCTCTGTCATATGGAATGGTTTAAGCATTGTAATGAACGCTTCCATCCATGAACATCAAGTTTATTTTACATCTAATGGAATGTTAGTATTTTTCTTATGCTTGTGAGTAGTGTTTGTGAATGCGCCTCGCTCACCCCACATCCACTCCATTCCCGTGTCTCACCCGATTGCACGCCACACAAGAGCACTTCAATCCATTAACTTACCGTCCACTCGCCCAACCAAAGTTCGGCAATGCGGCCGAAACACCCACTCCACCTTGCGAAGCGGTGCCTTCGACCCGCATAGCTTTTACTAGTTCAGTAAATCAAACATCCACAATCTCCCAAGTCCTCTTTTTACTCTTTTTTCTATTTATAACTCTCATAACGATATTTTTTGTACTATTACCGCTTTACGCTAATTGCATTCCTCAAGAGACCGACACTCGATGATTTTGTTGGAACACCCTATTACTGATTTGGGCAAGGATCACTATGTCCTTTAGAAAATTTTTTTTGAGCTCCTTGTATAGATCTAAAGGTCAATTAGAATTGAGTCTAAGGGTTATTATTTAGGTTTGAAAGCTTCCCTAAAGACCCTCAAGACCAGATATTTCAGTTCAGGAGACTAAGTCATTTCGTCGAGCTCAGGACGACGAATCGTCGAACTCCATTCGACGATCTCTGAGCTCACTTCGATGAATTGTCGAACTCCATTCGACGATCTCTGAGCTCACTTCGACGAGTCGTCGAACTCCATTCGACGATCTTCGAGCTCAGATCGACGTTCCTGTCTCCATTTTGTTTCTTTATCTCTGAGCAAAGTTCGACGATAGTTGAGCTCAGATCGACGTTTTCTGCTTCAGTCTAAATCCAGTCGCTGAGCTCAGTTCAACGATAGTGGAGCTCAGGTCGACGTTTTTCTGGAGAGATCGACGTTTTTCGAGATAAAAATTCAGACAGTTATGGAATTATTCTCAGCATTTATTTCAAGGATCTTGTAGATGTTTCAATTAATCTGGAGCAAGTTTCAAGGGAATTTTAAAGAAATGTTTTATTGGACTTTCCTCCAGAAGACAAAATGCAGTAAAGGAAGTCATTTTTGACAGGATAACGACCATCTTGGACAGAGAATCATTCTATTCAGATCTAAGCAATAAAAGATTTATTATTCATTTCTGCTGAAGAATAACAATAACAATACCAACAATAACAATAGAAAGAGTGAGAGTTACAGATATTCACAGTCTTAGAATTCTTACAGGAACACACATCATTGAAGGAGATCAACATTCTGAAATTTCTAGATCCCTCTTGATTCCAGTGTTCAAAGGACATTATCATTCAAAACTCCAGACACCACACATTTTAGCTGCTGCTGGAATCATCTTTTGCTGGAGATCAAATCTTCTGAAGGCCTATCACCCAACTGCAAAGCTTCACTTTCTGAACAACTAAAGATCTCAGGGGGAGCTTTGAAAACATCCACTATCTTCTCTCTGATTGTTGACAGAGAAGATCATCTCACCTCTCTCTCTCCCTCTCTGCTGTAAAGGGTTTATCAAACTCCCTTCCAAAGTTTGTGTTGGTTTCTGAGACCTTGTCAAAACTCAGTGGTGGCAAGACACCTGATCAAAAAATCTGGTTTGGTTTTTGAGTGCCTTATCAAAAGCTCATTGGTGCCCAGGACACCTGATCAACTCATCCTGCAGTGGATTCCTACCTAGGGTGGTAGAAGAGTGGATGTACCCAGATAGATTGGGGAACCACTGTAGCTCCTTGTGTCATCTGGTTGCTAATTTCTTTTGTTTTCTGGCTGTGGTTTGTGATTGTTCTGTGATTGCTTTGTGATTAGATAGTTGCTGTGCTCGCTTTATTTTATTTGCTTCCCTGTTCACTTAGGTATACAACAACAGCTGTAAAAAGTTTTAAGTGAGCACCATACTCTATTCACCCCCTTCTAGAGTATATCAGATCTAACCTGCACTTTCAATTGGTATCAGAGGGAGGTTGGTTAAAATACCACACCTTAGTGGTTGCACAGGCTAACACCTGAACCCAAAGATCCCTCTACTTAGATCTGCTTGTTTTAAGCTTGTTACTGTAAAACCCCGTAGCCGGGCGAGTGGGACCCTCCCCAAATGTCAGCCTAGGGGCGTGTTGTGGGAGACGAGTTGGTGCGACCCCGTTCGGAGACGTGCGGGTCCTCGTGCGTGCGTGCGGAGGTTTCATACGCATAGATTTGGAATTTATATATATATATATATATATATATATATATATATATATATATATATTATATATGATAAGATATAATGTATATAAGAGGTTATATATATGTGAGATGAGGGGGAGAGAATAAAAGAGGAGAAACAGGAATCAAGGGGGGGGGGGGGGGCAGTTCGGGTATAAGGAAAAAAGGAAAAAAAGGATTTAAAGAAGAAAAACAAGAGAATGTGGGAGGGGGCGGGGTACAGAAAAAAAAAGAAAGAAAGTAGAAGCAGGGTGGGGCTCTGGACAGGAGGAAGCAAAAAAAAAAGAAATGGAGGCAGGGAGAAATCGGGGGAAACCTAGCCGCCGCCGCCCATCTGGAGCCCAGCCGCCGCCGCACCTTTCCCCCCCTCTCCCGTTGCCGGCAAAGCAGCAGCCCGGCCCCCTTCCCCCTCTCTCTCCCGTTGCCGGCAAGGCTAGGGCACGGCCGCCCTTTCCTCACTCCCTCTCTCCCGTCGACGGCAAAGCAGCAGCCCGGCCGCCTCCCCCCTCTCTCTCCCGTCGCCGGTGAGGCTAGGGCACGGCCACCCCTTCCTCTCTCTCTCTCTCCCATCGTCGGCAAAGCTGCAGCCCGGCCGCCCCATTCCCGCTCTCTTCCGTCGCCGGCAAGGCAGCAACCTGGCCGCCCCTCTCCTTCTTTTTCCCGGCCTGAAGAAACCCCAACCCAGTCGGCCCTCTCTTCTTACCGACCTGGAGTAGCAACCACACCCCGACCGGCCCTCTCTTTCTCCCGTCCTGGAGCGGGGCTCGGCCTGGAGCGAGGCTCGGCATGGAGCAAGTCTCGGCCTAGAGTGGGGATCGAACGCCGACGCGGCCGCATGCAGTAGGATCGACTCGGAGCTCCTCACCCGGCCCCGCTACCAAGCACGCGACAAGGGTAACGATGTTTCAACTTGGGCAGGTGAAGCCTTCAGTTTACATATTTGCACGGAAGCCCCTCTCCACCAACGGGTGGGGGGAAGGGAGCTCCCCGACGGGTTGACGTGCATGTCCCCGCAGTTAATTGCATTAGCACCTAGAAGCGTGAGTACGGGTTTAGGCATGCTGTGTGAAGCCCATCCGGATGTGTGAGCCGGATTGGTGATGTTCTGGGGTTCCCGGAGAAGACTCCGAGGAAGTTGTTTATTTAGCCGCTTGCAGGGAATGCGTTCCGTAGCCCCAAAAAAGGGGGTGTGCGCAATATGTTTGGCCCGCTTTTATTAGCCGACTGATGACTAGTTGTCCGCCGCTCGTCGAGACGTTGGCGTACAGGTGTTGCAGTACCAGGCGGGGAGTAGCGGGCTTAAGCCCAAGCTTGTGCCGGCCCTCGAAGGCCTTTTTTGTTTATATTGTCGGCCTGCGTGCCGAGTATGGAATTTATATTCCTGTAATAGTTTTTCATATCTGTGATGCTCTACGATTATAGTTTACTCCTCCTGTCTTGGGCGAGCGGTGTGTTCGTGAACCGCTCCCCCCGTGTGGGTCCCGAGGTATAGATGCTGGGAAGCCCCTGATGGCCCGTTGCCATCCTTTCAGAATAGCGGAGTTTCGCTATTAGCGGCCCAATTGGGGTTGCGTAGAGTAGGGCTGCTAGGCAGTTTTGCGCCAATAGTAAGGCGGGCGGGGAACATTTCACTTACACCCGAGGTGGCACCTCTAGTTTGGGAGTGGATCTGGAGATCCTCCTTAGATGTTCCGGTCGGCCAAGAGAGCCCTTCGAAGGTGCCTTAGCTCAGCCCTTGGCTTGGGAGGGGAAGAGTTTGTTAGTCTTCCGGGTATGTGGCGGGTCCTCCAAGCTGAGACCTTGGGTCTGTCCCTCGTGTTCCTAGTCTTGTGCCTAGATCGTTCGCTTGAGGGTAGTAGGTGCGCGGTCACCCCTTCCCCAAGGGTCGAACTCCACAGGAGACCGATTTTCGGTTTCAACATTTTGGTGCGGTCAGCGTGGAGAGTGACCAGCACAGAAGAACTCTGGCGAGCATCATGGCTATAGAAGTGGAACCAGGTGACGACCACGGTCATGCGTTGACACTTTGTATGTAAGGTCCTCATACTTAGAGTTGTCCCCTCCCATAGCTGTTATTTGAATCTCATAGCATTTGGAGTAGGATTTGCATCTATTTGTAGCGCTTCTACCTATGAAAACCCATGTGTCCCCACTTGTTACATCAACGATAAATCTGGAGGTTATTATCCTCAGGATCAAGTAAGAGAGCAGGTGAGAGGTATTAGGAGCCGAGGTGACCGGAAAGGGTTCCCTCCCTAGCGGTGATATGTTATCTCTTCCTTGTAATTCAGTAGCGGTCAAGTTTTATCTTTATTACCGATTCGCCTCGAGCTTCTGAGGGGTTCAAGGGTTAGCCTCGCGATCGACTCCGGAAGCCAAGCGTCCAACCCGTTCCTTTTAAATAGCCTAGTTCGGACGATGGGACGGTGCCGCGGGACTTTAGGCGCTATTGTAAGACCGAGCCTCTACAATGACGGCCGAGATCAGCTCCCCCCTTGCACGTCGGCTTATGTCCTCCCGATCGCACCTCTCCTCCGACTAGAGGAATTATCAGGAACGAGCCTAGACGCTACCCTCCCTGATTTGATAAAGGTCCGATCTCTCCAAGCAATCACAAGTGACATGGTGGAAAGTGATCTTTGTCATTAAATCGGGATACGAGCCGTCGACCTATTCCTTCTAAATAGCCCAGTTCGGATGATGGGACGATGCCTCGGGACTCTAAGCGCTATTGTAAGACCGAGCCTCTGCACTGACGGCCGAGATCAGCTCGCCCCTTGCACGTCGGCCTATGTCCCCCCGATTGCATCTCTCTTCCGATTGGAGGAATTATTAGGAACAGGCTCGGACGCCAGCTTCTCGATTTGGCGACTTCCAGATCGTCTCTCTAATGAATAGAATGCGTCCTCCATTTGTAAAAGCATCGGTGCAATTAACTCTCCAGCACCTCTTAAGTAAATAAGATGTCTCCATCTCGAATAAAGTCAAGTCGGGTAGTTTTGGACCCCGAGCAGATCCCGCTATCAGGCTCTCACCTAGCTGGCAGGGCTGGAAGTCACTCGGTGTCATCTGTGGGCCTCGAGCAGATCCCGCTGTCAGGCTCTCACCTAGCTGGCAGGGCTGGAAGTCACTCGATATTGGTAGTTGTGGACCCCGAGCAGATCCCGCTGTCAGGCTCTCACCTAGCTGGCAGGGCTGGAAGTCACTCGGTGTCATCCTTGGGCCTCGAGCAGATCCCGCTGTCAGGCTCTCACCTAGCTGGCAGGGCTGGAAGTCACTCGATGGCGGTAGTTGTGGACCCCGAGCAGATCCCGCTGTCGGGCTCTCACCTAGCTGGCAGGGCTGGAAGTCACTCGGCGTCACCCTTGGGCCTCAAGCAGATTCTGCTTTCAGGCTCTCACCTAGCTGGCAGGGCTGGAAGTCACTCGATGGCGGTAGTTGTGGACCCCAAGCAGATCCCGCTGTCAGGCTCTCACCTAGCTGACAGGGCTGGAAGTCACTCGGTGTCATCCTTGGGCCTCGAGCAGATCCCGCTGTCAGGCTCTCACCTAGCTGGCAGGGCTGGAAGTCACTCGATGGCGGTAGTTGTGGACCCCGAGCAGATCCCGCTGTCAGGCTCTCACCTAGCTGGCAGGGCTGTATGTCACTCGGTGTCATCTTTGGGCCTCGAGCAGATCCCGCTGTCAGGCTCTCACCTAGCTGGCAGGGCTGGAAGTCACTCGATGGCGATAGTTGTGGACCCCGAGCAGATCCCGCTGTCAGGCTCTCACCTAGCTGACAGGGCTGGAAGTCACTCGGTGTCATCCTTGGGCCTCGAGCAGATCCCGCTGTCAGGATCTCACCTAGCTGGCAGGGCTGGAAGTCACTCGATGGTGGTATTAGTGGACCCCGAGCAGATCCCGCTGTCAGGCTCTCACTTGCTGGCAGGGCTGTAGGCACACCTGGGGGGTAAGGGAGAGAGTTTGGAGTTTGGAAAGAGAGTTTGGATATTTTGCAGGACCCCGAGTGATGCTCGGCCCCGGGTAGACTCGCTGTCAGGCTCCAACTAGCTTGCAGGTCCGTAGGCTCGCCTGGGGGGTAAGGGACCCCGAGTGCTGCTCGGCCCCGGGTAGACTCACTGTCAGGCTCTCATTAGCTGGCAGGGCTGTAGGCACAGCTGGGGGGAAAGGATTAGCTCCGCGTGTACAGGAGGATACAGAAGGTATGGCTTTGTTGTTTCACGATATCACGAGAAATTGTATACTAGTTGTAAGTAATGATATAAGGGCAATTCGATAGCAGTGAGCCAAAGGATATCGAATGATTCAAAAGGATCAGAAAGGTCATGAAGAGATTGATGCTCCAAGCGCAGATTTCAGTTTCTCTCAAAAAAATTTTTTGGGTCTGCTCCCACTCGCCGGATACGTTGGGTTGGATGATTCTTTCCGAGCTTTTGCCAAGCTCGAAAAGAGCGGGGATTGTGTACAACCCCGTATCCGGGCGAGTGGGACCCTCCCCAAATGTCAGCCTAGGGGCGTGTTGTGGGCGACGAGTTGGTGCGACCCCGTTCGGAGACGTGCGTGCGTGCGGAGGTTTCATACGCATAGATTTGGAAATTATATATATATATATATATATATATATATATATATATATGATAAGATATAATGTATATAAGAGGTTATATATATGTGAGATGGGGGTGAGAGAATAAAAGAGGAGAAACAGGAATCAAGGGGGGGCAGTTCGGGTATAAGGAAAAAATGAAAAAAAGGATTTAAAGAAGAAATACAAGAGAATGTGGGAGGGGGCGGGGTACAGGAAAAAAAGAAAGAAAGTAGAAGCAGGGTGGGGCTCGGGACAGGAGGAAGCAAAAAAAAAGAAATGGAGGCAGGGAGAAATCGGGGGAACCCTAGCCGCCGCCGCCCATCTGGAGCCCAGCCGCCGCCGCACCTTTCCCCCCTCTCCCGTTGCCAGCAAAGCAGCAGCCCGGCCCCCTTCCCCCTCTCTCTCCCGTCGCCGGCAAGGCTAGGGCACGGCCGCCCTTTCCTCACTCCCTCTCTCCCGTCATCGGCAAAGCAGCAGCCGGGCCGCCTCCCCCCTCTCTCTCCCGTCTCCGGCGAGGCTAGGGCACGGCCGCCCCTTCCTCTCTCTCTCTCTCCCGTCGTCGGCGAAGCAGCAGCCCGGCTGCCCCATTCCCGCTCTCTTCCGTCGCCGGCAAGGCAGCAGCCCGGCCGCCCCTCTCCTTCTTTTTCCCGGCCTGAAGCAACCCCAACTCGGCCGGCCCTCTCTTCTTCCCGACCTGGAGCAGCAACCACACCCCGGCCGGCCCTCTCTTTCTCCCGGCCTGGAGCGAGGCTCGGCCTGGAGTGAGGCTCGGCCTGGAGCGAGGCTCGGCCTGGAGCAAGGCTCGGCCTAGAGTGGGGATCGAACGCCGACGCGGCCGCATGCAGTAGGATCGACTCGGAGCTCCTCACCCGGCCCCGCTGCCAAGCACGCGACAAGGGTAACGATGTTTCAACTTGGGCAGGTGAAGCCTTCAGTTTACATATTTGCACGGAAGCCCCTCTCCACCAACGGTTGGGGGGAAGGGAGCTCCCCGACGGGTTGACGTGCACGTCCCCGCAGTTAATTGCATTAGCACCCGGAAGCGTGAGTACGGATTTAGGCATGCTGTGTGAAGCCCATCCGGACGTGTGAGCCGGATTGGTGATGTTCTAGGGTTCCCGGAGAAGACTACGAGGAAGTTGTTTATTTAGCCGCTTGCAGGGAATGCGTTCCGTAGCCCCAAAAAAGGGGGTGTGCGCAATATGTTTGGCCCGCTTTTATTAGCCGAATGATGACTAGTTGGCCGCCGCTCGTCGAGACGTTGGCGTACAGGTGTTACAGTACCAGGCGGGGAGTAGCGGGCTTAAGCCCAAGCTTGTGCCGGCCCTCGAAGGCCTTTTTTGTTTATATTGCCGTCCTGTGTGCCGAGTATGGAATTTATATTCCTGTAATATTTTTTCATATCTGTGATGCTCTGCGATTATAGTTTACTGCTCCTGTCTTGGGCAAGCGGTTTGTTCGTGAACCGCTCCCCCCCCCCCCCCCCGTGTGGGCCCCGAGGTATAGATGCCGAGAAGCCCCTGATGGCCCGTTGCCATCCTTTTAGAATAGCGGAGTTTCGCTCTTAGCGGCCCAATTGGGGCTGCGTAGAGTAGGGCTGCTAGGCGGTTTAGCGCCAATAGTAAGGCGAGCGGGGAACATTTCACTTAGACCCGAGGAGACACCTCTAGTTTGGGAGTGGATCTGGAGATCCTCCTTAGATGTTCCGATCGGCCAAGAGAGCCCTCCGAAGGTGCCTTAGCTCAGCCCTTGGCTTGGGAGGGGAAGAGTTTGTTAGTCTTCTGGGTATACTGCAGGTCCTCCATGCTGAGACCTTGGGTCTATCCCTCGTGTTCCTAGTCTTGTGCCTAGATCGTTCGCTTGAGGGTAGTTGGTGCGCGGTCACCCCTTCCCCAAGGGTCGAACTCCACAGGAGACCGATTTTCGATTTCAACAGTTACTAGATTTATTTCCTCATAGAACATGACCCAAAATAAAGATTATGCTAGCACCAGACCTCCAGTGTGAAATTTATCTAAGTTTGCACTTTGGAAGGCAAGGATTAGATTGTACATGAACTCTATTGATGAAGACATTTTTAATTCTATTTTAACAGTGTGTCCAAGACCTCCATAAAATACAAGTACAAGTGTTGTTCCACCTCCATCAGGAATAGATGCAGAAATCAAGAAATGGAAAGTGGCAGATGCTAAGGCAATGAATATTTTAGCCCAGACTATGTCTGATGAAATATTCCAAAAAGTAGCTGACTGCAACTCAGCAAAGGACATCTGGGACAAGTTATCTGAGATAGTCTCAGGATCTGCTGATGAGAGAAAAGATAGAAGATCTCATCTCATAACCCAATAAGAGAACTTCAAGAAAGGAGAAGCTGAGTCAGTAGCAGACATGTATAATAGACTCAGTCTCATAGTCAATGAGCTGAAAACATTGGAAAAAGAGATCTCATTGACTGAGCTCAATGATAAAATCCTAATGTGCTTCCCAAGCACTTGGGACTCAAGGATCTGGCCAATCAAGGACGCTAGAAGCTTAAATGAGATCACAACTGAAGCTCTCTTGGGCAAGCTCAAGTCTTATGAGCTGCTCATCAAGAATAGAGAAGAAGAGCAGAAGGCTGCCTCACCAGCTATAAGAAAGGAAAAATCAATAGCTTTCCAAGCCATTGAAGATCAGCCTGAAGACAAGGTCACAGGCAATGAAGAGCTGCTAAGCCTACTGGCCAAAAGGTTTTACAAAATGGCCAGGAAGGATTTCAGGAAAAGATCATACAGAGAGCATGACAATCCAAGGTATGACAAATCAAATAACAAAGAGATTATTTGTTTTGGATGCAGGAAACCAGGCCACATTGTGCCCGACTGTCCAAAAAATAAAAATAAGGACAAGAAGGACAGGAAAGAAAGGAGAAAAGAAAAGGACTTCAAGAAGAGCAGCAATGACAAACCCTCCTCCAGCAAGAACAAAAATACAAGGAAGGGGTTTGTTGCTGAAACTTGGAGTGAGACAGAAGAAGAATCTGAAGCTTCATCTAGCTCAAGTGATGATGAAGATGATGCTGATGAAAAGGAATTCTGCATGATGGCTATCAATGCCTCACAACAAAATTCTGATGCAGAAGAATCTGAGTCAGAATTAGAGACTCAATCTGAAGAGGACCAGGTAATAAGTTCTTTTGATTTTAATTCTAAGGACATCAAGTGTGAGTTTAAAGCACTGTGTTTAGATTTATTAAAATCTGAGAAGGAAATCATTTCTCTTAGAAATCAGCTATCTGAACACAGCACTTTAAAATCAGAAAATCTCAAACTCTCTAAGGAGTTGGAATGTTGTAGGGAGCAGATAGCCTCACTGAAAAGTGAACTATCAGAGGCCAAAAAGTTTGAAGAATCCCTCAATGGGAGAAGTATCAAGTTAATGGACATCACAAACACAGTGAACTCAAGATTCAATAGTACACAAGGCTTGGTTGCCTCATCTAGCCAACCTATAGTATTAACAACCTCAATCAAATTTATCTCTGATAAAGGTAAGAGAATTGTAGAGGTAGCTAGGAAGAATTCTGATTTACCTAAGAAAACCATAGTTCAACAGAAATCATCAAATGGAGCTCGACAATCGCCGAATGGAGCTCAACGATCTCAGGATAAATCGTCGAACTCAGGTCGACGATCTCTGAACCCTGAACTCTAGCACAGTCGATCTTCGAACGGAGCTCGACGATTTGACCCAAGATCATCGAACTCAGCTCAGAGATCGTCGAACAGAGATCAGAGTTTTGAAAACTCTTTCAAAGGCAAATCAAAGTTCAATCCTAGAGGTTCTACATCTCAATGGTTTAACCCTTATACTGAATGGATAATACCTCCTAGGAGATATCATCCTGAAGGCTATAAGAGTCAACTAGAGATGTCTTTTATTTCTGAATTCAAAGGTTATCAACCTAGGCCCAAGGTAAACTGGGTCAAAAATAAATAAATTATTTTATGTGCAGGAGAAGACCTATCCAGCATCAAACCAGCAATGGTATCTGGATAGTGGGTGCTCAAAGCACATGACAGGAAACAAGGACAATTTCACATCCTTCAAAGCCAAGCTTGGACCCAAAGTATTATTTGGTGATTCAAACTTTGGACTAACAAAAGGATATGGTGCAGTCCAGATTGGCTCAGTCACTTTCAAGAAAGTAGCCTATGTGGAAGGACTGAAGCACAACTTAATCAGTATCAGTCAACTGTGTTATGAAGGCTATCAAGTGACTTTCAACAAATCCTCATGCAAGATCAAATCAGAGTACAACACAACTGTGTTGACAGGTAAAAGGAAAGGTAACATCTATCTTGTAGATTTTCTTTCAACCAAGGTAGATATATGTTTGTTCAATTCTATTTGTAGACCTAATGAATTATGGCATAAGAGACTAGGGCATATAAACCTTAGAACCATTGCTAGGCTATCCAAGGAAAACCTTGTTAGAGGACTACCTTATGTCCCCTACAAGAAGGAAGGACTTTGCAGGGCTTGTCAATTAGGCAAGCAAACCAAAAATAGTTTCAAGTCACTTAAGAAGAGTGATTCACCTAGGATTTTGTATCTGTTACACATGGATCTCTTTGGACCCATTACAGTACAAAGCTTAGGAGGGAAATCTTATACCCTAGTGGTTGTTGATGACTTCTCTAGATTCACATGGGTGTTCTTTCTGAGGAAGAAGTCTGATAACTTTAAGTGTTTGACAGAGTTTCTCAAATGCATATAGATTGAGTTCAATACTCACATTGCCTTGATCAGAAGTGATCATGGGACAGAGTTTGATTCTCTTCTTATGCAAAAGTTCTGTCAGAGTGAAGGGATCAGGCACACATTCTCAGCTCCTAGAACTCCTCAACAAAATGGGGTAGTTGAAAGGAAAAATAGAACCCTTATTGAATCTGCTACTACATTGTTATCAGATGCTCATCTTCCTCTATCCTTTTGGGCAGAGGCAGTGAACACCTCCAACTATGTGTTGAATAGAAGTTTAATACATAAACTGAAGGGCAATACTCCCTATGAATTACTCAAAGGGAAGAAACCTAAAGTAGATTATTTTAAAATCTTTGGTTGCATTTGCTACATTCATATTAATGACAAGAAATAATTAGCAAAATTTCAAGCTAAAGCTGATGAATGAGTGTTTCTGGGATACTCCATGATCAGTAAAGCTTATAGGGTATATAATAAATCTACTCTCAAAATTGAAGAATCTGTTCATATTTCTTTTGAAGAATCTAACATGTCTTTCAAGGAGAAGAATACATCTACCATAGAACCTTTGTAGGTATACTCTCTTGCTAAAGACTTGGACAGGTTACAGATTATTCAAAATGATGAAAGCAGTGAAGATGAAGAAGACATTCAACATCTTGAAGAGAATCTTCTTGAAGAGTCAGTTGTTGTACCACCAGAGGAAACAACAACAAAGGTTGGTGAACAATCAACATCTCCTGTTGATTTAGTAACATCAAGAGACCATCCAATCTCCCAAGTGATTGGAGACATCTCAGCTGGTGTGCAAACTAGAAATCAGGTCAACCAAAACCTGATGCACACTTGCTTCCTCTCTCAAATTAAACCTCAATCCATTCAAGATGTAGAGCAAGATCCGCACTGGATCATTGCAATGCAAGAGGAGTTGCATCAATTTGAAAGGAACAAAGTTTGGGAACTAGTACCAAGGCCAAAGGATCACTCCATTGTTGGAACAAAGTGGGTGTTCAGAAATAAATTAGATGATCAAGGAGTCATTGTAAGGAATAAGGCAAGGCTAGTTGCTCAAGGGTACTCTCAAGAAGAAGGGATAGATTATGACCAGACCTTTGCACCAGTTGCAAGGTTAGAGGCCATAAGAATCTTCTTAGCATATGCAGCACACAGAGTATTCAAAGTACACCAGATGGATGTAAAGAGTGCTTTTCTCAATGGAGATATCAAAGAAGAAGTCTATGTCAGACAACCCCCATGTTTTATCTCTTCAACTCATCCTGATTATGTTTTCAAATTGCACAAAGCATTATACGGTCTAAAGCAAGCTCCTAGAGCATGATATGAGACCCTCGCATGCTTTCTTCTAAAAACTGATTTTATAAGGGGTAGAGTAGACCAAACTCTTTTTATTAGAACCCATAAGTCTCATACCCTACTAGTACAAATCTATGTAGATGATATTATATTTGGTTCTACTGATTCAAATTTGTGTAGAAGGTTTTCCAACCTAATACATTCTAAATTTGAAATGAGTAGCATGGGTGAGCTATCCTTCTTTCTAGGATTGCAAATCAAACAACATGCTGAAGAATATTTATTTCTCAAACCAAATATGCAAAAGAATTGGTTAAGAAATTTGGTATGTCTGAAGCATCATGTATGAAAACACCCATGCCTACTAATGCTGTATTAGATGCTGATGAACATGGGAAACTTGTTGATCAGACAACATATAGAGCAATGATTGGCTCTTTATTGTACCTTACAGCTAGTAGACTTGACATAATGTTTGCTACATGCATATGTGCTAGATTCCAAGTGAGCCCTAGAGAGTCACACTTAACCTTAGTAAAAAGGATTCTTAGGTATGTAAAAAGTTGTCCAAATCTAGGTCTCTGGTATCCAAAAGATTAAGCATTTGACTTAACTAGATTTTCAGATGCTGATTATGCTGGATGCAGAATAGACAGGAAAAGCACCAGTGGAACTTGTCAGTTTCTTGGTGACAGACTTGTCTCCTTGTTTTGAAAGAAACAAACAGATGTGTCAACTTCAACTGCTGAAGCTAAATATATGGGTGCAGGTAGTTGTTGTTCACAAATCTTGTGGATTCAAAACCAACTCCTAGACTATGGCTACAACTTAGAGAAGTCTAAAATATTTTGTGATAATACAAGTGCTATTTTCATTGCACAAAATCCAGTCCTCCATAGTAGGACAAAACACATAGAAATTAGGCATCACTTTCTAAGGGATAATGTTGAGAAAAACAAAATTGAACTTCAATATATCACAACTGATTTGCAAAGGGGAGATATTTTCACAAAACCCTTGGATGAAAAGAAACATACATTCTTCCTGAATCAGTTAGAAATGTTAGATGGAGAAAGTCTAAAATAATATCCAAGATTTTTAAAAATCTAAAAATGACCAAGACTAGGAAAATCAAAATGCTTTTTCTAATGTATAGAGTGTTTCTGGTCTCTGAAGTGCTCTCGACGATTTTCCCCAAGATCGTCGAACGGAGATCGACAATTTCAGAAATCGTCGACCAGAGTTCAGCTCTTCTCTGATAGTGCTAAACTATCTTTCTTCAGGTCAGCGATCGTCAAACGGAGCTCGACGCTCTATAATATCGTCGAACGGAGATCGACGATGTTGATGACCTTTCAGTTTCTTTTAGAAGCCCAGATCGTCGAACAGAGTTCAACGATCTTTCCTTTTCTGCGTTGAACCATAATATAAAACTTATTTTTCGGCCGTCATTCTGCCTTTGTGCTTTCATACTCTCTGCAAAATTTCTCTTTCCCTCCAAACTTTTCTGCACTTGCTCTTGTGTTTGTTCATTTTCTTTGCAGGAATCAATGGCAGTTTCAGTCGCAATCTTGGCAGCAATGAAATTTGACGCTGGATTTGATATAGACATGTATTCTTTCGATAACAGCGATCAAATCTTCAAGGACATTCTGGAACTATTCAAGGACCAACAGTTAGTCAACATAATGACTACAATGATCAAATTGGCCGCAGATGAGATAAAGGAATGGGTATATACTGCCCACAATCTGGATCAGAACACAGTGGTCGGAACAATCTCAGGAACTCAGGTACCTTTAACACCTGCTGTTTTGACAGAGGTTTTTCAATTGAATTCTGGAGAAGATTCTGTTGGGCTTTCTGGAGAAGAATTTTCACTTATGCTTGAGAGGATGGGACATTCAGAAGCTAACCCTAGTAAAATGCTTAAGAAGAATCTGTCAGTTGAGTACAGATTTCTTGCTGATGTAGTTGGAAAAGTGCTGTTGGCAAAACACTCAGTTCATGATACCATCTCTAGGTATCAGCTCAGTTTGATGGGTGCCTTGGTGGACAAGAAGCAGCTGAACTGGGGAGAAGTCTTTTTTGATCTGATTAAGAAGAAAATTAACAAGAAATTTGTTAATTTTGGAAGGATTTTAGGGTTGTTTCTTCATAATAGATGCCCTGCACTGCTTGTTTCCAATGGAGTGCACATCAATGCCTCCAAGAGGCTTACCTATGCCCTATTTGGGAAATGGGACAGGCAGATTGTAAAGCCCTGCAGACCCTCTGCAATCTCTTCTTCAGGCACAAGGACTACTTCAGTCTCTTCCCCTCAGGTTTTTTCCCCTGCAGAAGATTTGCCTGCTTCATCTCCTCCTTCTCCACCTATTGTTTCATCAACAATAATCTCATCCACCATCACAATTTCATCCCCCATTTCCATCCCATCTCCAACTTCAATCCCTTCTCCAACTCCATCATTAACTGAAGAAATCTTACATCCACTACATCACTACCCACACATGGACATTGACTCATCATCTCATATTCCATCATTCACTCTTCTAGATGATTCCTATATGGATTATTCTCCTTCATCCCCTCCTGAGCCACCATCATCATCCACTTCTTATCAACAACTACTTCAGGACATCATTGCTCAACCATCATTCACACCATCCATATCCACTCCATTATCTTCCATCTCCACAATTCCAATATCTCAACCATCACTTCCACAATCCACAGTCTCTCCAACAACATCTCCTGCTGCTCCGACCTTCATCTCTACCACATCCATCCCTACCTCTACTCAAGTCCCTCTTGAGCAAGTAGATCTTCCAGCTATTGCAGATAAGCTATATGAGCTGATAGCTCCAAGGCTATCACTACTGCTGGAGACCTCTTTGGCTCCACTTCTGCAAATTATTCAGGAGTTGTCTGCCAGGCTATCCTCTATCCTTCCTCCTCATGCAATCCCTTCTACTAGGTGCCTTGATCCAGTTGTCACTGAATCTAGGCATGGGGAGATGCCTCATGAAGCTGAGAGATTGCCTGTTACAGTAACTTCAGTCCAAGCTCCAGTTGCTCCAGTTGCAGTCATTACAGTGGACCTCAGGTCATTACTGTCTGTTTTTGATTCTATGTACTTCAGCTATCTTCCAGACCAGCATACTGAAGATCTTACTAAGGCCATTGTGCCTATTTCCAACTGTGACCCCAGCTTAATAAGTTCTTATATAAATTACTTCAATGCTGTTGACAGTGCTCCTTCTATTTTTGTTGCTCCTCCTCCTGCTGCTCCTACTGCTGCTGTTGATGTTTCTGTTAGTTCTGATATTGTTGTTTCCGTTTTTGAGGATATGCATATGATAGAGGCAATTATTTTTGAGCCTGCTGTTTTTATCTCTGAATCTGTTGTTCCAGTTACCTCTGAGCTTGCTGTTTCTGTTTCTGAAGTTGTTTTTCCAGTTTCATCTATTTCTACTGCTTCTATTACTGCTGTTGTTGCTCCTGTTTCTGAAATTTCTATTTCTGAACTTGCTATCATAGCACCTTCTGCCAGTGTTGCTTCTATTCCAATTCTTGCTGTTGTTGTTGCTCCTGTTGTTGTTTCTGCTGTCTCTTCTACTCAGTCTCAACAATAGAAAGAATATTTCAAAAGGATTGATGTAGTGTATGATAATCCACAAAGTTCAGACAGTGATCAGTTTAGAACTGACTCTGATGATTCCTCTGCAACAATTGCAAGGAAAAGGAAAGCAAGAAGCAAGGCCATGAAGAGAGTTCCCCTAGAGAAGGTTAAAGATACAAATGATATTCCATATTATATATCGCATGATTGCCATATTACAGAACTATGGATGCAGTACTCCAGAAATCAGCTGAAAGCCATGAAGAAGAAAAAGAAGTATGACAAAGAATCATCTCACTTCAATCCTCCTCCTCCTCCACCTTCACCTGATGCAGGTACATGTGGTAGTTCTGCCTCTCAATCTACTACTAGAAGCCAAAGTTCATATCAATCTCAAGGAAGATCTCAGTATAGAGGAAATCAGTCTAGAGGTTACCAGTCCAGAAGAGGACAATACAGAGGAAATCAAAGAGAACTCAAAGTGTATTCTAAAGGATATTCCAGGCAACATCCTTATCAAAGGGAAGGAGAATGTCCCTCTGACACTACTTCTGGTCCTTTCCCTTATAAGCTAAAAGATCTAGTCTCTTCCAGAGCTCCTCCTGATAATTCTTCAAATAGATATGAGCCTCCTGTTCCATTTGAAGACCCAGAAAATAATCCCACTTCATGGAATGCCAGAATGAAAGAGTTGGCTGGATTAGACCAAATCAAGAAGGCTAGAGAACAAGGAAAAGATATATCTAATATCACTACTCTATCAGATCAAAGAAAGGAAGAACTTGAGAGATACTCTTCCAGCAAATTCTTTGATTCAAAAAGTTATATGAAGCTGCACCCAGAAGTTGTAGTCACAGGCCAAAACATCAAACTTCTCTAGGTGCAGCTGATGACAGAAGATCTAAGAAAGAAGCTCTCAACCCTAACAAAGAAATAGTTCTCATAAAGAGCAAGGAAAAGAAATGATTCTGTAAGATGACAGTAATACCTATTTCTGACTATCTGTGATTATATCTGTGTTTCTACAATATTTTTTTCTTTGTTTTTGTTATATCTATGCATTATATGTCTTTATTTTTCCAATGTCTGTAAATAGTAATGCTAACCCAAATAGGGAGAGATTGTTGGAACACCCTATAACTGATTTGGGCAAGGATCACTATGTCCTTTAGGAAATTTGTTTTGACCTCCTTGTATAGATCTAAAGGTCAATTAGAATTGAGTCTAAGGGTTAGTATTTAGGTTTGAAAGCTGCCAAAAAGACCCTCAAGACCAGATATTTCAGTTCAGGAGACTAAGTAATTTCATCGAGCTCAGGACGACAAATCGTCGAATTCCATTCGACGATCTCTGAGCTCACTTTGACAAATCGTCGAACTCCATTCGATGATCTCTGAGCTCACTTCGACGAGTCGTCGAACTCCATTCGATGATCTTCGAGCTCAGATCGACGTTCCTGTCTCCAGTTTGTTTCTTTATCTCTGAACTCAGATCGAAGTTTTCTGCTTCAGTCTAAGTCCAGTCGTTGAGCTCAGTTCAACGATAGTGGAGCTCAGGTCGACGTTTTTCTGGAGAGATCGACGTTTTTCGAGATTAAAATTCAGACAGTTATGGAATTATTCGCAGCATTTATTTCAAGGATCTTGTAGCCGTTTCAATTAATCTGGAGCAAGTTTCAAGGGAATTTTAAAGGAATGTTTATTGCACTTTCCTCCAGAAGACAAAATGTAGTTAAGGAAGTAATTTATGACAGACTAACGACCATCTTGGACATAGAATCATTCTATTCAGATCTAAGCAATAAAAGATTTATTATTCATTTATGCTGAAGAATAACAATAATAATACCAACAACAATAACAAAAAGAGTGAGAATTGCAGATATTCATAGTATTAGAATTCTTACAGGAACACAATCACTGAAGGAGATCAACATTCTGAAATTTCTAAATCCCTCTTGATTCCAGTGTTCAAAGGCCATTATCATTCAAGACTCCAGACACCACACATTTCAGCTGCTGCTGGAATCTTATTTTGCTGGAGATCAAATCTTCTGAAGGCCTATCACCCTACTGCAAAGCTTCACTTCCTGAACAACTAAAGATCTCAGGGGGAGCTTTGACAACATCCACTATCTTCTCTCTGATTGTTGACAGAGAAGATCATCTCACCTCTTTCTCTCCCTCTCTGCGGTATAGGGTTTATCAAACTCCCTTCAAAAGTTTGTGTTGGTTTCTGAGACCTTGTCAAAACTCAGTGGTGGCAAGACACCTGATCAAAAAATCTGGTTTGTTTTTTGAGTACCTTATCAAAAGCTCATTGGTGCCCAGGATACCTAATCAACTCATCCTGCAGTGGATTCCTACCAAGGGTGGTAGAAGAGGGGATGTACTCAGATTGATTGGGGAACCACTATAGCTCCTTGTGTCATCTGGTTGCTCATTTCTTTTGTTTTCTGGCGGTGGTTTGTGATTGTTCTGTGATTGCTTTGTGATTAGATAGTTGTTGTGCTTGCTTTATTTTATTTGCTTCCCTGTTCACTTAGGTATACAACAACAGTTGTAAAAAGTTTTAAGTGAGCACCATACTCTATTCACCCCCGCTCTAGAGTATATCAGATCTAACCTGCACTTTCAGATTTATTCCCAAAAACTTTATTACTTGTGCGATCGGTGTGCTTGCCGATTTACACGCATCAAGTTTTTGGCGCCTTTGCCGGGGAATGCAACTTTAAAGCGACTCCGGATGACTGAGAATTTCGTTATACGAGTTGTATTATTTTGTTTTGTTTTGATCACTTTTCTCTTGTGTTGTTATTCCGTCAGATGGAATTGGTAGTTTTATTCGCAGAATCTATGCCAAGTAGTTATATCCTTTATATTTGAAATCTCTGCAATGTGGGCCAATTTCAATATCTGTTGCCGTCATTGTGGAGACATCTCTCATGCTAGCGACAGATGCCCTCAGAAGTATAGTAGCCAGGAAATTCAGGAATCTACATATCGTAGACATAAGCCGGTTAGCTACCGACCTGCGGAGCCATTGCCGCACTACTTTTATTCAGCTTCAGCACCTGTTGCCCCGTCGAATTCGGCTAAGCAGTGCCTTTTTTGTCGAAGCTGGGATCATGCATTGAAGGATTGCGCCGCTTACCTAGCTGATCTAGAAGTGACGAGCGGGATTTTCGGATTATCTCCACTTCAACCTTGGGCAGCATCCCTTCTGTATCGGGGTATGCACCATTTCCATCTCTCTGTTATGGAGAAGACATCCCAGGTATGTGCACCGATACATATGCTTATCCCCATTCCGACACTGCTATTTATACTCCTGAAGTGCATACATCACCTAGCATAGAATCTATTGGTTGTGGAGAGCCAGCGCTCAACGTCCTACCGAGCTTCGTGCCTTCACCTTCTTCTTTGCATAACATTCTTTCTTCTTCTGACAGTGCTGTTGAGATTGAATCGCAGGTGGAAATTAGTATTTCCAGCGTTCTGTTAGATCCAATCGAGGAGGAGGACTCCGTGGCAGAGGTTGCGACCTCCACCCCATGTGAGGATGCCCGAGGCATGGACAAGGCAGATGCAGCTTTAGAGCATTCCTGCACTAGCCTAGACAGTTGTTTGGATGCACCCACAATTCCACCGACGGTGGATGACTCCGGGATCATCCCCAATATCGAGGTTCGTTTATGTTATTCTTCTAGTTTATTTCTTGACCCTGCTCTCGTGTCTACTTCCATGCAGGACCACATTGTGGAATTGATCCAATCAGTGCAAGGGCCTGTAATGCGGCCTAGGACTTATTGTAACCAGATGCAGGTGGAGTTGGAGCCGATGAGCTTCCCAAGTTACTGTCTGCCCATGCCTGACACTTACAATAGGTATACGTATATAGGTATTGGAGCTTATGTGCTATCTCCGTTCCGGTACCCGCTACTGCAGCGCGACCATGAAATTCTGCCTGAGCATTTCCAGTTTCATTCTCCCATCAGTTAGGAAATGCTCAGATTTTGAATAAGTCCTGTTGGGAGACAATAAACCCAACAATTATCTAGGATAGTGTTTCTTTCGTTCAATTTTTGTTTGTATTTCATTATTTGGGTGTGGTAGCGCAGCTGCGTGATGACCTCTCTATTGCACCACGTGGTCAGCAGTGTGAAATAGACTTAAAACTCGGGTGTGTGAAAAATTTCACCGCGCACGACCACTGGTCGTGCGCACTACTTATCATCGCACGACCACTGCTCGTGTTCATGCCCAGTTTCCTTTTAATTCCAGCCGCTGTCCACTATGCGTGCGCCCTAATCTCCCGCTTGGTCCGCTGCGCGTGCGTTGTTGACGCTCTTCCCCTTCTGATTCCTCTTTGGTGGTCCGGTTCTCTCTCCTCCGGTAGGATCCCTCAACTTCAGATCTCTCTTCCTCACTGTGCTGTAATGGAGCCTGGATGCTGCCCTGTAGTAAAGGCCGATCAACGATCCGTCGTGCTTCAACAACCCCTGCTCAGATCTTGGGGAGAATGGGAACTTTCTCTAAGGCAGAACACACTCAACGCTATAATTCCTTGAAGGACAAGCCATTCCTCTCTCAGCGGCTTGTTGACTGGAACGAGTTGCGTTCCATTTGGGATGACGGTGCATTAGCAGAGGCCGTGCTCATTCTCTACTCTTTTGATTTTTGGAGCAATTTGTTCGAGTGCGACGAGCTTGGCTACCGGGAATTGACATTGGAGTTCCTTTTCACAATCACTTGGGAGACAACGGCGGACAACCGCTATATCCCCAATTATTCCTTTCGGATGATGGGAAATGTCTTCACTGTCACACTGCCAGAGCTTGCCATTCATGCAGGCGTCTATACCGAGACAGAGGCATCCCAGATTAATTTCCCCGAATTGTGCATTGATTTTCCAGAGGGTGTGACTCCGCGGTCCGCTTGGCATTCTCTGGCCGGAGGGAACGAGGAGTACGTAGCCCGCCGTGCCAAGTCAACGAAGATTGTCTCCCCCGCTCTAAGGTATATGCAGCATTTGATTAGTCACTCACTCACTGCTAGGGCCCTGAGCAAGAATGTGGTAGGATGGCAGGATTTAATCTCCTTATTTAGCATGCAGCAGCAGTACCACATCCATCTGGGGTATATGATGGCCTATTTCTTCCACCACGAAGCCACTTATGGCCTCGCGGGTGCAATCGGGGGTGCTTACTACATTACCCGCATCGCCAAAAGATTGGGAGTTTGGAGCCAACTACCTCCGATGGTGCAGGTCACTACCCCATCCATGATCTCCAGGGCCAACCTGGTGAGTTGATATTTGCTCCGTGTGGTTGGGAGAAAAGGTGGCCGGAAGTTTATTGTCCGCATGCCTGGTGATGCGCCTGCGGGTAGAGATGAAGAGGAAGATGAAGGAGAGCCGGGTGAATCTTGCGCTCTGGGTAGGCGGAGTGCGGGAGTGCCACCGCAGCAGAGTCAACAGCAACTGAGGGCTCCCGTAAAGTATGAGTGGCAATCTAACCGCCAGTTCGGCTCAGCCCAAGAGCAGGGCATCCCATATTTGTCTGAGCGCCTTGCTGATCTGGAAGCTTCCCAGTTTTGGATGCAAGACTTTATTTATCAGTAAGCAGTGTGAGGCGGGTTGAACATTCGACCACCGCCCACTCGTGTCACTCCATCAGCGCCTGGTCCACGTCCGTCGCCCATCGAGATTCACGACAACGATAGTGAGGGGGAGTGAGTGGAGTTCACCGCAGAGCTCGTCTACCACGCCTTCTGTTTCTTTTTATTGTTTTTATCTTCTGAGCAAGGAGACAACTATATTTTTTGTGGGCACCCATATGGGAGCCGAATGTTTTTTATATATATACTATTTGAATTGCTAATATAGATATTTGGTCCACCTTAAGGATGGTAAACAAAAGGGCTTTCGTGAGACAACCCAAGTTGGACCATTTGGTCCTATACTGTGTTTTGAGTTCTGTCTATTTATTCATATATATATGTCCATATTTTGTTTGGCGTGCATACTTCAATCGCAGGTGCAGGAATTTTTGAGGCGCGGTAACTTGGCCGCACTTGGACATCTCATTGCACGACTGGTATGCTCAATTTTGGCATATGTACTTCCTACCCTAGCTTTTTATCATCTTTGGCATGTTTATTTTTACTAGTTGTAGACTTTAAGTCTAGGGGGGAGAGCATGCCTGTGGTCACTACACCTCACTTTCTGTTGCATACCAGTTTATTGTTTACTTATTTCCTAATTTCTGTTCCACACACTGAATCACCCAGACGAGTGCGCTCTTACCCACACGCACAACCCGCATCAAATGTATTGTTTTTGTGTAAACTTTAAAATAGTGGTGCTGGCTTAGGATTTCAGGATTGAGTAGTTTGAAAATCATGCAGTGCTCCTAATCGAGTACTCATGGTTTGTGTAGAACTAGGATACAATTAATTTTTCTTTATGCTCGTAGTTTATATTTTTCTGCAGACGTAAATATTGTTTGTACTAACCAAAATCTGAATCTGGAGTAATCGAATGATAAGGTAGGAATGTGTGTAGCCGCCACTAGACTCGTATTGCAACAGTCGGGAGGAAGGATCATCTTTCTCGGTGGCTAAGAACTTGCCCTAAGCTACTCTCGAAGCATTGATGCACGTTAGTCAAGTGTGAGCATGACGTAGGCCCCCATTTTGGTAGTTGAGCCTTGTTTAGCCTTTCCTACCCCTTAACTGTTGCATGCCAAATTTGTGCCTACCCTTCCTTTGATTCAGCTCCACTCACATTCACCAAGGCCTGAAGTTCAACCCACCATCGCAATCAAATGCTTGAGCTGCTTTGTATTTTCTGTTTTGCCGAGGTTGTGATAGGTGGACATTATTTTTGGGGTTGCTGAATTCATTCACGTTTTGATTGCTATGTTTGGGGATTGCAAGCGTAGAAAAAATAAATAAAAACAAAAACATAACAAGCCGATAAGCGCAAAAGAGAGAAAAATCTGAAAGGATTGCTTTGAGAATTCTATCCCCATCCTCTTTATTGATCTTGGTCGGGTTCGGCCGTGTACACGCCCGGTTTTCAAGCTCAGTCTGGGGGTGTGTTCCCCATTCAATTCTAAGTGGCTATATTGGTTTGGGTTTTATTCGCTCGCTTTGGTTGCATAGAGCCTTCATGTTTATCTTTGACCACCAAGCCGTCGCCTAAGACTCATTTTCTCCTACAAGTCCTACTGATTCACGCTTGAGTCTAACCCGCACCGTGGAGAGAGTGTGAACGTGCAAGCATATGGTCCCCGACATTGGTGGATTTCGTTGGAGGTGATCCCGAGTCCCGAGCTTTGACAATGCTCACCTTAGTGGCCTGCCTACTTTCTTCCTACACATGATCGCAAGATTCTCCAGAATTCTAATTTTGAGTAATTACAATATTTAATTACGTCTGTCGAATAGTTTGAACTACGTCGTATAATTAAAAAGTTTTTCTATTATATCTTTTATGCCCAAGATGTATTTGATTTCTCGTCTTACTTCTTTTTTGAAATTTCTGAGCCAGTTAGCTATTTTCTAGCCCATGGAGTGATGATTTGCTCAGGACGTGCAAATGGTTAAGTGTGGGGGTGTGATGAGTCCACATTTTACACTGATTTTTGGACTCATCTAGGCCAGTTTTATCGTCTTAGCACTACACTTGAGTGCCTTTATTGCTTATATTTGCTTATGTGCTTATTTCACGATTAAGTGCACTGTAGGCCCGTTTCTGTGTGCTTCTTGTGTTTCTTTGCTTTTTGTTGTTCTTTAACCCTGTCTTGGGAATGTGGTGTGCACGTTTTGGTGGCCTATCTGCCTCTTCTGCTAGTGCAGGGGTCGTGTGCGTGCTCCGGAACCGC
Organism: Platanthera guangdongensis; assembly: GCA_039583875.1. Taxonomy (NCBI): domain Eukaryota; kingdom Viridiplantae; phylum Streptophyta; class Magnoliopsida; order Asparagales; family Orchidaceae; genus Platanthera; species Platanthera guangdongensis. The sequence continues at coordinate 377,821 of JBBWWR010000266.1, forward strand.
TCGGGAGACCCCGACGATGCAGGAATACTACGCATGACCACTGGACTTATTGCGCACGACAACTGGTCGTGCGCCACCAATCGTGCGCATTACACTCTCATTTTCCTAATCATGTATAGGTAATCACACGAGCACTGGTCGTAGTGCGCATGACCACTGGTCGTGCGCCACTGCTCGTGCGCATATATGCTGATGCTTCTTATCCAGGCTGCAGGTCTATTTGGAAAAGCCGCACGATCATCGACCGACAGTGCGCACGACCACTGGTCGTGCGCCACTGATCATGCACACTGCTTCTGCTGCCTCCGTATTTAAGCCCTGCTCCG